>MU260317.1:0-95000 GCA_020310875.1 Ceratopteris richardii
ATACTTTCTGTGTGCCTCTTTTCCACATAATTCTTTTTCAATATACTTTCATCTACCTCTTTGATATCTAGCCAAGACCACAATAAAACCTTGTCGAGCCCCTAAATGTCATGTTGGTCAAAGTCAACTGCAGTCAAAGTCAACAGGTCAAAGTCAACAAGGTCAAGGTCAAAGTCAACAGGTGCAAAGTCAAGTGCGTAAGTGCAGGTGTCAAAGTGCACAGGTAGTGCACAATGAATGGTCCACAAAGGGTAAATTGGAGAAAACAAGTTGCAGGTTGCAGAGGTACTTTCTCTAATTTCCCTAAGGTTCAAAGTGTGTTTTAAAGTGTTTTGGAAGGTTCAGGTGAACCCTCCTTATGTGCAAAAGTGAAGAATTAAAGGAAATGTGAAGGCATGCGAAGCGGCAAAGTGTACGCACAGGTGAAAGTATGGCCCCCCATTAAAATTTTTGGTTTTAGACTAAAGTCATACAGGACAAAACAGTGAGTAGTTGGCTGCCACTTGTGAGAGCAATCTTGGGACATCAAAGGAGCACCAAGATTCACTTGCAGTTAGGAGCGTACGTGATCGACACACTAAAATCAAGGAAGAACCATTCTTGGACCAAGGTTGGAGTAAGCAAGAGAGCATAGGCTAAGTGGAGCAAGAGAGGGAAGTGCAAGAGTCACCAGAGTACGTCGCACAGAAGTGGAAGTGCAAGGTGCATAGAGAGTGACCAAGGATTTTGGTGCAGAGGTGTGCTAAGCTAGAGTTCCCCCAAGTATCTCAAGGTCCTTTGGCAGTGTACTCTTGCCGACAGCAGGTATTCACTCCTCCCCCCTTTGTGGAAGCTTGGTGCAAGGTGTGCACAAGGAGAAGCTTGAAGCAGGTGGAGGTCTGTTGCAGAGGAGGTCGGCAGCAAGAGGACATTGGGATCTTGGATATCTTGTAATTGGGCACTCTGTGGGATTGTGCACAGAGGTATTGGTGTATCTTGTATTTCAAACTTTGTACTTTTCTTATTGTAATCAAACGGCAGAAACTTCCAAGGTGTATTTTCTCTTTTGGTCTTTTCATTTTCTCCTACAAACCCTCAAACTCCTTCTTGTCAAAGAATCCCCCAACAAATTTGGCACGCACGGTGGGACCTCCAAGGAGCTTTGAGCATAGGAGGCTATATATTGCCATTGGAGGACAATTCCAGTGTCGACAACATTACTCCAGTGGGCCAAAAGGTGCATACTTTTATCAAGTGTCTCATTTTAAGTGGACTATGCATAGCTCATGACCGCGACCCGGTCACAAACCTTGAGAATCAAGTGCAAGCAGACAAGAAGAAGGACGAACAGAAGATCATCGAGTCCATTTCATCGACTTCATCGGTAGGAAGCATGGCAGGACAGGTGGACCTAGAAATCTTGCTCTCCAGATTAAACATAAAATTTCCCTCCTTCAGGGGTTTAGCCCAGGAGGACCCAGATGAGCACATTCGACGATTTCTTGCATTATGTAAGACTAGGGGCTAATGGGTAGGGAAGATGCTTTCTTGATACTCTTCCCAGCCACATTGGAAGGACTCGCAGACAAGTGGTTCAGCCAGTTTGCTGAAAACCACTTTACCACTTGGGATTTGATGAAGGATGCTTTTAGAAATCAATTCCAGCAGGGGAACACAGCAGAGATTATCATAGAAGAGCTAGAGAACTTGAGATTGGGTCCAGGAGAAAAGTTCCCAGAATTTGTGACCAGAGCCAAAGCACTAATGGCCAAATTACCAGATCCACCCCATGATTTTTTTTGTCAAGAAATGGTTAGCCAAGCCCCTACCAGTAGCCACTCAATGCAAAATAAAGGAATTAGTATTACCTACAGCCTCCATAGATGAGTTCATCACCACGGCTACAAGACTGGAGCAAATAAGGCACCAATATGGGACAACTTCTTCACAACCAACATATGGTACAGACATGGAGGATCCAGTGACCCAGCTGAGGAGGGAGCTGGAGGGCTTAAAGAGAAATAAGCCCTACAAAGAGGAGGAGACTGTTGTGGCTCAATTGAGAAGGGAGATTGAAGCACTCAAGCTCCAAAAGGAAGAGGAAGCCCAAGCAGAGGAATTAGCTCAGCTGCGACAGGAGTTGCAGGAGCTCAAAGGAGGAGGCATCAAGAGTGGTCTTTGGTGTTCCATGTGCAGCAACAAGGGCATAAGTTAAGTGAGTGCCCTCTGTTAAGTGTAACTTGCCAATTATGCAGGAAGGTTGGCCATGAGGCCCATGAATGCCAATCAAGAGGAATGCCTGCAACGACATACTGGACCCAAGGAGGACCCCCAACACCACAAATGTGATGGCTGCACAAAATCAAGGTAACAACTATAACCCTAGAGAGAAATAATTTTGGAAATGGCCTAGGAGGCCAATAATCTGTTTTAGGTGCGGAGAATGTGGGCACTACCAAAGTAGGTGCACCCTACCAGAGAATGCACCTCCTTGCAGGAACTGCCCTGAGGCCAGAGACCATTATACATATGGTTGTCCTAAGAATCAATCCTCTTCATCAGGGCCCATATCCAAATGATTTCTGTGAAGGAAGAAGAAATGGCAAATCAAGTTAAGGTGCCATCACCATCTACCAGGGTGGTGCAGTTAGAGGAAATTGACTCTTTTACTGTGCAGACAAGAAGCAAGGGGATGGCTCCAGTGGACATGGGTCAAGAATCATTGATTAATGGATTAAACAGAGACAAAGGTGTGGTCCGAAGACCTAGCCACCACAAGTGCAGACACAAGGCAAAAGGAAAATTGCACAGGTACCAGTGATGCCATTGGACATGCATTCAGCAGGGCTCATGAGGAGTTGGATAAGTCAAATGGAGCCCAAGCTCTAAGGAATCAGAAGCCTCCAGACTGCTCAAGTCCATGAAAAGGAGGTTAGTATTTTTGATTTAATAAAGATGGATGGAAGTTCAGGTCAGAACTCTTGCAGATAATTGATGAAGCTTCCACTACAAGTTTGGTGGCAAAGACTGCTGTTGTACATGAAGGAAAAATTGTAAGGGAAGCACCCCTTACAGATTATAAAGTCCTCGGCTGACAGTATCTATCAAGGGTCATGAATTTAAAGGAGTTATTGTGGATGGTGGTTCTGGAATTAACTTGATGCCTGAACATACAATGAAAAGAATTGGACTCCACCCTTCAAGGCCTGCAAATTTCACTGTCACTTTGGCAGATCAGAGCAAAGTAAGGCCCTTGGGAGTAATCCAAAAGTTCCACTTGAAGTACAAGGTAATTTATTCATCCCTGGATTTTGTGGTTTTAAGATTACCCCAGGTTGAAGGAGGATTTCTCTCTTAATTTGGACGACCATGGCTGAGGCACGCAAGTGTCATTCATGATTGGGGCAAGGATACTATGTGGGTACAAAGAAGGGCAGGAGCTGACACAGATTCATTTAGAAGGGCCCAGATAATCAAGGAATCACTAGCATGATGCAAGCAGTTGGCATTTGCATGGAAACAGAATCGGAGGATCAACCCCAAATAGATTTTGAGGAAGAAGAGATATTCTAATTGGCTCCAAGCAGGCAACTCTTCCTCTTGTTTTGGAATTTTTCTTAATAATTGTTGTACAATTGAAGGTTATGATGAAGATAGGAAAAAGTCCAGGTTGATGGATTGGGAGAGCCCATTACAAACCACAGAAGGGGCAGGAAGACAACCCTCAAATGCATTTTTGAGGAGGATATGACTACTACAGAAAATGAAGTTAATAAAGATAAAGGCAAGGTAAAGATTCTAGTGAAGAGTGTTCTTTTCCAATTCAAGAAATACCTGCAGGATGGATGCAGGATAAGGAAGAACAGATTGAAATCCAAAACACCCCTGCTTATGAAGCAATGCAAGAAAAGCTAGAAGACAAAGACAAGGAAGGAGAGGAGAAGGAGGATACTCTGGTAGAGAGAATCCTGTCCAAGAAATACAATTAGGCAATCAAGACAATGATCGGCCAGTTTTGGTGGCCACTTGTTGTGGAGCCACCCAGGGCTCCTTGAAAAGGTAAAATCATTCTTGACCAAATATTAGATGTTTTTGCTTGGCATTATAAGACTTAGAAGGAGTCCTGCAACTTATGGAGAGCATAGAATCCCTCTGGTTGATGGAGCAAAACCTATAAGAGGGAAGAGTTATAGACTTAACCCAAATATGCTGAAGCTGTCTATGTGGAAATCCAGAAATGGAGGATGCAGGAATCATCATTCCTATAGAACACTCAGAGTGGCTCTCCCCTATGGTTATAGTACCAAAGAAGAATACTAATAAAATCAGAATTTGTGTTGATTTTAGAGCACTCAATAAGGTGACCATTCCAGATGGTTTCCCAATGCCTTTTGCAGAACAAGTCATTGAAGAAGTAGCTGGGCATGCCTTATATAGCTTTATGGATGGATTCAGTGGCTATAATCAAATATCAATACACCCAGAGGATCGAGAAAAGACTGCTTTTATCACACCTTGGGAACATATGCGTATGTAAAAATGCCATTTGGGCTCAGAAATGCCCCAGCCACCTTTAACAGAACGGTCAATCTCATCTTTGGCCCCCTATTGCTGGAATCACTTAGAATCTTCATGGATGACTTCTCTTCGTTTTCAGGATCTCACAAAGAAACTCCTCTAGATTGTTTGGACCACCATCTGAGCCAGCTGCATAATGTTTTTCAAAAGATGCAGAGAAACTAAGTTAAGCTCAATCCAAACAAATGTCATTTTCTTGTGACAGAAGGAACTCTCTTAGGACATGTGGTGTCGCTAAAGGTATGGCCCCGGATCCTGACAAAATCATTTCTATCTTAAAGTTGCCTAAACCTAAATCCCCTAAAGAGATCCAGAGTTTTTTGGGCATACTGGATACCATAGAAGGTTTATTAAAATGTATGCAGAGATAGCCAGACCTCTGGCTAGACTTACAGGTAAGGAAGTACCTTTTAAATGGGAAGAAGAGGAAGAAAAAGCATATCAAACATTGCGGTCCAGGTTAGTGTCTGCTCCTATTTTGATCACACCTGAATGGTCAAGAATCTTTCATATACATGTAGATGCCAGTGCCTATGCAGTGGGGGCAGTTTTGACACAACCTATGAAGAATTTAAGATGGACAGACCAATTCAGTATGCTAGTAGAATTTTGACTAAGGCTGAAACGAATTACAGCACCACTGAACGGGAAGCCTTAGCAATGGTTTTTGCGGTCCAAAAATTTCGTCATTACTTGTTGGGAGTAAAATTCGTTTATTATAACTGACCACCAACCTCTCAAGTACTTGCTCAACAACCACAAGCCACTGGTAGAATATGGAGGTGGTTATTGTTATTCCAAGAGTTTGATTTTTCTGTGGTCCACAGACCAGGTAAAGAGAATGTTATGGCGGATCACCTTTCCAGAATCAACATGATGGAGCAAGTTAGTGGAATCAATGATGATTTTCCAGATGCTCATCTGTTTGCTGTCCGGGCCCAAGGTTGGTATTATGATATCAAGATTTCATTAAAACAGGGATGTTCCAGAAAAGGCTAGTGCTGTGCAAAGGAAGAGATTGCTACTCAAGAGCAGACCATACACCTTCCTTGAAGATAAATTATATAGACAGGGAAAGGATGACAGACTTAGGCATGCTTGGAGGAAGAAGAAGTGAGGAAAGTCCTTCACTCTGCACATGAAGGACCAGGTGGTGGGCACCTTCCAGGGCATATTATGAGTCAGAGGATATTAGATGCTGGTCTATGGTGGCCTACACTATTTAAGGATGCAGATGAATGGGGAAAGGCATGTGACGTTTGCCAGAGGTGTGGACCTAAGCCCACAACGCAGAGACATAACCCCTTGGTTGTTTCCACTTCCTGGCAACCATTTGAAAAGTGGGGGCTGGATTTTGTAGGGCCCATCTATCCTCCGACAATTCCAAAAGAGAGAAATATCTCTTGATAGCTACCGATTATGCGACCAAGTGGGCTGAAGCTATTGCTTCCCCCGACTGCACTGCCCAAACTGTTGCCGATTTCATTTATAGTAACATCATTTGCAGGTTTGGATGCCCATTTGAAATTTGTACAGATCAAGGTACACATTTTGTCAATAAGGTCCTGCAGGAAATTTTTAACAGGTATAGAATTCTACATAGACTTCTTGTGCTTACTATCCAAGAGCCAATGGACAGGCTGAATCGACAAATAAAGTTTTGATCTCAATGTTAAGGAAGGAATGTATGTTACAACCCACTTCCTGGGGCATTGCTTATCAAGGTACCCTATGGGCATACAGGTTAGCTTACAAGAGGCCACAGGATATTCTCCATTTCAACTGGTTTATGGAATATTGCCCATTGAGCCCTTTGAATTTTTACATGGCTCACCTAAGATAGCATACATGCAGGGCAAAAAGACTGTGATGTCTCTCAGAGAATAGGGGCACTACATAAAGTGGAGGAGATTCGTCTCCTAGCAACAAACAATTGATCGAGACTCAGATGAAGAGGAAAGAGGCACATGATCGACACCTGTGGAACAACAACATTGAAGCAGGCATGTTGGTTCTTCTCCATAGACCTAACCTTCATACACAACTGAGAAAAAATGGCTTCCAAATTGGGAAGGACCTTATAGAGTCAAAACAATGCTAAACTTGGGAGCTGTGGAGTTAGAGACGCTGAAAGGAGAGGCCTTGCCACTGGTCAACATTTCAAGGTTGAAGGCCTATCATCAACACACTTAATGACGTATGGATCACCTGGAACTGCCAAATATGTCCAGGTTGTACATAACTTTCTCATCATATTTTGCTCAGTTTTAGTAGTTTTCCTTATCAATTTCATCTTTGTTATTGGTGTTTTTTAGAAAACCTAGAAGATATTTCAAAACCACGGCTAAGCAGCTCCTTTTTTGGAAATTTTCTAGCAATTTTAGCATTTTTTCTAGCAATTTTTATCCCTTTCCGTGTCTTTTTATTGCCCAATTTGAGGAGTAAATGGAGGGTCTCTGTGGTTTGATGAAGGATTTTAGGCTCCACATGAAGAAAATTTCATCAGAATTTTTCAGAATTTTTTTAGAATTTTTTTAGAATTTTTTGGCCAATTTTTGGCATTTTTTTTCAGATTTTTCCTTGATTTTCTCTAAATTGGGCTATTTAAAAATTATATATAAAAAAAAAAACGCCCCCTAGGGAATTTGCGGGTTCCCAAAAAAAAAAAAAAAAAAAAAAAAAAAAAGGCCCCCACCCCCTACTCCCGCCTCCCTACCCCCCCCCTCCCCCCCCCCCCTCCCCCCCCCCCCTCACCCCCTCCCCCCCTCCCCCCCCCCCCCCCCCCCCCCCCCCCCCCCCCCCCCCCCCCCCCCCCCCCCCCCCCCCCCCCCCCCCCCCCCCCCCCCCCCCCCCCCCCCCCCCCCCCCCCCCCCCCCCCCCCCCCCCCCCCCCCCCCCCCTCCCCCCCCCCCCCCCCCCCCCCCCCCCCCCCCCCCCCCCCCCCCCCCCCCCCCCCCCCCCCCCCCCCCCCCCCCCCCCCCCCCCCCCCCCCCCCCCCCCCCCCCCCCCCCCCCCCCCCCCCGCCCCCCCTTATATAAAGGCCCCCCCCCTTTTTTTTCCGCCTCAGCCGGCAGCCGTGCGCAACTCCAGGTACCCATTTTCTTTTTTTTTTTTCTATTTTATTTTTTATTTTTATTTTTTATTTCTTGTTTTTTTTATTTTTTATTCTTTCTTTTTATTTTTATTGTTTATTTTATTTATTTTTTTTTTATTTCCTTATTTATTTCTTTCTTTTCTTTCTTTTTTTTTTTTTTTTTTTTTCTGTATTTGCTTTTTTGTATAGCATTTTCTTTCTTTGTTTCTTTTATTTTTCTTATTCCACCTCTCTGTTTTTCATGTTCTTATAGTCGTTTTTAGGATAATTGATCGTGCCGGATCCATTTTTTTTGGGTTCTCGGTCTCAGTTTAGGTATTTTTCCTCAGTTCTCATGTACCATATCGATTAGCCTTCTTACAACCTTGTTTCCTGTGATTGCATGGCTTCAGCACTTGTGACAGAGTTTTCGTTTGCACATATGGCATCTTCCGCTCCTCAGCAGGATTCATCCATGGGTACTGAGGCATACTCAGAGTTTGCCCCTTCGGCTTTGGCTCTCGGTACTCTCCATCCTGAGGTAGGCCCCCTTCTCCCTAGGACCTCGTCCCTCTCTGCCCCCCTAGCCCCCAACCCGCCCGTCCCTGTCACGATCCTTTCTCATGCCCCTAGGGCAACCCTCCCCCCCATTGTCCACCCAGTCCCTCGCGCACCAGTCCCACGCCCTGTCACACCTTCCACCCCTATCCCTCTACCTGGTAGCCAGCCCTTCGCGGGTTCACTTCCGTGTGTATCCCTCTCAGGTTCCTCGTTATATAGCCCCGGCTCTCTTCCCCCTGGTCACCACCTTCCCGTTACAGCACCCCACATAGCAGTGCCGACACAATCCGATGGGTCTAGTGGACACCCCGCTCGAAGCTCAGGTAGTCATTCCACCTCCCCCGTTCCCCGTCCCCCGTCGTCGTCCATAGTTGACCATAGAGACCCATCTTCGACCATATCCCTCCGCCTGCATTTAGCTTTGCCTCCAATTCCGCTCATAGATCTCCTTCCAGAGGGTTGCCTCCGTCAGGCTGGTCAGTGGCGCCTGGCCTCCCTACTCTTATCCGAGGCAGAGGGGTCCGACATTCGCACGGCGCTGCTTGATTTCCCTCATTTTCCTTCCGGCTCACTCACCCCTGCGGTCGTAGCTACGGGTATAGGTTCGAGCCTCACTTCGTTTCATGCTCCCCAGACCCTCTACTCGGGGTTATCTCGAGCCGATACCATCGCTTTCTGTTTGTCTTTATAGGGCGTGGATGCCATCCCCACTCACTACCAGCTCGCCGTTCTCCACTCGTTCATTTTCTTCTTTTTATTTCGTAGTCCATCCTCGGAACTTCCCTTGCATGATATCCATATAGCCGACCCGCTTTTCTGTTTTTTACATGGCCGACCATTTCCCTATGGGACACTCATGTTCCAGTCATTTCTCCTTCGTTCTCGACGTTTCCATGATGCCCTCCATCGCGGAACTCATTCCTTTTCTGTTTATTCTGCCCCCGTCTTAGCTTGGCTTTTCCATTTGCCTGGTACACGCACCATAGCATCTAGCCATTGTATTGACCTCCCTCATCTTACACATTCCATTGCCCATTCTCCCCACGCCCATCCTCAGCCATCCGTCGCCCTACATTCGGATCCTTGCTCCCTTCCGCCGCCACCTCCTTCCAGGACAGCCTCCCCTCCTCCTCCCGCTCGGAGAGTCCGTACCCGGCTGATGGATTCCTTTCCCACCCCCGTCCCTGCCTCACCCATCCCGTCACCCCCCCCCGGCAGTTGCCTCCCAGCCCCCTCCATCTCCTGCCATCTCTGTTGAGTCTGCCTCCACCTCCCATCCGCATCACTCGCCTCCAGCATCTCCCATTTTTCCACAGCCTATTCCGGCACCACCACCCCCACCTCCCCCATCGCAGCCTTCCATCCCTGCCAGCCTAGACGATGATCCACCTTTCTTGGGCCTACTTCGAGATGCGAGCGTCGTAGCGAGCGATGGGGCCGATGCTGCCCGTCTCTCTCTTGATTCTGTATCCGCGACGGCTGCGCTTCACCAGCAGTATGCTCAGACGATTGATCGTATTCGTGCGGCTGCAGCGGCTCAGTGGCAGACGTCGCGCGAGGCATTGCGGGCCATGCAGCAGGACCGCGACCGCTACAGAGATGAGGCTGATGCGGCGACTCGAGCTCTTATGGAGATCAGCCAGCGTGCGGCCTTAGGCATTTGTGATAGCCCGGCGTGTCGCTTGGTCCGACGCGAGCGCGATCATCTCCGCCGCTACAGGAGGCGGATTGCTGCTTGGACTGAGGAGGCAGCCATCATCCCTCCCGCCTCACCCGACTTACCTCTTCCTCGGGACGACGTTCCCCCTGGGGAGAGGCCGCCTTCTCCGCCGGCGCCTTAGTTAGATGTTCCGTCTCTCTCGCCTACTTCTAGGAGTTCTACACGCTTCGGTTTCCCTAGTTTCATTTGCTTTATCCTCGCCTCTTTTTGTTGTGAGGCTTAGTGTCGGATGCATATACTTATCTTTTGGATCTGTTGCCCATCATTGGTTCCTGGGCACTTCATGTACTTATCATGGACAGTTGTTTCCTTGTTCCTTTCTGCTTTTATATGCGCTTCTGGTTCAGTATTCATGGTGTGTTTCTTGTGCACTCTCGGGTCTATTATTGTTCGTTTTATTACTATGACTGTGTATTGGTTGGTCTCTTTCATTTCCCCCAACCCTCCACTCCCCATCATTTCCCACAAACCCCCCCTTCCACACCTTTCCCCTCCCAACAGGGCTCAGTACTTTTGGTGGATTTGGTTGCTGCTCAGATGTCCTCTTCCACTTCTACAGTACTCTTTTCATGGTGTCTGTATGCTCTCCGGGACGGAGAGCACATTAGGTGGTGGGCAACTGTTGAGCCCATAAATGTCATGTTGGTCAAAGTCAACAGCAGTCAAAGTCAACAGGTCAAAGTCAACAAGGTCAAGGTCAAAGTCAACAGGTGCAAAGTCAAAGTGCGTAAGTGCAGGTGTCAAAGTGCACAGGTAGTGCACAATGAATGGTCCACAAAGGGTAAATTGGAGAAAATAGGTTGCAGGTTGCAGAGGTACTTTCTCTAATTTCCCTAAGGTTCAAAGTGTGTTTTAAAGTGTTTTGGAAGGTTCAGGTGAACCCCCCTTATGTGCAAAAGTGAAGAATTAAAAGGAAATGTGAAGGCATGTGAAGCGGCAAAGTGTACGCACAGGTGAAAGTATGGCCCCCCATTAAAATTTTTGGTTTTAGACTAAAGTCACTACAGGACAAAACAGTGAGTAGTTGGCTGCCACTTGTGAGAGCCATCTTGGGACATCAAAGTGAGCACCAAGATTCACTTGCAGGTAGGAGCGTACGTGATCGACACACTCAAATCAAGGCAAGAGCCATTCTTAGACCAAGGTTAGAGTAAGCAAGAGAGCATAGGCTAAGTGGAGCAAGAAAGGGAAGTGCAAGAGACACCAGAGTACGTCGCACAGAAGTAGAAGTGCAAGGTGCATAGAGAGTGACCAAGGATTTTGGTGCAGAGAAGTGCTAAGCTATAGTTCCCCCAAGTATCTCAAGGTCCTTTGGCAGTGTACGCTTGCCGACAGCAGGTATTCACTCCTCCCCCTTTGTGGAAGCTTGGTGCAAGGTGTGCACAAGGAGAAGCTTGAAGCAGGTGGAGGTCTGTTGCAGAGGAGGTCGGCAGCAAGAGGACATTGGGATATTGGATATTTTGTAATTGGGCACTCTGTGGGATTGTGCACAGAGGTATTGGTGTATCTTGTATTTCAAACATTGTACTTTCCTTATTGTAATCAAACGGCAGAAACTTCCAAGGTGTATTTTCTCTTTTGGTCTTTTCATTTTCTCCTACAAACCCTCAAACTCCTTCTTGTCAAAGAATCCCCCAACACATACATACACATAAACACATACACACTCATAAACACACACACATACACATAGACACACACACATATACACACACATACACACATAGACACATGCACATGCAATGATGCATACACACGTACAAATGCATACATAGACACACATAATGATGCATACACACACATACATATGCATACACACACATATGCATACATACATGCATACACATACACACATAGATACATACACACACATAGATACATACATATACATAAACACATACACACTCATAGACACACACAGACACATAGACAACACACACATATACCTACACACATACACACATAATGATGCATACACACACGTACACATGCATGCACACACATACACATGCATACACACACATACACGTATATATATATTGATTTCTAACCATTTTGTTTTATATGTTAGGTATTATGGATCCCAGTAAAGAGAGAAAGGCGAAACTCACTCTCATAAAAAGTCTTATGAGAGCAAGAGTTCCGTCAGATACTCTAGGGGCCATAATGCGGGACTACGCAGAGATGTCCGATGAGGAGCTGGATTAAACGATCCAGATGCTTACGCGATCAGACGAGGGCTCTTCTGCGGATCCACATGCAGGAAGAGAGCTATCTGCTCATAGGTATGTTTTTTTTCATAAATTTTTTTAATGATATTATAGCACATATTTTTATTTATTTCTATCTATCTATTTTCAGGACACCTATACCACCTCCAGCACGTGATAGCAGAGCAGAGACGTTGCCTATGAGGACATGCATAGGCACGTTAGGACTAGAGTGCGACATAGAGCCAGAGGGGAATATTGTATACATAGGAAATGGATTGGAGTTCAAGACGAGAATGCGTGCACTATGCGACTCTTACCTGCGCTTTATCCACTTACCGTGGAAGTAAGTAAAAGTTTTACATATAAATTGAAATATATATCTTATGTTTTATTTATATTATGTTTTTTATTTTTGTAGTGAGCATGATGAGAGGGATAAAAAGTACGTGCTCAGTTCACTTGAGACGGAGTTTGGGACAGGGTGGTCTCTTAAATGGTGTTTAAAAGAGATGCGGACACTTATGGCGCATCGTCGTGACAATGCACGGTATGTATGTATATGAGAGAGAGAGAGAGAGAGAGAGAGAGAGAGAGACAGAGAGCACTAATCTCGATATTAGGGTTTTGAAATCCCTAATTTAAAAACTCTAATTCAACCTTTTAGCCATATGTTTGAAGTATATGTACACCTCCGACGTCCTACTAGAGAGATGTCTCTCCTCCCAACCTTATGCCTCTATATATAGCTACTCGAATCAACGAGGATCATGATTCATAGTATATGTAAAGATATATACACATCATGTAGATAGGATACATAAATATAAAACAGAGTAGATAAATTATGCTTCACACATACATGCCTAAATGCACACATAAATATATATATACATACTAACATATTTACATGTACATATTTACACATACATGTACATGCCTACATGCACACATAAACATATATATACATGCATACATATTTACATGTACATATTTACACATAGACACATATACATATATACATGTACATAATTATAAACACTTGCATATATTACGTACATGAATACATGTATACATATATCACACACATGCAAACACATACATATACATGAAATACATATATATGCATACTAATATATGTATACATATAATACACATGAATACACACACATATGCATACATACATGATAAAAATTTACTCCTCGAAGATAAAGCTATATATAAAATAATTAGGCATACCCCCGAGCTTCATGTTCTAACTTAGAAGAACATGATTTCATATCTCTAGTAGGATTCATCGTTATTCAAGTTAATAAAAAAAACCTATTATCTGATATCCATTCAGAAGCTTCAAGTTACTATCTAATCTGCTCATATGTTTTCATTATTGCCATCATTTTGGTAAGACATCAATATAGTCTCATCTTCATTATCCTTATTGATTTCATTTATTTCTTCTATTGTTAAATCTATGTTCTCATGAATCACATCATCTATTGGTGGATTAATATCTATTTCTGGTAATTCCTCTTCCTCATCAGTAGAATCAGCATGTAGAGAATTCCTCTTCATAAAAAAGATTAGTATCATTATCACGTATGAGTCTAATTTCTATTCCAGATGTTGATGTATCAGTATCTGATGCTGAATCATCAAGAGGACTTTCTTCAATCTCTCTAACAATAAACTGTTCAAACAATGACCTACCTCTAGGTTGCACATGAATGACTTGCCACCAAGGATGAGCATCTGGGATTTTATAAAAAAAATGCTTGTTCAATATGCCTAGGAAGAATATATGGTTCTTTAGTAGATCGCATTACCTTGGAAGAATCAATTGCCCAAAACCCAGATAATTCCTTTCTTATTGTAGAATTAGTACCTTTATACTCCGCTCGATACCAGTCAACCTTCAAAATGACCTATCAAAATATATAACAACAAAAACGTCCCATTATTAGGTGCTTAAAAAAATAACTAACTCTAAAAAAAATATATAAACTTTTTTCTACCTGTTTGAATGTACGAAATGAAATTTCGTAGATACCAACAATAGTTCCTACGTAACCAAGTTCGCTATCTATAAGGTTCGTGTCTTTTGAGCTAGCACGTGATAGTTGCTTGAAACAAGCAACAATACTAGAATCCTTTGTTTTTACGTAAAGAATCAATGGCTTTGATTCTAATATGCTGTCCAAAAGCCCACATATTAGTGAACATTCGAGCCTGCAAAATAAATTCAATTAGTAAATAGAAACTAACATACATATATGAAAAAAATAAAATATATATTTTAATAAAATTACCTTTTGTTCACAACCTAACATACATATATGAAAAAAATCAAATATATATTTTAATAAAATTACCTTTTGTTCACAACCTATCATTAACTCTCTTTGCTCATCTGAGATTTCTTCATTATTTTCGTTGGCGCGTTGCAAACGACTATATAGCCAATCCGTGAAAGAAGGTATATCTGTAATCTCATTATTATCGAGATTACGTCTAGATCTTTTGTTTTTTCGCCTTTTACTTTGGAGACTTTGAAGTTCCTCGTACTCGCTAACCGAATGCTTGCATGCATTCGCTATTATATGCTACAAAAGTAGAAACATCATTTTTTTCTTGAAATGTAAATAAGAATGGAACCCCCTTACCTGATAATACCTCATCTGTTATTTTTTAAGAAGACTCGTTGGTCCATGCACGTGGAGCTTCTTCATGAACTCTTTCAAGGTACTCACTAACGTAATACATGCACTCTTCAAGCATCCAACCCTTTGCCATGGATCCTTCTGGTTTTGCTCTTTGTCGCACATAACCTTTTAGTATTCCCATAAATCGCTCGACCCAAAACATCCATTGAGTGTTGACAACACCGGTAATCTCTATCTCATCTACAAGATGGACTAGTAAATGAACTTGAATATCAAAAAATGAAGTAGGAAGTTCTTTTTCCATCAAACATAGTAGCTCTTTGCATTCACGTTTTTTTTGTGGGATCGAATTTTTATCGATCTCTTTGGATGTAATCCACCTATACAAATCATAAAAACAATTGTAAAGAAGTTAATTAAAAAATAAAAGATATCCAATATTCATACATATTAAATATAAAAGTATCATAATTACCTTATAAGTGATCCAAGACGATAGATCACATCTCGTACTCCTTTCGTTGTACATCCATCGATAACCAAAGGTAAAATATGTTTCAAAAAGTTATGCCAGTCATGGGTCTTTAATCCAGATAAGCTCTTATCATCCATAGTAAACATGTTTTGAAACGATGCTCCATATCCTGTAGGAGTCTTGATCAATTGAATTCTATTGTTGATAGTCTGTATCTCTTTTGTTGTAAGTACCCAAGGAGCAGATGCATAAGTCGTTTCTTGTCGATGTCTATCAAAAATTGGCCATAACTTTGGTTTGGATTTTTGATCTTTCAAATCATTCCTTGATGTTGTGGTATCTTTTAGTCCAAGAAGATGCTGCCATAGTGAATAACCAATATTTTTGAATATATGCATAGGATCAAGAAGATGACATACTTTTAACTCTTTCCAGTACTCCAAAGAATACCATATTGATATGTTCTCTGCGAGTGCCAATTTCCCTTTACCTCTGTTCACATACTCATTATCTGAATCATGACTGAAGATTTCTGCTTCTGGATCTATCAGAGGTCCATCTGTCCATTTTTTATACCAATCCATAGGCGTCATAGGTTTTGGATACTGGCCTGTTTCAAGCTTTCCATTAAAATGTATCGCTTCTCTTTTAGATCTTAATGGATGATCATCAGGCAAGAATCGTTGATGTCGAAGATAAATATTTTTGTTGAGATTCTTACTATAGATTGATCTCAACCAATCACCACAATATGGACAAGCTTTATAACCCTTAGTAGATATTCCTGCATCATGGAAAAGGAAAAAAATATAATTAGATTAAATCATATTTATTTACATGCATATTGAATAAAAAAATTACATCAATACCTGAACAAACGACATATCCAGGAAAATCGTGAATAGTCCAAGCCACAATACCACGAATCGTAATATGTCTTTCATTGATGCTTTTTTATATATCAATGACATTAATACCTCTCCATAACTCTTGAAGATCGTCAATGAGAGGAGCAAGATATACATTCATATCTTTAACTTGTCTTTTGCCTGGGATTAAAAGTGAAAGCATTAAATGTTCCTTTTTAATGCTAAGATATGGTGGAAGATTGCAGTTTATGACTACCACTGGCCATGTTGACCATTTACTGGATTTCATGGAGAATGGATTAACCCCATCTAATGCAACTCCTAACTTTAGATTCTGTGGATTTTGTGCAAATTCAGGCCATGTAGAATCAATATGCTGAAAAGCAACACTATCATGAGGAATTCTGATTATTCCATCAGTACTTTTGTGATCATGTCCCCAAGTCAAAAGCTTTGATAATTCGGGGCTTTGAAACATATGTCTAATCCGTGGAGCCAATGGAAAATGTCTCATTACCTTATTCGGGGTTTTACCTTCTTCACCCTTATATCGAGGAGATTGACATTTGGGACATGTCAAAGAGTCTGCATATTCACCTCTATATAAAATACAATCGTTAGGACATGCATGTATACATTGATAATCTATACCAAGATTGTTGATTATCTTCTTCATTTCATCATGTGAGGTAGGAAGAATATTTTGACTTGGTAAAAACTTTTGAGATAATAACCTGTAAGTTTATCAAAAAAAGATATATTAAAAAAGGTAAATAAATATACATACATATATACATGCAGGTTTTTATTCTTACTTTAGATAAGGTAAAAACAAGAACTTGAATTGAATAGATACTTTTTGTCTGCGCATCTTTTAAAACTATTAATGCATCTTTCAAAATATTTACGCAAAACAATCGTATCCTGTCAATTCACACATATGTTCATATAATGGTGACCTGGATGAATCGCATGCACAGAGGTTACTCAAGATAGAGCAGGATTTCTCGGGTATGCAGTAAACCTCTTGCATGTCAATGATGAGCATCTGAACTTTAGGATACAAAGTGGACTACTCCATTATAATCAGATTGCTGTCTCTTGAGTAACCTCTGTGCATGCGACTCATCCAGGTCACCATTGCGAATATTTGGAAAGATGCATGAATAGTTTTAAAAGATGCGCGGACAAAAAGTTTCCATTCAATTCAAGTTCTTGTTCTTATAACCTTATCTAAAGTAAGAGTAAAAACCTACACATATTTATATATGTATATATATTTATGCATATATATATATATATAAATAGATAGAAAATTGAAATTTATACCTTAATAGTGTCGAAACAGATACATTACTCCATCCAAAACGATTTTGAAGGTTGAGAATAAGTAAGCTCGCATTTAGTCTTGTCAAATGACTTCCTTCATATAAATGCTTTAGACATTCCTCTCGAAGATATTTCTCATTTTTAGAAATATCCATGCTCTCACTGTCATTTTGATACCAATCCTCAATAAAATCTGCCATGCCATCATCTTCATCATTGTCACACAAATCTTGTACTTTATCATCTTTTGAATATAGATCTTTCAACTTTGCATATTGCACAGGCTTAGTTTTGCATAGCCTCCTCATGGAAGCTTTTGATAAATGAGGTCTTATTGGTAATTGTGAATGTTGTGGACGAATATCATCAACGTCATACGTTGGAATCTACACATATAAATAAAACTCATTAGTATTCCATAAATGAATAAAAATTAAATTTCAAATATAAAATTAAGTATATAACTTATTAAATATGGATAGAAAATTTTTATTCTCTCTAGCTAAAAGGTGCTCTTGGAGGTCTACGCCATCCATAATTCACTAATAGTTCATCACCAGCATGTAATGTAGTAATAGCATTGACAACTATGTATCTTGATACATCTCTACTCATGTATGGTAATTCATGACTATTTTCACGCTCCTCAAATGTGCAATTAGTCCTTGAACTATTATGTAACCCTCGACTACTATTTATTAAACCTGCTATATTTCCATGTGTGTAAGGTCTTCCATCAATATATAATCTTTCATTTTCTGCATGTAAAATCCTTCTACTAGTAAGAGATGCTGCGTTCAAGCATATTCCATAAGTACTCATGCTTTGAACATAACGTGAAAGTCGATGCCAATCTCCCCATCCATATATAGGACCACAAAATGACATAAGAGTGACTTCAGAGTTCGGAGGCACATACAAATCCTCTACAATAAAGAGACCACGACCAGCATTAGTAATAGTGGATGGAGCAATCATATAGCGATTACCCCAAAAGTTGAAAACCTCTCCATCTAAAGGAAGTTGTCCTCTATTCCATCCTCCATATCTTCTTCTATCATATGTTTGTACTAAAGAACGATCACGAGCTGGCAATGGATAATCTCCAGCCGTTTCATTCTCTAAACCAGGAGGTAGAGGATTTCTAGAAACCTCTGCTTGTAATTGATGAACAGCAAGTCCATGACGTGTACGAGGTATATTAACATTATGAGAAAAATCATCATCATCATCATCATCGAGCAAGTATTCCTGTATATCAATAATAATTTGTTTTTATACATGGTTTTTAAATAAAAAAATGACATTAATATATATAGAAAATACATACCCAAGCATTATCACGTTGACTAGGTGATGGTGCATGCTCAAAAGTACCATACTCTACCTCATGTTGAATACATTCCAATCGTGGTCTTCGATACGTGCCATACCAAGAGTTACACCAACATATAATATGCTCTTGATAGTAAAATTCATCATAATTCCTATCGGAGGACACATGTGAAGTCGTTGCATGGGTAGGAGGTGGTGGAGTACCCTCTGATTGATCAGAATCTGCACATCATAAGAAACATAAAAAAAATATATAAGTTATGTATCCATCAAATATAGTTACAATTAAATATTTCATATACTTACAGTATAAAGTCGTTGCACGATGAGGAGACGGTGGTGGAGTCCATCTGATTGATCAGAATCTACATCATAAGAAACATAAAAAAAAAATATAAGTTATGTATCCATCAAATATAGTTAAAATTAAATATTTCATATACTTACAGTATAAAGTCGTTGCACGATGAGGAGACGGTGGTGGAGTTCCATCTGATTGATCAGAATCTACAAATAATGGTATTTGATATTAATAATTTGATTATCTACATAAATAAAAAATTCACATATACATATTTACACATACACACATATTCACATATACACATTTATACATACACACATATTCACATATACAAAACACATATTATTGTGGGATAAATGCATGTATTTTGTATGAATGAGTGTATATGCATGCATGTGTGTGTACGTATATATGTGGATATGTATATGTGTGTTTATGTTATATGTATGTATATGTGTATATATATACATATATGCACGCGTATATGTTTGCATGTATATGTGTATGTGGGTATGTGTATGTGTATGTGTATGTGTATATGTGTGTATATATGTGTATGTATTCTTACTTTTTTTTCTGTTTGAGATTAAATTAACAGGACATATTGTATGGTAGAAAAAAATAAGAGGCGAGCTAACATATCACCTGAGTCGTGGTAGTTTTTTATAGACAGCTATGTCTTCAGGAGTCATTTCCTCAGCAGAAGGTACACAAATTAATAGTTTATATTTATAATTTTTAGATATTTTAGTAAACTTTTAATTTAATTTATGTATTTTTTTCCTTGAATAAACAGGCTGCTGCAAAGAAGAGAGTGGAGTCGGGCCACACATCGCACTTAGGCCAAATGGGCCATAATGGTTTTGTAGCTACGTTTGTAAGTATATGTGTTATTGTGAGTATATTTTTTATTTTAGTTAAAATGCAAGCAACTAATGTTTTTTATTTGTTTCATTGCAGCGAAAGGATTATGGCCGATATCCTACGAAACACAAGATCGAGTATGCTACACATTTTGGATATCGGCGTTTGAGCGAGTATATACAAGATCATCCTGATGCCTTTGTGAGTATTTTTAAATTTTATATAATTATTTTGTTGTTATGAATGTTTTAATTATTTTATTGATTTATGTTTGTTATATGTAATACAGGAGTATTATGGGGAGACAAATATGGATGAGGTGGAGAGACAGACACAGGAGGGACGATCTCGATCGTCACAGGGTGATCATGAGGATGAGGATGAGGAAGATCAGGATGATCATGATATTGCTGATGATGATGATGATGATGATGATGATTAGGATTTTAGTTGATTATGACATTGGATTATATGTATTTACATTGATATATATATATATATATATTTATCTATATATTTTTCATTTCAGTCATGTTTTGAATTGTGTGTATGGTATTAAGTAATGAAGAGTTTTGTTCTATTGATTGTTATTATTGTTTATATTAAGCATGTGTTTTAATACTTTAATTATATAATTCATTCATATGTGTGTACCTAAGTGTATATGTATGTGTGTGTATATGTATGTATGTGCATGTGTATGTGTGTGTATATGTATGTATGTGCATGTGCATGTATAAGTGTATATGTGTGTATGAGTATGTGCATGTGCATGTGTATGTGTGTATATGTATATGCATGTATATGTATAACTCTATGTGTATGTGTGTGTATGTGCATGTATATGTGTATATGTGCATGTGTATGTGTGCGTATATGTATGTATATGCATGTGCATGTATAAGTGTATATGTATGTATCAATATGTGCATGTTCTTGTGTATGTGTGTGTATATGTATAACTCTATGTGTATGTGTGTGTATGTGCATGTATATGTGTATATGTAGGTATATGCATGTGTGTGTGCTTCTTCATCATGTATAAGTGTATGAGTGCATATCAATAAGTGTGAGTATGGTATGTAATGAAAATAACACAATTCAAATGATCTACAAATAATAGAAATTGTACTTACAATTGTGATCCATAGTTTTTGCTTGGTTAGCTTCTTGAATAACCTGCAATAAAGAGAGAGAAGAGAGAGAGAGAGAGAGATCTAGAGAGAGAGAGAGAGATCTAGAGAGAGAGAGTGAGGTCTAGAGAGAGAGAGAGATCTAGAGAGAGAGAGATCTAGAGAGAGAGAGAGAAAATTCAAAGAGAAAGATGTAGAAAGAGAGAAACAAAGACAGAGGGAGACAATAACAGAAAGCTTAAGCAAAACAACAATTCTACATATACTTGCATCAGCTCGTAAACGTAGCGCAATTGCGAACGTTGGAGAGCTCTTCGATCGGATGCGTGAAAATGCCGATTGCAGAGCCTCCAACATTTTAATTTTTGTCTGTCAAAAGATCGTCGTATAAGCGATGCAACACGTCGTCGTATAAGCGACATTTGCTTAGCGTCACTTATACGACGGTCTGCACCGTCGCTTATACAATGGTGTTGACCGTCGCTTATGCGATGCAAAAAAGCATCGCTTAAGCGACACCTTTGACAAGCGTCGTTTAAGCGAGGTTAGGTAGAAGCATCGCAAATACCGTCATTTTTTGCGTCGTATAATCGACGGTCCGCGCTCGACGGTAATTCCGACGCGAGTTGCAATTTTATAGCGACGAAATCCTGTCACGTTAACCGTCGCTACACGCCCGTATTCCTTGTAGTGAAGGCATCAAGAGGCAAGTAACATGCAGGTACACACCCCAACAAAATGGAGTAGTAGAGAGAAAGAATAGATACATTGCCGAGATCGCTAGAGCAATGCTTAATGAGATGAATGTACCTAACATGTTTTGGAGTGATGCAGCAAATACCGCCGTGTATCTTATGAATAGGGCTCCTACCTCAGGGATCCATGGCTTGACACCATATCAAGCCTATTATGGTAAGAAACCTGATCTTTCCCACTTGAAGATATTTGGATGTACTTGTTATGTACATGTGCCAAGTGAATTGAGGCACAAGCTACAACCGAAGGCAGAAAAGTGTGTGTTTCTAGGATATTCAAATGATCATAAAGGTTACAGGTGCTTCAACCCAAACACAAAGGACTTGAGGATATCAAGGGATGTAGCATTTGATGAGCTACTCCCTTGGTATAAGAAGTATGATTGTATGCAGGACTATGAAGAAGAAAAGCATGGACATGATGAAGAACAAATCGACCTAGAGCTAAGCGGCCCAAGGTGTTCCATCAATGAAGATAGTTCAAGCATGAACTCACCATGGAGGGGGAGATCTTCATCAAGCTATGAAGCACAATCAATCAACAAAGGCAAAGCAACATTGGTGGAGTTGGATGAAGAAGGTAATGAAGTTGAAGATGATGAAGGACACATGATGGAGAAAGAAGCCATGTCAAAGAAAGAGATCAAGTTCCCAAGGCAAAGGAGGTTTATTCCTCCAAAAGGTGAAGAAAGGAAGTCTTCTAGAGTTAAGTATCCAACTCAAAGGTTTACTTATGATTCATACATGGCAACTCATTATGCATATATGAACAAAGTAGTAGAAGATCATGAGCCCGATTGCTATGAAGATGCAAGCAGGTACACCGAATGGAAAGAGGCAATGCAAGAAGAGATCGACGCACTTGAGGAGAATCAAACATGGACTCTAGTGCCCAAGAAGGATAACATGAAGGTAATAGGTAATAAGTGGGTGTATAAAGTAAAGAGGAATTCAGATGGATCTATTTCTAGGTTCAAAGCAAGATTGGTGGCCAAGGGTTTTGCACAAACCTATGGAGTGGACTTTGAAGAGACATTCAGCCCCGTGGCAAAGATGAGCACCATTAGGACACTCATTGCAATGGCTGCTAGCAAAGGATGGAAGCTTTTCCAATTGGATATCAAGAATGCCTTTCTCAATGGAGACTTGGAAGAAGAGGTATACATGGAGCAACCACTAGGTTTTGTTCATAAAGAGTTTCCACATCATGTTTGTAGGCTGAAGAAGGCACTTTATGGCCTAAAGCAAGCTCCAAGGGCTTGGAACCAAAGATTGGTGGACTATTTGATCAAATGTGGTTACAATCAATGCAAGGCGGATCCATCTCTCTTCATCAAACAAAGAGGAGAACTTGTAGTCTACATGTGCGTGTATGTAGATGATCTTATCATTACAGGTAATGATACAAAGGGCATTGAGGAGATCAAGGGAAAGCTTGGAAAGGAGTTTAGGATCTCTGATCTTGGAGATCTTAGGTATTTTCTTGGCATTGAAGTTGTATACAAAGAAGAAGGTATTATGCTCATACAAAGGAAGTATATTCTAGACCTACTTGAGAGGTTTGGGATGCTACATTGCAAGCCTATTTCAAATCCCATGGAAGTTAATGTAAAGCTAAGCTCCATTGATGGAGAGCCATTAGAGGATGTAACCTTGTATCGATCTATTGTAGGATCTTTCAATTATGCCACAATAACTAGGCCCGACATAGCATATGGAGTTGGAGTGTTATCACAATTTATGCATAGTCCAAGGACTACACACTTGCAAGCTGCAAGAAGAATGTTACGATATCTCAAGGCCATTATAAATGAAGGATTGTTCTATTCATTTGTTAATGATATGCAGGTCAAAGCTTATTCTGATGCCGATTGGGCCGGTTCAAAGGAGGATAGAAGAAGTACAAGTGGTTACCTAGTCATGCTAGGTAGCAAGATCATCTCATGGATTTCAAAGAAGCAACCCACGGTGGCATTATCTTCCAAGGCCATTATAAATAAAGGATTGTTCTATTCATTTGTTGATGATATGCAGGTCAAAGCTTATTCTGATGCCGATTGGGCCGGTTCGAAGGAGGATAGTGGTTACCTAGTCATGCTAGGTAGCAAGATCATCTCATGGATTTCAAAGAAGCAACCCACGGTGGCATTATCTTCCATGGAGGCTGAGTATAGAGCTTTGGCTCAAGTCACATGTGAGCTAATGTGGATTAAGAAGTTATTTATGGAGCTTAATTTGCAGGTTGACACATATCCAATTTTTTGTGACAACATGAGTAGCATTCATCTAGCATCAAATCCTGTCTATCATGCTAGAACCAAGCATATTGAAGTGCACTATCACTTCATAAGGGAAAAGGTGATATCCAAGGAAGTTTCAGTACATCATATTGGTACGAAGGACCAAGTTGCGGACATGTTTACAAAGGCTTTGGATGGGATGAAGATTTCAAAATTCAAGCAATGCATCAACATGAAGGAGCTTGGATGAGGACGAAGAATTGAAGCTTGAGGGGGAGTGTTAAAAGTCAAGCTTCAAGCTACAAATTCGTGGGGAATCTTTTATGGACATGCGGAGCAATCAAAGGAAGCCAAAAGCCACAAGATTCCATCAAGAAAAGTCACTCAACCACTCCCCAAGTCATCTCAACTAAGTCCTCCAAGTTAGGAGGCTGACTTGGAAAGGTAGTTCCTAGATTTTAGGGGCACACTTCTCACTATAAAAAGAGCATGTATCCCAACTTGTTTTGGCCCATCTTCTTGGAGTTTTAGCTCATGTAAAGTGAGCACTAAGTGCTGGAGTTGTGATAAGCAAGCCCCTTGCTTAAGCTAGCCCCTTGCTTGCTTGTTTGTTTTCTTTTAGTAGGCATATCTATGTGTGTGCGCAGGCAGTGTTGCAACTCTCTACCCCTGAGTTGTTAGCATTGGTTCTCCCTCATATTGTATCCATTTGATGTAATTCTTGTCACATTGGATAGCTATTAGAGTCTACTTTATGCTCACAAAGTCTCTAGATCATTCTCTGAGTAATCTGGGAGCAACATTCATTTTAGTGAAGTTGTGTGATTGATATCTCTCTTGGTGTGTAGGCTTTGTTGGAAATATTTTGCTCTCTGTTGTAAGGGCTGGTTCTCCTTCTCTATGTATCCATTTGCTATGCTTTTGGTGTCATTTGGTAGCTATTAGAGTCCTCTAAAGTTGACCCAAGTTTGAGATTCATTCTGTGTATAATCTCTGAGAAACGCTTGCTGGAGTGAAATGAGGTATCTGCTTGACTGGCAGTTGTGAGCATTCATCTAGCTCATGTTGTAGACATTGTTTCTCCTTGTGTAAGCATCCATTTGAAGTGAAATTTGTTTTGTTGGAAAGCTCTTAGTGTCTTCTACAGGTCTACAAAAGCGCAGTGGAGTTCTCTGCATAAGCTCTGAGTAAGAGCATTTTTGGTGTGCAGAGGTCAAAGAAGGATACCTGTGGAGGTCATTCACGCTTCGTCGTTGCTTAGGGGTTGAGATACTTCCCCCATCATGTGATGTGTGAGAATGTTGGTTAGTAGGTAAGTGTTCATCCTAGATGCATACTTTGGATGTGCAATGTACTTAGAATGCTCCTACATCAAAGGGGACTGATTTACAAAATTGGGTCAGGCGGTCTGGTATGGGGTTTAAGTCTCCAAAGTTTGATGGTGGAATCATAGCTTTTATTGATGATGACACGTAAAGGTTTCTGGATCGGATTGTGTTGGATTTGGGATTTTTTGGGTACCCATTTCCCGACATTCCTAGGTGTGACCGAAGATGTAGTGGTGTGGAGCGTAAATGTTTGCCCTAGGATTTGTGCCAAGTGTGCTTGTGAGTGTTGATTCAATCTTGTGAATGGAGGTGAAGCTATTTGAGCTCCTAAGCAGGTCTTGGGCACCCATATCTCTCTAGCATTTGCGATAGGCTTCATTGACTGCTTTGGAACCCAAATAGAAATGGTTTGTCTAGATTGATGCCTCGGATACTCCTTCGTTGTGATCCTCAATGGTGTAGCATGTTTGGTGCATCTTTGAGATCCTATCTCCAAAGCTGAGGGCTGTTCACCCTTGCGTACCTAGATTTGCTTCATGCCAAAAGGTATTTTATATTGCACTGGTCGTAGCTCATGCTTCTTGATTATCTGCCTTCTTTGTGAAGTATGTTGTCCTGCTTGCTTTCCTGGGAATCTCTTTGGAAAAGAAGGGAACTCCTCATTGGCTTCTGCACCTCCGTCAAGAGTGATAGTCGTCTGCGGCATAGAACTTTGGACAAGAATAGCATCATTATCTTCATGTGGATTCCTAGAGGGACCAGGATTTGGTGCCTCTTCTAGTGGCATAAGTGCTTGATTCTCTAATTCCATCGTGATGCAGTTTTGGCGTACCCAAGGCTGAAGAAGTCCACTTCTTAGGTTGAGGTTGACTGCATGATCATAGATCCAGTCCTCGCCCAAGACAAGAGGTTCAGTAAGATCCTCATCTTCACATACTAGCACCTTGACTACCATTAGATCCTCTTGAATGTAGAGGGGAAGTTCCACCTCTCCCATGCAAGGGGTTTCCGCACCTCCCAACCCTATGAGATATGCCTCTATAGGATTGACCTTCAATTGCAATTTTTGGTAGTAAGAAAGTCGAACTGCACTAGTGGCTGCTCCTGAGTCAATTAAAGCTCTCACCATCCTTGCACTCTCTCCTTGTCCTAACTATAGGGTCACAAAATGTCGTCGATCGACTATCTTATGGGAACGTTCACCTGAAGCCTCGCACATGGCCATGTGATGACCTAGAGATTCTTGAGTGTCAGGCATATGCTGATCTCTACCATGTCTTCTCAATTTCATTCGTCCGATGCATTCTAAAGCTTCTGCTTGTGCTTCTTCTCTAATTCGCTTTTCCTCTTCTTTACATTTCTTCGCAATATTGAGTCGATTTAACATCTCCTCCCTGAGGGGTTCCTGATATAACTTGACTCTGCATGCACTTATGTAACTTGCTAGAATATTGCCTTCTAGAGTGGCTAGTTGAATTCTTCCACTTTTGGAGATCCTATTGATAATCATTGGTCCATAGCCTCTCTTCTCTAACTTCCTTGCATGTTGCTTCAAGGTGTAGACTAGGACTAGGTCTCTTGCTTTCAAGCCCTTATCCTTCACATGTGCATCGAAATATGCTTACTACCTTTTCTTGGCTACATAAATTCCTGTTGCAACTCTCCATCGTGTTTCATCTAATCGCTCAAGATCAAAGATTCTGGAGGAGAGCTCATGGCCTCTCCAGTCATGCTCTTGTGCAACTTTTAATGTAGGTATCAAAAAGTCCAGTATAGCACTACATTTTGGCCGTATACCATCTGAAAGGGTGTGGCTTGGAGTACCGTTTTATAGGCAACTTTGTATGCTCAGACAACATGGTGTAGTTGTTTGTCCCAATCAGAGCGTTTATTATTAACCAATTTTGTCAATACATGGCATAGATCTTATTTGTGCTCTCAGCTTGTCCATTAGCTTGTGGATGATAGGGGTCAGACTTCTTATGTATCACCAAGGATTCTTGGAGAAGGTTTTCTATGACTCCATTCAAGAAGTGTGTGCCTCTATCACTCACTAACTCTATTGGCAATCCATATCTAGTGAACACATTCTCAAATAAGAACTTTGCTGTCATTTGAGCATCCACTACAACAGATCGAGGGAATACTGACGGTCAATATACCGAGGGTCAGCTCTCGATGTCGGTATGACCCTTGGTTAATTTGGGAAAGCCGCTTTGCCTCGGAAAGGCAGCGTCGATATAAGCGTCGGTAATTTGCTAGAATTACCGACGCTTATACCGACTCTCTCTTTTTAGTCGGAACCGAATCCAAAATTTGTTATTCTGAGCGTTTTAAATCCAACTCTTCTCCTGTCGGGTTTGCGCGTGCCAACAGCAGATCTCTGCTTGTCACCCTTTCTCTCTCTCTCTCTCTCCCTCCCTCTCTCTTACTCTCTCTCTCTCTCTCCCTCCCTCTCTCTTACTCTGTCTCCCTCTCTCTCCCTCCCTCTCTCTCTCTCCCTCTCTCTCCCTCCCTCTCTCTCCCTCCCTCTCTCTCCCTCCCTCTCTCTCTCTCTCTCTCTAAATAGACCTCTATCTTTGTAGATCTGAAGTTTTGGTAAGTAGATCGCACATATTGTAGCACTCGTTTTTGTTTCTCTATGTTTTTGCTTTACTAATATGTTCTCTGTTTGGTTTTGCAAGAGATTTTGGGATCAAATCTTTGGAAATTCGACGAAGAAGAACCTCAAGTGGATTTTGACGACCTTGATTCAAAAAAATCTCTCTCTCTCTCTCTCTAAGCACACCTCTATTTTCATAGATCTGAAGCTTTGGTAAGTAGATCGCACATATTGTAACACTCTTTTTTCTTTCTTTAGGTTTTTGTCGTTCTAATATCTTCTCTTTAGTTTTGCAAGAGATTTCTGGGATCAAATCTTTGGAAATTCGACGAAGGAGAACTTCAAGTGGATTTTGACAACCTTGATTCAGAAATTACATCAATGTAAGTGAGACATACAACACTCTTTTTTCTTTCTTTTTGTTTTTGCTTTTCTAATGTCTTCTCTCTTTAGTGTTGTTTTCGACTGAGAGAGAGAGGGAGAGATATATACATATACATACACACATACAAAATGCATATGCATACACACATGCATATGCATACACACATACACACATACACAAAGCATATGCATACACACATACACAATGCATATGCATACACACATACGTAATACATATGCAAACACATACATGCATGCATACACACATGCACATACATACACACATGCACATGCATACACACATGCACATGCATACACACATGCACATGCATACACATACACACATACACAATGCATATGCATACACACATACACAATACATATGCATACACATACATGCATGCATATATATGTATACACATACATGCATGCATATATATGTATACGCATACATGCATATGCATACACATACAAACATGCATATGCATACATGAATGCATATGCATACAAGCATGCATATGAATACATGCATGCATATGCATACATGAATATGCATACACATACACATACACATACACATACATGAATATACATACACATACACATACACATACATGAATATGCATGCACATACACATGCATGCATATGCATACATGAATGCATATGCATACATGCATGCATATATATGTATACACATATATGCATATGCATATATACAAGCATGCATATGCATACATGCATGCATATGCATACATGCATGCATATGCATACATGCATGCATATGCATACATGAATGCATATGCATACATGAATGCATATGCATACATGAATGCATATGCATACATGAATGCATATATATGTATACACATGCATGCATATGCTTACATGCATGCATATATATGTATACACATACATGCATATGCATATATACAAGCATGCACATGCATACATGCATGCACATGCATACATGAATGCATTATGCATACATGAATGCATATATATGTATACATGAATGCATGTATATGCATACATGCATGCGTATGCATACATGCATGTGTATGCATACATGCATGCATATGCATACATGAATGCATATATATGCATACATGAATGCATGTATACATATGCATACATGCATGCATATGCATACAATCATTTATATGCATACATACAAACATACATACATACATACATACTAAATACATGCACACATAAAAATACTTACACACATGTATGCATGTATGTATGTGTAAGTGTATGTGCATGCTAATGTGTGTGCATGTATGTGTATATATTGTGATTCCCTTTTCAGTTTTAGATTAAAATAAGAGGAGATATTGTATGGTGGAAAAAAATAAGAGGAGAGCTAACATACCACCTGAGACATGGAAATTTTCTCGTAGATACACTACAACATATGAGGGGCATACTGACGTTGCCCATACCGACGGTCACCCCTAGGCGTCGGTATGACCGTTGAAAATGCTTGAAAAACCACGGATGCAATACCGACGATCATTTAATCGTCGGTATACACGGCATCGGTATGAGCGCCGGTATAGGCATCAGTACTTTACTGTAAGTTACCGACGCTTATACCGATGCTTATACCGGTGCTTATACTGACGCTCATACCGGCGCTTATACCGAGGCAACTTTTAACCGGACCCGAGAACAAAAATTCGACATCTGCTTGCATTTTGAACCAAATTTTGCTATTGTCGAGTTTGCGCGCGCGAACTACATTTCGAACCTATTGTGTACACACATCTCTCTCTTTCTCTCTCTTTCTCTCTCTTTCTCTCTCTCTCTACATCTCTGTTTCTCTAGATCTGAAATTTTGGTAAGACTTGCACATACTGTAGCACCCTTTCTCTATATTTGTGTTTTCCTTTTTCTAATTTCTCTTCTCTTTCGTTTTGCAGGAGCTTTTTGGCATCAAATCTTTGGAATTCGACAAAGGGCAACATTAAGTGAACCTTGATGACAATGCTCCAAACAATTACATCGATGTAAGTGATTGTTTTGTTTTCAATTGATATAGAGCGGGATAGAGAGAGAGAGAGATGAAAGAAAGAGAGAGATCTAAAGAAACATAAAGAGAGAGAGAGAAAGAAAGAGAGAGAGATGAAAGAGAAAGATAGAGAGAGAGTGAAAGAGAGAGGGAGATGAAATAGAAAGAGAATGAGATAGAGAGAGAGATGCATACATACATACACACACATATGCATACACACACTCACATACATATTACATACACACATGCATATTACATATACACTCACATACATATTACATACACACATGCATATACATACATATACATATTACATACTCACATGCATATACACATATAAATACATACATGCATATTACATACACACATGCATATTAGATACACACATGCATATACATACACACACGTATTCATTCTCATACTCACATACATACATACATGTATACACACATATACATACACATGTGTACACACACATGTATACATACACACATGCATATGCATACATACATACACACATATTTGCATGTACACACACACATACATACATACACACATGCATATTACATACACACTCACATATGTATAGACACACATATGTGCATACACACATGCATATGCATACAAACATACACACACATATGCATGTACACACACACACATACATACATACACACATGCATACTACATACACACTCACATATGTATAGACACACATATGTGCATACACACATGCATATGCATGCATACATACACACACATATGCATGTACACACACACATACATACCTACACACATGCATATTACATACACACACATATATATACACACTCACATATGTATACACACTCACATATGTATACACACACATGCATACATGCACATACACATACACACACATCACATAGACATACACACATACACACATATACATGTTTTAGGGTTAGGGTTTTAGGCTTAGGGTTTATGAATTTCTCTTTTCTTTTGTTTTGCAGGAGATTTTTGGCATCAGTTCTTTGGAATTCGAGGAAGGAAAACATTAAGTGGACTTTGATGACAATGCTCCAAACAATTACATTGATTTAAGTGATTTGTTTTGTTTTTTATTGATATAGAGTGAGATAGAGAGAGAGAGAGATGAAATAAAGAGAGAGATACATAAACACATATTTGCATGTACACACACATACATACATGCATACACACATGCATATTACATACACACACACATATAAATACACACTCACATATGTATACACACACATATATGCATACACATGCATATGCATACATACATACACACACATATGCATGTACACACACATACATACATACACACATGCATATTACATAAACACTCACATATGTATACACACACATGTGCATACACACATGCATATGCATACATACATACACACACATATGCATGTACACACACACATACATACATACAGACATGCATATTACATACACACACACATATTAATACACACTCACATATGTATACACACTCACATATCTATACACACACATGCATACATGCACATACACATACACACACATCACATTTACATACACACATACACACATATACATGTTTTAGGGTTAGGGTTTTAGGATTAGGGTTTTTGAATTTCTCTTTTCTTTTGTTTTGCAGGAGATTTTTGGCATTGATTCTTTGGAATTTGACAAGAGACGATGTCAATTGGGCTTTGACGAGAGCGTTCAAAAGAATTACATCGGTGTAAGTGATTGTTTTGTTATTTATTATAAATAGAGATAGAGAGAGAGAGAGAATAAGAGAGAGAGAGAAAGAGGGAGAGAGAGAGAGATGAAAGAGAGAGAGAGAGATAAAGAGAGAGATATAGATAGAGAGAAAGAGAGAGACATAGAGATACATACACACAGATGCATACATATTACATACACATATGCATATGCAAAGAGAGAGACATAGGGATACATACACACAGATGCATACATATTACATACACATATGCATATGCATATGAATATGCATACATACACACACACATATATACATGCACACACATGTACACACACATGCATACATGCACATACACATACACACACATCACATATACATCCACACAAACACACATATACATGTTTTAGGGTTAGGGTTTTAGGATTAGGGTTTTTTACTTTTACACATATACACACATAATACATACACACATGCACACATATACACATGCATACACACATACACATACGCATACACATACACATACACATACACATACACATACACATACACATACACATACACATACACATACACATACACATACATACATACATACACACACATGCATACATACATACAGACACACATACATACATACACACATACACATAGAGAGAGAGAGAGTCACACGCACACACATGCATATATACACACACGTGACATATACATACACACATATGCATGATTTAGGGTTAGGGTTAGGGTTTTTGGCTTTTACATATATACACACATGCATACACACATATACACATATGAAGACATAATACATATGCACATACACATATATATATACACGTGCATACAAACATACACGCATACACACACACATACATTCATAGACACACACACATATATACACGTGCATACACACATACACACACACATGCATACACACATACACATATGTGACATATACATACACACATATGCATGTTTTAGGGTTAGGTTTTGGATTTTACATATACACAGACATGCATGCACACTTATACACATATAAACACATAATACATATACACATACACATATATACACGCATGCATACACACATACACACATATTCATGTTTTAGGTCTAGGTCTTCAGAATTAGGGTTTTAGGAATTTTACATAGATACACATATGCATACACACACATACACATATATATATTCACCTACACATACATATAGACAAGCATACACACATACACCTGTTTTAGGTCTAGGTCTTTAGGATTAGGGTTTTATGGTTTTTACACATGCGGATAAATATTAACACATATAGAAATATACACACATAATACATGTACACATACACATGTATATACATAGGCAGACACACATATACATGTGTTCTAGTTGTTGTCTCTAAATATCATGTCTATGTGTCCCATTTCTTTGTACACGATTCATGATTCATTTTGCTCATGTCTTTTGTATTTGACAGTATGTTTTGCTTTATCAAATCAGCTTTTTGTTGCCTGTCATACATGTCACATGTAGTTGGGTTTTTCTTGGGCAGAGTGGATTGTCTTTTGCTACACAACAGCACGGGAATGTTGATGTAGCAAGAGACAACACATTCTGCCCAAAAAAATTTTGCAGATATGGTCGTCGGTATAGGCGACGGTATAAGCGTCGGTATCCCCAGGCACATACCGATGCTTATACCGACTATTTTGCCCAGGGGCATACCATGGCTTATACCATCGCTTATACCGACGCATATACCGATGCTTATACCGACACATATAACGACGCTTATACCGATGCTTTGGTTCCAACTCCTACATCGACCCTTACACCGACGTTGGGGCAGAATCGTGCCCGTTCATTTTCCTCGGTAGAAGCCTCGGTATACGCCTGATATGTGGTAGTGATAGTACATCTTCAGGAGTCATTTCCTTAGTAGAAGGTATATAAATCAATAGTTTATATTTATAATTATCATATGTTTTATTAATTTTTTACATTTAATTTATGTTATCTTTCTATTAAATAAATAATAAATAGGCTGCTGCAAAGAAGAGAATTGAGTCCGGCACACATCACACTTAGGCCAAATGGGCTATCATGGTTTTGTAGCTACATTTGTAAGTATATGTGTTCTTGAAAGTAGATTTTTTATTAAGGTTAAAATGCAAGACACTAATCTTTTTTATTTGTTTTCAATGCAGTGAAAGGATGATGGTCAATATCCTACAAAACATAAAATCAAGTATGCTACACATTTTGGATATCGGCATTTGAGCAAGTATATGGGAGATCATTCGGATGTGGTTGTGAGTATTATTAAAATTCATATAATTATTTTATTGTTATGGATGTTTCCTATGTAATATAGGAGTATTATGGAGAGGCAGATATGGATGATGTAGAGAGACATACAAAGGAGGGATGATCTCGATTGTCAGAGAGTGATCGCACCGCTACCCATGATGCCACTAAAGATACATCAGATCATGTGGATGATTGTGATGATCAGGAGGATCATGATGATGATCATGATTAAGATGCTTGAAGATGACATTGGATATATATTTACATTGATATATATATAAATCTCTCTCTCTCTCTCTATATATATATATATAATCTATATATTGTTCATTCTAGTTATGTTTTGAATTGTGTCTTTGGTATTAAGTAATCAGAAGTCGTGTTCTAATGATTTTTATTATTATTTATAGTTACCGTATCTTTTGTTACTTTAATTATATAATTCATTCATATTTATGTGTACGTATGTGTGTATAAAATGTATGTATGCACATGTACGTATATATCTATATTTGTTTAAGTGTGTTTATATGCATGTATATGTATGTATCTATGTATAGATATGTGCATGTATGTATGCACATATGTGCATGTGCATCTGTAAGTGTATGTGCATATGTATGTGTATGTGCATGTGCATGTGCATGTGCATGTGTGTATATGTATGTATGTACATGTATATATGTAACTGTATGTGTATATTTGTGTATGTGCATGTATATTTCTATATATGTATGTATGTGCAGGTGTATGTGTGTACGTGCATATGTGTGCGTACGTATGTGCATGTATATGTGTGTATGTGTGTGTATAAGTATGTATGTACATATGTATATGTGTATATATATGCATGTATGTGTATGTGCATGTGTAAGTGTATATGTGTATGTATGTGTATGTGCATGTGTATGTTTGTGGATATGTATGTATGTGCATGTATAAGTGTAAGTGTATGTGTATATGTGTGTATGTGCATGTATATGTCTATATGTGTATATGTATGTATGTGCATGTGTATGTGTGTGTATGTGCATATATGTATGTGTGGGTATGTGCATGTATATGTGTATATATGTGTATGTGTGTGTATGTATGTATGTGCATATGTATGTGTATGTGTATAAACATATACAAGTGTATGTACATGCATGTATGTATGTATGAAACACATGCTTGTGCATGTGCATGAATTTCCATTTGCATCCATGTGTATGTGCATGCTTGTGAATGTGCATATACATGTATTTAAGTATGTGTTAATGTGTGTATGTGTATGTGTATATGCAATAATACATGCATGCAAGTCCTTTTCAATGTTTGTAGAAATGTTTGTGCATATGCATGAGTACATGTGTATCTGTGTATGTGTAAGTGTATGTACATATGTATGTGTGTGTGTCTATGTGCACATGTATGTGTATGTGTGTGAACGTGCATCTTCATGAATAAGTGTATATGTGCATATGAATAAGTGTGAGTATGCTAGTTAATGAAAATAAAACAATTCGAATGATATACAAAGAATGGAAATTGTACTTACAATATTTAGCTATATTATTTTCTTGGTTAACATCTTGAATAACCTGCAATAAAGAGAGAGAGAGAGAGATAGACAGAGATAAAAAAAGAAAGAGAAAGATAGATAATTCAAAGAGAAAGAGGTAGAAAGGAGATGAATAGAGAGATAGAGATGATAAGATATAGATTAGATAAAAGAAAAATTCAGGAAGCGATTGTTTCAACTTGTAAGTGCAGCGCAATTGTAAACATTGGAGAGCTCTTTGATCAGATGCATGTAGATGCCAATCGAAGAGCCCCCAACATTTTTACTTTTTTGGTAAAAAACCATCATATACTTGATGTGAAATTATCATCTATCCTTTTCCAAATTGCATCCCATAGATAATGCTTTTTAACATCATTTATGCACATAGCTTCACTTATGAAACACTTTTTTAGTTTTTCACTTTAGCGAAACTTAATGTTATCTTTGCAATGCACGTCGATATGAACATTCAAGTATTTTTTGTTTAACTGATGCCACATGCTCGATGCTTGTTCCGATGCTTGATGCAATTATATAGCAGCAAAATTGTGTCACATTAACCATTGCTATGCGCCCATATTCCTAGGAGTGGGATCACACACAACATCATGGACCAGATGCACATATACATAGTTCGAGAGAGGGAGGGGCAAAAAGACATACACACACAGAGGGACAGAGAGAGATAGATAGAGAGAGAGGGATAAACATTTGATCGGTTAGAATAGTGATGCACATGGGGGAGAGAGAGAGAGAGAGAGAGAGAGAGAGAGAGAGAGAGAGAGAGAGAGACAGAGAGAGAGAGAAGGAGAGAGAGAGAGAGAGAGACAGAGAGGAGAGAGAGAGAGAGGTAGAAGGTAAATGTTTGTAGAAGGAGAGGAAAACACAAAGAGATAGAGATACAGAGAGAGAGGGGGAGAGAGATTTTGAAGTGCATAGCAAATGTGAGTGATGTGCATAAAGATAGAAGCATTAGAGAGAGGGAGGGGAGAGAGAGAGAGAGAGAGAGAGAGAGAGAGAGAGATAGGGAGAGTCACGCAAAGAAGCAATCTCTTACAGGTTGTGTTTGATAGTAGATCTATGATTGATGAGAGAAAGAAAGAGAGAGAGAGAGAGAGAGAGAGAGAGTGGAGAAAAGAGAGAGAGAGAGAGAGAGAGGAGAGAGAGAGAGAGATAGTGAGTGAGAGAGAGAGAGAGAAATAAACGAGGTCCACAGACATATCGAGGCTACATGCTCAAGTGGAGAGAGAGAGAGAGAGAGAGATTTTGGTTAGTTTTTTTAAGATTATTTGTGTTGTCTTTTATTTGTTATTATTATTGTTTTTTATTTACTATTCAATAAAACAAAAAGACATTGTATATAAACATAAATTATATACGTAATATTCCTTTTCTGATTAATTAAGTCATTATATATAATTAAAAAAGAAAATAGTAAAACGTAAATAACTTCTTGGATGTATTAAAAAGGAAAGAAATATTTAAATAATATAAAATAAAATCAAACTAAGTAAATGTATTTTACTACAAAGAAAAATAAAATATAGAAAGAAAAATTGTAACACAATGTATATAGTAATAAAAGCAAATTGCTTATTAGAACTCTTTCTACTTATAAGGCCAATTCAAGAATTTTGGGAATTATTGAGAGCCCATTGATAATACTTACTATGATAATTTCTTAGTTTTGAGCTTAGCCTTAATACTTCACTTACAATACAAATAGGCTTAATGTTAGGAAAGAAAGAATCAAAATCATGAAGAACTCCCACTTTTCCTAAATAGGACTTTTATCTAGATTGTTGGGACCTTGTATTTGCCTCTAGTTTTCTAACTATAGGTTTAAACCCATTCCATCGTACATCTTACAAAATTTTGTACTTTCTTCCACTCATTTTGTTATGTTAGTTTCTTTTTTTCAACCTTTTGTATCACCTCTTATAACAAAGACGTTTAAACACATCTTTCATCCGTAAGTTTCTGTTACCAGAACTGTGTAGCTCTCTCCTTCCCTAAAGGACAAGAGGGGTCATTTTCACTATCCGTAAAAGGCATCCAACATAAATCACAAGGCGAAATGGACTAGCAATTGAACTTGTACACCGTACCATCACACAGTAGCTCCCCTTCTTCTGGAAAGTGGGAAATGTAAAGACGGACCACGCGAATGCTCCCAGCATGGGCATGCCGACCTATTGCTTCCTACGGATGTTGAGTCTTCCCACTGATGTTGGGTCACGTGCATGTCAAGATGGTCTATTCAAGTCAAGTCAATAAAGGATGTAACATAGCTCAAACACTAACAAATATAGAACATTAGGAGGACGTTGAGTCTTCTCTTTGATGGGTGGCTAAATTCCGTCCACAAAACACTCTTAGAAGCCTAAAATTGCGCTAAAAAAAACGCCTTCATCTCATCATATGTTGAAAAGTAATCGCAAGGGTACTCAATAAAGACATTTTACTGCATCATTGACTAACCTGGCTTGAAACACCTGAAATTTGTGCCGATTATAATCTAGATTAACATGCTTACATGAGTACTGGTTATCAAATGTTTGTACATGCACATCTACATCCTCATCCACTCACCCATGAAAATCAGTATAGTTTAACACTAGTAATGGGTGCATGGTCGCCATCGAGTTACCAAGCATCTATAAGCTAGCGGTTTGAGGTAAAAGTATTAAAGCTAACTACAATTCTCATGGGGTTACGTTGCGGTCCCTTTGACCTACTTCCATAGGGTATTTCTCTTCCTGTAGGTGGTTCTGCTCGTTGGCACCACTTAATTCCCCTTGCCACAATATTTTAGCTAATTTACTATCCTTCCACTCAAAGAATAGATTGTTCAAAAGCTTGGGGATTAAAACTACGGTTTCCACCTAAAACGTTACTTCCTTTGTAATAATAATTGCATCCTCAAGAGGAATGTCTTCAACCTTCAATGTTGCAAGTGTTTGCTACACGAATTTGTCTAGATAATCATGATAATGAGCCTTTTGTAAGTAATCCTCACCATTTCATACTGGCATCAATCGACTTTGTGATGTGCTCTATTACCCCATCCCATCGTGATCGCCATATGTTTAGTGTACTGGTTGCCTATAGACTAACACTACCACAATATACAAGTTCGGGAACGCGGATTTACAAATACACAATACTCTTATACATGTGTTTCTGTTCCATCACTTAAAATAACATTTATTGCACACAGAGACAATCTATCATACACAATGTACACAAAATCATAGCTCCTACACAATTAAGTAGACTGTTCAGTCTAGAATATGAAGGCAACTACATTACAGTAACATCGCTACAATCCAACTTCAGAAATACAGACTTCACCCTCCATAGTTTTGGTTATCTGTGTCTTCATATTCGTCACTTCGCGGAGTCCGTCTGTAAGATACACCACCGTACTTCTTCATAAGGGATAGAGGCTTCACACCATTCCGAACTTTGGAAATATAGAATAATGGATATTAACCATTTCCGAAAAATCTTGATATCTGTGTAACCCTCCATTCAATTACATTAAAAATCAGAACTGAAATCACAATGAAAGTATCTCGTCCACACCGAGTGCTAATAGCATGCATGCATGTGTATGTATGCATGTATATGTGTATTTGTGTTTGTATATGTTCTATCACCGATCGATAGTGATCATGTACTTTCTTCCACTCAAATATGTGTATTTGTGTTTGTATATGTTCTATCACCGATCGATAGTGATCATGTACTTTCTTCCACTCATTTTGTTAAGTTAGTTTCTTTTTCTCAACCTTTTATATCACCTCTTATAACTAAGATCCATTTAAACACATCTTTCATCCGTGAGTTTCTGTTACCAGAACTCTGTATCTCTCTCCTTCCCCTAAAGCACAAGAGGGGTCGTTTTCACTATCTGTAAAAGGCATCCAACATATATCACAAGGGGGAAATGGAGTAGCAGTTGAACTTGTACACCTTAGCATCACATAGTAGCTCCCCTTCTTCTGGAAAGTGAGAAATGTAAAGACGGACCACGCGAATGCTCCCAGCATGGGCAAGGTCTATGGATTTTGGTCACGTGCATGTCAGGATGGTCTATTCAAGTCAAGTCAATACGGGGTGTAACATAGATCAAAAACTAACAAATATAGAACATCAGGAGAATTGGTTTGATATCAAATCCAATCGGTAAAACTAAATCTTTAGGAGATCAATTTCTAGAGCCATTTAGCTAACACAAAAGGAACATCCTTTTTCTTGCAAATGCGAAACAGTGGCTATGCATTAGCACATATGAGGGGTTAGAGTGATAAATTCTGACCATGATTCTTGCCCATAACAAGGATGCACTCCTGAACTTTCTATTTCTTTAGTAAAGTTCACATCTCTCTAGTAGTCTTATCTTATTGTCCATCCCACCAATCCTTGAAACAAACCTTCATATTGTAACATTTTAGGACCTCTTTATAGCATGGCCTTTCCCTTGTTCAAGTCGTGTTACTTCTTTCTTTCTTGATTCGTTTAGTGGCCCTTGTTACCTTCTCGAGCTCGGATTCATAGCTTGTACTCGTATCTTATAAAATAGGTATTAGATTTTTGTTTTTTTTTTGGGGGGGGGGGATATCTCTTGACATAAAATATTATGATATATCAAATATCTTGATACATCTTCCAACCTTCAAGAAGATCGATGGGCTGATGTGACTCAGAGTGTCCTATCACCCATACAATGCATTAAGATTGCCATGGAAAGGTGGTAAAGTTTCTAAACTCCAGAGCACAATACATGTGCAAGGTGAAGAGATTTCAACAAGACATACAGTTTGTCAAGCATTTCCTTATCAGTCTTGCCAACGCCTTGAATGCTCAAGAATAATCGATTTCATAAGTAATTCAAGCTGTCCATGATACTGAAGTTAGTCACAATACTGATGAAGCTCCAGATTCGTTATGAGAAGAGAGGTTGAAAATAATCAGAAGATCACAATGTAATGGATAGTGGAGAAACGAAACACGATTCTGCGCGTGTCATCCTCTCCGTTGAGAATCAAGTCCCTTTGTAGCTTTTCGTTTGAATCACAAAGAGATTGAGGAAAATGCAGTGACGCTGCGAGTACGGAAAATATTTCGTTTTCGACCGACGAGAAGCTCATCTGCCAAAGACGTTCTTCGCGTTTCGTTGTCCGTTTTCTACCGCTTTCACATACCCGAAATTCGTTTTCTTCTTTTCTTTTCTTTTTTCTTGTTTTCTTTTGTCTTTTTTTGTGGCTTGCTTTTTCTCTGCTGTTTTGTGTTCCGCTGGGACTGCGTCTTCCGCGGGCTGAACCCCTTTATAGTTTTTCCCTGAGGATAAACATGATATTTCCGTGACAAATTTGCCATCCTACCTTATTTAAGAGCGAGTAGTGTGATAGTATGATCTACCATTGCTTACCAGCTTCTGCATTCAGGCACACTTGTCGTAGCCTCACCCCTCCATCTACCATTTCACATACAATGCAATGGTAGCCTCGCCCTCGTTTCACATATCGTTTCACATGTTCTCATACAATGCAATGGGAAACATATTGTGCAATATGCTTTTTTTTATACTCAGCCAAAAGAAGAATTCTTTACATATAGAAATAGTGTTTTTTATGCCCCTATGCCCCATATATAATGGTACTTCTTCTTCGTAAGCGATAGGGGCTTCACACCATTTTGAACTTCCGAAATATAGAATAATGGAAATTAACCAATTTTAAAAACTCTTGATATCTCCATAAGCCTCCATTCAATTACATTAAAAATAAGAATTGAAATTACAATGAAAGTAGCTAGTCCACATGGGCTACTAACACTGGCATGCATGGTGGATCCACATCACTAGTTACAAAGTGTACAAGTCTACAAATCATCATCTTGATTATGCATCTCTAAAAACATAATTCTTTCTATATCATACCGCAATTCATTAAGCATCTCTCTAATATTTTCTTTAGCTAATAATATTTCCGCTTCAAAAAATTCCCTTGGATCGAATAAGTGTTGACGAGAACTTCTAAAGCTAACTACAGAAGCATCTAATTCCGGAATACACTGTTGGAATCCTTCTAACAACTTGTCAAAAGCTATAGTTACATCTGATAATTTAGTTAGATTTTCGGTAGTGTTCTTAGACATTTCTTATAAGTTTGTTTTACAGGTGAACTCCAAAATTGAAGCCTCCTTTTTGAGCTTCTCCACTTCTGGCTCCTTATCAACCAACACAAGATTTGCATCTACACAATGTTGCTTCCATTGGTTAACTTGTTTCTCCAGTTCAGGGATTCATGCAACCTATGCCTACACTATATCAAGGTTCTCCTACAGAGTCTGGAACTTTTTTGCTAAGGTAGTAAATTCCGAATTCCGGACTGCTAGTCATTCTTCCACTTCTGCGATAGATATACTTTGTCTTCTCATTTCACCGCTCTCTTGTTGGACCTTTGCTTTTAACCTCTGCACTTCTTGTTCAGCCTTCTGAAACTTAGAAGCTAACTCCTTATTATTTTTCTTCAATTTCAGCTATGATCTTTGCGTTTGTTCAACCTCCGGTTGTAACCGAGCTATAATTTTAGATTTCTCTTCTGAAATTGATTCATTCAAATCATCCATTATTTCTTCATTTGTTGTACTATCTCTAGTAGCACTCTCAACTCTAACAGCTTCTACCTATCATTGGAGTCGGTTAATTTCTATCATCATCTGTTCCCGCTTTGTAAACCACTTGTCTTTTTTACAATCATAGAATTTTATTCGTTTTTTAACTCTTTGAGCTTCACCAAACTCGAGGACAATCCTGGGGCTAGGTCATCAAGTATTTCGGGTCTAATAGTTTCATCATTATACATCCACAGATAGATAATATCAGTGCACCGGAGTGTGGGTAACTTCACCCTTCCTTCCTTAGTCTTCCACTTATCCACTAATCCACACCCTTGGAAAGTATGTAAGACCGGTTTTTTACTTGAAGAGCCTCCGGAATGGTTACCTTGTTCCTGTTGTTGCTTCCGACGTCTCTCCTCCTCGACAACCCCTTCTCTTCTTTGAGATTCCACTTCCTCTAAGTGTCGTTGTCTCTCTTCGTCTTCCTGATTCCGTGGTGCCTCTTCCTCTCTTCCTAACAATCTATGGACTTGCTTCTTCATCTTTCGAAAAATAATTTCTACGCAATTTACCTGGGTCTTTGCAGATTCCTTCACCAAGGTGTAGAGCTTCTAGGATACTCCGTAATGCTTAGCTTGAAAATTTATAATCATTGTTGTTAATAGCATTCCCAACTTCAAAGGGTTGTTGTCCAACAACTTTGCAAACCTGTATTCACCTACACAAGGTTTCCTAAGAAATGTGCAGATCTGGGTGGCATCGATAGACTCCGTGCTTGACGTGATGCCTTCACTAGCCACGTGAAATCGTTCAGCATTTAACACCGCCAACAACTAGAACACGTCCTGGCCAATGCAAAGAATGATTTCCTGCGAGTTTATGTCATTGGCATCCGTATGCCTTGCTATCGCCATGGCAATGTGGAGCCTCTGCTAACACTAGTTCATGCACCTAAAGGCAATGGTGCTCTTCATTTGAAGGAACGGAAAACTTGACATGCCCTCTTTGGAAAGTAATTGTCTTTTCATCCCAATTCCGATGAACTTTAGCATTGCGCAACCATGGCTAGTCCAGTACTAAGTTAGAATCTAATTTTTTTTCCCTTCACTTACAAAACAACAAATGCAATATTACATAGAACTAGTGCAATACGAATAGAGATATCTTTGACTAGCCCCACTGGTTGTACCCTTGATTGGTCTGGCCTTCGAAGAGAGAAGCGAGCTGAGTCAATGCTATTCCAACCCATTTGCTTACACGTGGTGGTCGATGCAATATTGATACTAGAACCCCCAACAATCAAAACCTTTGGAATAGCTTTTTTTTTTCTAACTATACTCTAATCATAGGAACCGCATAATCCACTATTCTCCTCGGCACATTCCTTACCATTGAGACTGAGGCTTCTGGATTTTCAAAAGATGTATATTTTTTCTACAGTTGTTGTAGTAAGTATGTCCGGAATGCTCGAACTAGATCCAACAATGATCCTAGAGAGAGTTTGATGTGTGATTCTTGTAGAATTTCACAATACTTCTTATTGACTGTGGTTCATAATCTTGCTTTTGCCCATCCAAACCTTGTTTCTATGTTAGATTTGTATTCGGTCTAGTACCCATTGATAGCTCTTGCAAGATATCTTCAGAATCCGTACCAACTGTACTTTTTAGACAATTCTTTCTAGAAGACTCTGCTGGAAATAATGGAGAATCCACATAGTGCGGCGGGTACTCTGTAGTCCACTGTACAACCTTCTTCAAAGTTTGCTTTTGCTCTTCAAGGGTTAAATTATCCAATTTTTGCCCACTTGAATACTCTTTCAAAGATCGGGTGACTACTGTTGCGGACAACTCCAAACATTTCAAAGTCACCACATTTGGCCATAGGTGCCCTGAGCTTCAATTCTTGCTCCCGCTGATCATATTCCTTAGCCTCCTCACATTCGCACAATCTATGACCATATTGTAGAAAAAAATCACACTAAATTGGGGGATTACCATATTTACCTAGCCTAGGTTGTTGCAATATCTATCCTCTGCCAAACTCTTGTCTGTTTTGCTAGAAGCCATTGTTGCTGCTTCGGAAATTACTATGAATCCTAATATTGAGATGGTCCTAAAAGTCTAGCATCCTAACTATTCTGCCACTGTCTGGTACAAACTTGGGGCTTATACCGAGTTAAATTCACTTTCCAAGAAGGTACCTCTACTTGTGAAGTAGCCAAGGTATTTCATGCATTAAAGGGACATTCCTCCAAACTCTAGCTAGTTTTATTAAAAATGAGACAAAATACCTTGTTAAACAGAAAATTGGCTATGATGTGGCTTGCATTCCAGCACCATAGGCAATACAATTGCTTCTCTGGGATCGCACCCTTATGGAATACCAAATTACTCTTCTTAGAGCCCAAACTAACAAACTACAGCTTTTGATCCATCCTAATCGCTAGTCAATAATCTAATCTAACATATGAGATTGGTCGAGTGTGTACATATAGATCTTCTCTTTGATGGGTGGCTAAATTTTGTCCACAAAACACTCTTAGCAGCCTGAAATTGCTCTAAAAAAACCGCCTTCATCTCATCCTAAGTTGAAAAGTAATCGGGAGGGTACTCAATAAACACATTTTACTGAATCATTGACTAACGTGGCTTGAAACACCTGAAATTTGCGCCGATTATAATCCAGATTAACATGCTTACATAAGTACTGGTTATCAAATGTTTGTACATGCACATCTACATCCTCATCCACTCACCCATGAAAATCAGTATAGTTTAACACTAGTAATGGGTGCATGTTCACTATCAAGTTACCAAGCATATATAAGCTAGCGGTTTGAAGTAAAAGTATTAAAGCTAACTACAATTCTCATGGGGTTACGCTGCGGTCCCTTTGACCTAATTCCATAGGGTATTTCTCTTCCTCTAGGTGGTTCTGCTCGTTGGTACCACTAAATTCGCCTTGCCACAATCTTTTAGCTAATTTACTATCCTTCCACTCAAAGAATAGATTGTTCAAAAGCTTGGGGATAAAAACTCTAGTTTCCACCCAAAACGTTACTTCCTTTGTAATAATAATTGCATCCTCAAGAGGAATGTCTTCAACCTTCAATGTTGCAAGTGTTTGCTACACGAATTTGTCTAGATAATCATGATGATGAACCTTTTGTAAGTAATCCTCACCATTGCATACTGGCATCAATCGACTTTGTGATGTGCTCTATTACTCCATCCCATCGTGGTCGCCATATGTTTAGCGTACAGGTTGCCTATAGACTAACAATACCACAATATACAGGTTCGGGAACGCGGATTTACAAATACACAATACTCTTAAACATGGGTTTCTGTTCCATCACTTAAAATAACATTTATTGCGCACAGAGACAATCCATCATACACAATGTACACAAAATCATAGCTCCTACACAATTAAGTAGACTGTTCAGTCTAGAATATGAAGGCAAGTACATTACAGTAACATCGCTACATTCCAACTTCAGAAATACAGACTTCACCCTCCATAGTTTTGGTTATCTGTGTCTTCATATTCGTCACTTCGCGGAGTCCGTCCGTAAGATACACCACCGTACTTCTTCATAAGGGATAGAGGCTTCACACCATTCCGAACTTTGGAAATATAGAATAATGGATATTAACCATTTCTGAAAAATCTTGATATTTGTGTAACCCTTCATTCAATTGCATTAAAAATAAGAATTGAAATCACAATGAAAGTATCTCGTCCACACCGAGTGCTAATAGCATGCATGCATGTGTATGTATGCCTGTATATGTGTATTTGTGTTTGTATATGTTCTATCACCGATCGATAGTGATCATGTACTTTCTTCCACTCATTTTGTTAAGTTAGTTTCCTTTTCTAAACCTTTTATATCACCTCTTATAACTAAGATCCATTTAAACACATCTTTCATCCGTGAGTTTCTGTTACAGAACTCTGTAGCTCTCTCCTTCCCCTAAAGCACAAGAGGGGTCGTTTTCACTTTCTGTAAAAGGCATCCAACATATATCACAAGGGGAAATGGAGTAGCAGTTGAACTTCTACACCTTACCATCACATAGTAGCTCCCCTTCTTCTGGAAAGTGGGAAATGTAAAGACGGACCACGCAATGCTCCCAGCATGGGCAAGGTCTATGGACTTGGGTAGAGCATGCCGACCACTGATGTTGGGTCACGTGCATGTCAAGATGGTCTATTCAAGTCAAGTCAATACAGGGTGTAACATAGCTCAAACACTAACAAATATAGAACATTAGGAGAATTGGTTTGATATCAAATCCAATCGGTAAAACTAAATCTTTAGGAGATCAATTTCTAGAGCCATTTAGCTAACACAAAAGGAACATCCTTTTTCTTGCAAATGCGAAACAGTGGCTATGCATTAGCACATATGAGGGGTTAGAGTGATAAACTCTCACCATGATTCTTGCCCATCACAAGGATGCACTCCTTAACTTTCTATTTCTTTAGTAAAGTTCACATCTCTCTAGTAGTCTTATCTATTTGTCCAACCCACCAATCCTTGAAACAAACCTTCATATTGTAACGTTTTAGGACCTCTTTATAGCATGGCCTTTCGCTTGTTCAAGTCCTGTTACTTCTTTCTTTCTTGATTCGTTTAGTGGCCCTTGTTACCTTCTCGAGCTCGGATTCAGAGCTTGTACTCGTATCTAATAAAATAGGTATTAGGTTTTTTTCTTTTGGGGGGGGGGGGGCGTATCTCTTGACATAAAATATTGTGATATCTCTTGATATCAGATATCTTGATACATCTTCCAACCTTCACAATGTAATAATCAGATATCTTGACATAAAATACTGATGAAGCTCCAGATTCGTTATGAGAAGAGAGGTTGAAAATAATCAGAAGATCACAATGTAATGGATAGTGGAGAAACGCAACACGATTCTGCGCGTGTCATCCTCTCCGTTGAGAATCAAGTCCCTTTGTAGCTTTTCTTTTTTTTTTTTTGAACACGAACAGAAAGTATAAAATTGATGCAGGAAAGTAAAATACAAGAGAGGCACTCACCAGGTTTACTGGGAGGCAAAAAAAAACATAGAAACACTGGAACAAAGACAAGGGCCAAGAGAGCCCAAACCAGCAACCCCTTACATCACATAGTTTCTAATATACCAGTTAAAGAAACTGATCATATTGTTCCTGTCTCTAGAGTAGATCTGAAGCAATTTGCTCTTCCAAGAGTTACAAGGGTACTTTTTGACTATATACCAGGGGTTTTTATCTTGTAATTTCTCATTGAGGGGAATATTGTTACACATAATAGCGATTCTTCTGATTCCAACAAGACAGGAAAAAAGAAATTTTTTTCCTTTTTTATCAAAAATCTTGCTGTTTTTGCTTTTCCACACGTACCAAAGGATATGAGCCCTCAAAATCTGCCATAAAGCGATGTCCATCCTGTAAGTTATACCAATAAGCAGCTCCTTGGCTCCCAAATTATAACCCCCAGAAGTCCGGCAATAGAGATGAACGATTTCCCAAAATACCATACTATCTTTACACTTGAAGAACAAGTGTTCCATATCTTCAACTTTACCACACGATTTGCACAATCCTGCATCAATATTATACTTTCTAGCTCTGCTCCCAGTCCAGACTCCTCTGTGCAGAATCAGCCACAGAAGACAAGAATGTTTGTTAGCCATAGGATAGGCCCAGAGACTTTGAAATCTGTATTTCCACTGATGAGAATTCCAGGACAAGTCCCACTTTTTATTCAGTCGACCACAAATGCTCGATATGCTGATGTAGGAAGACTTGTAGCAGTTATACATATCCTGACCCACCACATCCAAGGTAGTAATTTTGTCCCAAAGATTTTCTGTCCTGAAATTCAGCAGTTGAAGTTTTCTTTCTCTAATTATCTGTTTGCAAGACACAGACAGGCCATTAGCATTCATTATGTAGCTATCCTCAATCACTTGCCCATTTCTCAACAAGTCCTCCCATTTATTGAAACCAAAGTTTTTACATTTATGCCATCTTATAGGAAGGGAGATATCACTATTACTGCAAAACCAACCAATCCATAAAGAATTCTGTAAAAGAAAGGAATGATTCTTGGCAAACCATATGGGAAGCTTGTAACCTTCCTTGATAGACATCCAGGCCCTCCAGAAGTTACAAACCAACTGACTCCCTTTAGGGATGAATATGGCAGGGGAAGACACAATGTCCCAAAGAGAAAAGTTATTCCAACTTTTGTTATTGCTCAGGCAAAATAATTTAATATTTCTTTTAATCAAACAAGCCCAGAAGTCAGAAGAAGAGATGGCCCTTAGAAACCATTTTGCTGCCATTTGAGTAGCCATCCTTAAGGGACATATTAGCCCAAGGCCTCCCTCTGACTTCTTCAAACAACAGATCTTCCAAGCAACTTTAGGAATTTTGGAGCTGCCCCATAAAAATCTCCTGGAAAGAGCAATGACTTGAGCCAACTGTTTCTTGGTAGGCTGCCAACAAGCAAGGAAATATGTTAGGCCAGGGAGAATATAATGCTTCAGCACAAACACTCTTGGGGAAATATTGGCCTGCAAATCAATCCATTTAAAAATCTTAGCTCTAAACTTGTCCAAAACCCATTCCCATCTCTGCTGAAAGGTAATATTAAATCCCATAGGGATACCCAATAATCTGAAAACAGTACCTTTTTTAATGATGTCACACCCAGCCTCAAGAACACAATCCGGGACCAAATCATTAGAGGCAAAAAAACCTGTTTTATGATGATTAACAACAGAACCACTGGCCAAACAAAAGGTCTTAAGACAGTTTAAAAAGGAGTTAGCAGACATAGGATCAGCTTCCATCATAAGATTAGTGTCATCAGCAAACATCTGCAAACAGAGCATATTAGTAGCTTGAGGAATAACTATACCTTTTAAAAGACCTTTATTAATACAGTCTTTGACAAGCCAGCCAAGAGCATCACTAGTAATGGCAAACAGTAAAGGGGCTAAAGGACAACCTTGTCTCACAGATCTACACAGTTTAAAAGGGGAAGAAAGGTGACCATTCATAGAAATTTTGGACTGAGCATTACCAAACAAAATGCTAGTGTACTTAATAAAATTCTTCCCAGCACCTATATCATGAAGAGACTGCAGAATAGAATCCCATTCAATTCTATCATAGGCCTTGTCAAAATCAATTTTAAAAAAGAAGGTGTCAGTGTTATTATCCTTGGCATAATCCATCCCTTCCCAAATAGAAATAATAGCATCAAGAATAAATCTTCCTTTTATAAAACCTTTCTGCTCAGGAAGAATAATGGAATCCATCAAAGGACTCAACCTTCTAGCAAGGGAGGAGGCATAAATTTTGTACAAAGAAGTCAGACAAGAGATCGGTCTCCAATTATTAAGATCATCCTTAGATCCTCTTTTATGAATTAATTTAATAACTCCAGTATTAATGTAGGTAGACAGAGACCCTCTACTAATGGCTTCTTGCCAGATCCAGAGAATAATGGGCACCAAAATTTCTTTGAACTCCTGAAAAAACTCATTAGGAATACCATCATGACCAGGGGATTTACCGGGCTTCAACTTACTAATGGTTTCTCTAACCTCACCAGCAGAAAGGGGGAGATCTAGGAGGGAGACCATGCCCTGAGGAACCATTTTTTTCCTACAAAGGGCAATGGCAGCTCTTGCACTCCAGATGTGGTCCCCTCTCTTGGGAGGCATAGAGAAAACATTGGTAAAGAAGGAAACAGCCTCCTGCAAATTCTCCTTGATATTAGAGGCAACCCCACCATTGCTTTTCCTTAAGAGAGGAATGAAATCCTTAGCTTTTTTTTTTCTCATAATCTCATACATGTGCTTATTAGGTTTATCAACTTTCCCAGCCCAGAATTCTCTGGATGTGGCAAGGGCACCACTAGCCAGAAGGCAGTCTTCATACCTCACTTTTTCCTGAAGCTCCATGATCTTCTGAATCTTAACATTACTACTAAGATTAGAACTTTCAGTTCTGTCTATCTCTTTAAGATGCATCATTCTTCTGTTGTACCTAACCTCCCTGGCTTTTTTCTTGTAAAAAACGAGAACAGATTGAACATCTTTAATAGCAGCCTCCCAGGCCTTGAAAGGGGAACACCCCTGGAAAAAATGATTTTTAAAAATATTCTTGATTTCCAACTTTATCAAAGGCACCCGGAATAAAGAAATATCTACGTGAGGCCATCCAGCTCTGTACGACAGATTATTACTAGCCAACTTAACTATCAAGGGAACATGGTCAGACATCTGCAGGGAGGAATCAATGGAACAACTACAATTCCACAAATCCTGAAATCTGGAAGAGTTCATATAAATTCTATCCAATCTGGCCGACAACCTATTATTAACACATTTATTGTTCCAGGTATGGCCAGTACTTGAAAAAATATCAACTAAATTATGAAAATTCACAAGTCTAAACCATTTATTTTTTTCACTTCCTGCAATCACATTATTACAATTACCAATTCTGTCGGCTGAATTAGTGACCATATTAAAATCACCAGTTAATATAAGATCACCATCCAACTTACCAATCTCCTGCCAGCACTTAGACCTGTCTAAGGGATTGTTAGCAGCATAAACAGAATTGATAGTGAAATTGAAGGGGTCTTTACACTTAAGACCAATCCACTGATTGGTATCACTAATCAATAATTTTTCAACAAGCTGACTGAGACTAGCCTTAATACCAATAGCTGCTCCACCCTTTGTAGCTTTTCGTTTGAATCACAAAGAGATTGAAAGAAAATGCAGTGACGCTGCGAGTACGGAAAGTATTTGGTTTTCGACCGACGAGAAGCTCGTCTGCCAAAGACGTTCTTCGCGTTTCGTTGTCCGTTTTCTACCGCTTTCACATACCCGAAATTCGTTTTCTTCTTTTCTTTTCTTTTTTCTTGTTTTGTCTTTTTTTTGGCTTGCTTTTTCTCTGCTGTTTTGTGTTCCGCTGGGACTGCGTCTTCCGCGGGCTGAACCCCTTTATAGTTTTTCCCGGAGAATAAGCATGACATTTGCGTGACAGATTTGCCATCCTACCTTATTTAAGAGCGAGTTGTGTGATAGTATGATCTACCATTGCTTACCAGCTCCCGCATTCAGGCACACTTCTCGCAGCCTCGCCCCTCCATCTACCAGTTTGAGCTTTGAGCTATGGTCTTTGGTAAAGCAGGACTCATTGCCTTTAGCTGTCTACTGCTTACAACCGGAGCATTCCTTGTGCATGCGGTAAGCGTTTCATCTCTCTTCCTCGTCCCCTTCTCCGTATATGTTTACGCTTATATGGATTCCTGTTCTTCCGCCTGCAGTGCAATTACGCAGCGTCCTGCGGCGACGAGACACTTAGCGGGACTACTCTTTCGGCTAGTTGTGCTGATATCAGCGGAAACCCTGTGACATCATCGCTTGACCTCAATGACAAGATCAGCAACAACGATGGGCAGCTCGTCTGCCCCGGAGCCGACTTCGCTGCCTCATGCTCTAATATTGGGCTGAGCGGCGGCCATACCCTTGTCGCTAACTGCAAAAACGTCAATGGAGCTGTAATCCAGACGAGCCTAGACCTGAACAACTGCATCAGCAACAATGATGGGTACCTGCAGTTCTGCGTGTAGATTCATCTCTGCCCCGCGTAGCAGGCTGCCGGATGCTTTTCGTTGCCGCATAGTCCCATTCAAGTATGTGACTCCTTCGCAGCCTTGGGTTTGAGGAAGGAACCCAACAAAGATTAGGCATTCCAAGGCCACATTTGGTATACATCCAGTAATTAGCATCTGTATCAATAAGCATCCTCTATGCTTTGAATATATCAATATATAACTATTACAATTTCTGTGTGGTTTCATAATAACACGTAACCTTGGAAACGATCAGTACACCTTGTGGTCATCACTTCCATATCACCATTTGGCACACAAATTGTTATTATTCTTCACTCATTCTATGGATATAATGTGTCTCATGCTTTTGCTTGCTAATTATTATTAGCTGCATTTAATCGTTGGAACCATATAATTGTACATAAGTATTCAACATAATTCACAATTTCTTTCGTTTTCTACAATAAGAATTCATTCTTGTGTGTTAACGATCCAAAGATCTAAGAGACCCGGAGATTAAGGGTGTGGATGAAAGTCGTAATGTTTCGATCACGAGACCGAAATATTCAGTCGAAATGTTTTCGATACGCAAGTCTCAAATGATTAAAGGTCGTTTGAATATCTAAACATATCATGCAATAATGTTAGATCTTCGCATAACTTGGTCGTTAAGGACAAATAAATATATTCTTGACTGACGAGTAATGCAATGTTATCCTTTTTTCAATCTTTTCGTTCACTATTCTTACAGTAAGTTAATCTTTCAATAAGCTCACTTTTTCCCTTCACTAAACATTTCGTTCACAACAGAAATAGAACAACATGCAACACCATTTGGCACACAAACAATTATTCTTCTTCATTCGTTTTATTGATATAATGTGTCTCATGCTTTTGCTTGTTAGTTGTTTTTTCGATCTTTATTGTTCTCCAAAATGGTGATGATTTGCAGTAAGTTCAGTTTTCGTTCATATAATTGAATAATGTGATTTTTGTTTTCTTTTTTCAACTTAAAAGATATACTCTTCATAAACGTTTAAGCTGAGATGCTTGTTTCAAATCTTATACTTGAATGAAATGGTGGTTTCGAAACATGACTCGTGAAATTCATAAGCTCAGAGTTGAAAATGTAATTTGATGCACGCATGATCTTCAAAATTTGTATGCACACATATCCCAATCTCCACAAGCACATTCTCTATTCGACAATAAGTGTATAGAGAACATAGACACTCTTTTGCTAAACAATCAAAATTTTCTGATTTCCTAACAAACTCTCTTCGAATTGAATCCTATAAACATCCCAAAGAGTTGAAATCATGTCTCTTGGTAAATTATATCTGTTCCGAAAATGGTTTAGAAATATGTCCATAATGTTATTAAAAAATGATATCTCTATTCGTGATTTCCATATAAAATTGAAAATATGGAGATTCGACACAATATGAAGACACAAGATAACATGATTGAAAATCACTATTTAGAGATTGGATTTCTAGTCTGAAGATTACAATTTTGGTGGATGCCAGTGCCCTGCACATTGTACATAAAAGAAATGATCTGCAAACTGTAGTAAAGGAATTTTCGCGTCCCAATTACTTCGATTATCAAAAGAAAAACAACGTTATAGATCTAAAATAGTAATATTCCTAGCTTCACTTTGCCCATTACTTTCAAGATGACATGCACAGATAAAGTCTAGTTCAAAACTTAAATTTTGAAATATTGCAACCCAAAAGTGATTACAAAATTGGACATCTCGATCTTAAAGAATAACTTTTGGAAAACCATCATGTGCAAAAATACATTTAATAAATAACTTAGCAGCTTGATGTGCAGAAAGAGTCTTTTTAAAGGGAATGAAATATGCTACTTTACTAAGCCTATCAACAATTGTCCAAATCATATCATATTGAGATGAAGTTGTAGGAAGACTAGTAATACAATCCATAGAAATTTGTTCCCATGGTCCATTAGGTATGTGAAGTGGCATTAATAATCCAAATGCTTTATACATGATGTCAATTTCACATGTTGACACACAGTGCAATGGGAAACATAGTGTGCAATATCCTTTTCCATATTCGGCCAAAAGAAAAATTCTTTACGTGTAGAAATAGTACTTTTTATACCCCTATGCCCCATATATAATGGTTCATGCATCTCTTTCATAACAATTTCTTTAAAAACTTGTGTGATGCATAACTTGTGTTGGAAATATAATAATCCATCACGAAAAGTGCAGTGATTCTCACGAATATTTTTTGAATTATTGAAAGCATTCCATGCTTGTGAAAAATACAAATCAGATGCATAAGTAGGAATCATATCATGAAATGAATGCAAATGAATAACAAAAATATTATTGATTGAAACAATATTTGTTTGTGGGGATGGGAAGCGACTAAGGGCATCAGCTACAACATTAGCATTGCCAGGTTGATATTAAATCATAGGCTGAAAATTTTTGTATGAATGAAGCCCATTTAATGTGTCTATGAGAAATCAATGGCTAATTTAATAAATGTTTAATGGTCTGTTGGTCCATTTTTATTAGAACTTCAAAACCCATAAGATAATGTTTCCAAATTCGAAAAGCATGCACAATAGGCAAAAGTTCCTTATCATATGTACTATAATTCTTTTCAGAGGGTTTAAGTTTTATACTTTCAAATGCAATAGGATGGTCATTTTTCATTAATACAACACATATACATAAAACACTAGCATCTCTTACTACATGGAAAGGTTGTGCAAAATTTGTTAATTGCAAAATAGGTGCATGAGAAAGTACATGTTTGAGTTTTTCAAAAGGTTATTGTTGTGCTTATTCCCATGTAAATTTTGACTTTTTCCTTAATAATAATGTGAGTGGAAGTGCTAAATAAGAAAAACCTTTCACAAACTTTCTATAGAAACTAGCTAACCCTGGAAAAGAGTGTACATCATTCAGAGATTGAGGTACATGCCATTCTTCAATTACTTAAATTTTCATTGGATCAACATGAACACCTTGAGTAGAAACAATATGGCCTAAATATTGTAATTCTTTTTGAAAGAAATATCTCTTTTTGGGATTGGCATAAAGTTTGTTTTTGCATAACAAATTAAAAACAGTTGCTAAACGATCTTCATGGTCATTGTCATTCTCACTATACACAAGTATATCATCAAAGAAAACAAGAACAAAAGTTTGGTACTCAAGAAAGGTTTTATTCAGAAAACGTGCAAATTTAGAAGCTGCATTGGCAAGTCCAAAAGGAATTACCATGAACTCAAAGTGACAATTCTAAGTTCTAAAAATAGTCTTATAAATATCATTCTGTGTCATTCTTATCTGATGATACGCATATTTAAGATCAATTTTACTAAAGACATGTGCTGCAAGAAGTTTATCTAGCAAATTATCTATCCTAGGAATAGGATATCTACTTTTAATTGTGGTCTTATTGACCACTCTGTAGTCAATGCATATCCTATAAGTGTTGTTCTTCTTCTCTACTAAAAGAACAGGTGCTCCAAAGGGAGAAGAACTAGGTCTTATAAGTCATTTATGGAAGTAGATCCTTAACTTGATTAGCTATTTCTTGTTGATATAAAGATCCATGCCTGTAAGGTGCTTTATGGGGAGGAAAACTACTGAGAATTATGTCTATACTATGGTCAAGAGATCCCCTAGAAAGTGGTAGTTTATAAGGAAAATCATTTCACATGGACACTACCGGTAATGTAAGACTTAGAAGACGTAAAGGCTGACACCCCCTCCTTGGACTGTAAACTGTAAACCAAAGCTTTCCTGCGAATACTATCAAAGCTTACGCTGTCACCAGTTTTTCAACATCTCTGCCATATGAAGTTTCTTCATGGCGTTCATTTTGTCAACATGTATGCCGTGTGTTCTCAATGGACTAAAGCACAAACTTCTCTGCAAACATCTGAGGACTCTGCTACAGGTGGCCTTCTCAGGTAGAATTTCAAGGTCTACTTCACGTTGCTGTTGTGAAGATATGGAGTTAAGTATGTGAAGAGAGTTTGAGATAGGATTTCGAGATCTGTGCGTGTGTAGTATTTCTTATGTGTGACTATTTAGATTTGTAGCTGATACAAAACATGATATAAACTTTTCTGAGAACGTCATATAATTAGCTCCACTCTGATAAATAAGCTGCACTTAAGAAATGCGCTACAATCTTGATTCTGTTAGCTTCTACGACTCTCCATCTTGTGAGTTTTTTTTTTCTTTTTCCCTTTGTGGCTGTCTGTCCACCGAGGCTTAGTCTCCCGTGCTCGAGTTAATAAACGAAAAAATCTACGATTTCCTTTGTCGCTGTCTCCTTATGCACGAACAATAGGGAGCCTATTTTTACAGCAAGTTGATCTCCCAGTAAGTTCACTCTTTCCCTTCACTATACGTCTCGTTCACAACAGAAGTAGAATAACATGCAACACCATTAGGCACACAAACTATTATTCTTCTTCATTCATTTTATTGATATAATGTGTCTCATGCTTTTGCTTGTTAGTTTTTTTTTCTCAATCTTTATTTTTCTTCAAAATCGTGACGATTTGCAGTAGCTTCACTTTTCATTGATATAATTGAATCATGTGATTTTTCTCTTTATTTTTCAACTTAAAGATATATTCTTCATAAACGTTTAAGCTCAGACTTCTCATTGCCATGCTTACCATTGTTTCGAATCTTATACTTCAATGAAATGGAGGTTTCTGTGCGCAATTCGAGAAATTCATAAGTTCAGAGGTGAAAATGTAATTTGATGGAATTCGTATACATGCATGAGCTTCGAAATTTGTATGCACGCATATCCCAATCTCCACAAGGACATTCTGTATTCGGAAATGAGTGTGTAGAGAACTTAGACACGATTTTGGTAAGCATTCAGAATTTATTGATCTCTAACAAAATCTCCTCGAATTGAATCCTATAAATATCCAAAAGAGTTGAAATCATATCCTTGGTAACTAATATCTCGTACAAAAATGGTTTAGGAATATGTCTACAATGTTATCCGAAAAGGATATCTTTCTTGGTAATTTTGATATAAAATTGAAAACGTGGAGATCCGTTGATATAAAATTGAAAACGTGGAGATCCGTTGATATAAAATTGAAAACGTGGAGATCCGATACAATATAAAACACAAGATAACATGTTTAAAAATCAGTGTTTTAGAGATTAAATTTCTAATCTCAACCTTGCAACTTTTGTGGACTCTAGTGCCTTGCACACTATACATCGAAGAAATGATGCTATCTCAACCTCCATAGAGGATAACTCTTTATGTGTTGCTTTGAAGAGTCCTTCCTAGAATTCTATCCTCATTTCCAAAAATTTGACATGGGATAAACTAGTTATCTGGATATCCGTGAAAAATCTAAATCCTTCCTAAAAACTCTTGATCGATTGTGTGGTCCAATACTTTTCTCAACTTTTCTTTATATGATGAACGATTTCTCATAGTACTATTAGGTTTGTCTCATGAGGCATGTGTGATAAATTTGCATTCTTTTCATGAGTCCATTTCTAAGATCCTGATTGAGGTCTAAGTTCAATCACATGTTAATCATCATATGTTTAATGGACTATATGCGACTCCAAATTCAATCACATGTTGATTGTGACAGCTCAGTGAACCATATGCGAATCCAAATTTGATTGGAATCAATTAAAAATGGATGCATTACGATTCAAATGTAAGAGAATAATAACACAATGGAATAAACCAATACACAATCACATGCTAATCGTGACGTGATCAATGGAGTGTATTCAATCACATTTTAATATGATAATTTAATGGACTGTATTCGATTCCAAATTCGATAAGAATCAATAAAAATATACACATTATGACTCAAAAAGATCAATAAAAACTTTTTAACCAATTTATAGGGATATTATTATCATAAATATGAGCATATGAAAGAACGGGCTCTGATTGAAACTAGGAGCTCTTAAGAGAGACAATCATAAAACATTATTAACATCTTTATCATGAGTCTACTCCTTGGCGTGTAGAATATGGCCTGCTACATACAATACGTTCTAATGAAGCCTCGTCATTGTTGCATATGAATATCTAAAACCCCATGCCGATTGCACTGTTCAATACTTTTCTCAAATTGTCTTGATATGATGAACGATTTTTCTTACTACTGGTAGGTTTGTCTCATGAGGTATGTGTGATAATTTCACATTTTCTCATTCCCAATCTCCACAAGGGCGTTCTCTATTCAAGAATGTCTGTGTAGAGAACCTAGACACTCTTTTGGTAAGCATTCAGAGTTTATTGATTTCTAACGAAATGTCTTTCGAATTGAATCTTATAAATATCAAAAAGAGGTCAAATCATGTCTCTTGGTAAATAATATTTGTTCCAAAAATGCTTTAGAACTAATATCTCTTCCAAAATGGTTTAAAAATATATCACTTCGTAAATATTAAAGATTAGCATTCCAATGCTATATTTGGTATATATCCAATAATAAGAATTTGTATCAATAAAGAATCTTGTATGCTTTGAATACATCGATAATTATTATAATTTTTGTGTGGCATCATAATAACAAGTAATCTTCCTCCATTTGAAAATGATCAGTACTTCCATATCCCCATTTGGGATATATATAAAGAGAAACCATATCATTTAAAGCATCTTGAATAAGTTTGCTCTCTACTTATATTTACTTTCTTTGTTGATCTAAACTCTGTGTGTGTCTCACTTGTGTAAGAAATGAAATGGAAATCTTGAAAATGAAATAGTAATCTTGAAAATAAAATGAAATGTTTTATGTTTCAAAGAAATGAAATGGGAATCTTGAAAATGGAAAATGGGCAGAACTGTATTTCTAACGACTTTGGTGTAGTTTGAAAAGGATAAATGTGATTAGTTTGGTCTCAAATCCAAGTCATAAAAGTTGAGTTTGGAAAGCTCTCAAACTACACAAGTTTTAAACCAATACAAGTTTTGAACCAATACAAGAATCAATTAAAACAAAACTATGGGCGAATTGGAAGATAGAGGGGCCGACTAGAAGCGACTAAAGCATGACTAGGGTTCTCTCCCTCCATGCAACTCTCTAAACACGATCTTCGTGCTCACTATATGTTTGTCTTGAGAACTTCTCTCCCGGGATTTTGCTGAGGTCCTTCACTTCTTGCCCTTCCCGAGGGGATTGGGGAATGGAAGGAGCTACTGAACTTATCACAGGCTATGGCGCTTGTGCTCAGACATTGTCCAGAAGAGTGGAACCCGTTGCAGGCACAAAACACCCTTGCTGGTGGTGAATGTGGTATTAAGCTGGCTGAGAATCACGCCCAAAAGATGTATTCGATTGCTAAGCCCCTTGGAAGTAGATCGTTCATTGAGATTGTGTCTCACCGTAATGACTCTAACCAGTTCCTTTAGAATCTTGATGCGTCTCTCGAAGAGAAAAACCGGAAAGGTAAACAACCTATCTCCTCTACTCTTGAATGCTTTGTTTCAGCAAAGGTTGTGAATGACTGCCTAGCTACTTAGGGTATGCTAGTGATAGACAGAGCTGAAGTTAGTCGATGGCAAAAGAACTACTTGACCGTGTGATCATTGGGCTCTATCATGTACCTCGACCCTTGCAAGACGTTTTGAAGCAATATATGAGGATCAATTGGGAGAGCCGAGGGCTGTATGCAAAAAATATACAGTACCTTCCGAATGGATTCTTTCTTTTCTTTTTTAACGATACTGCTAGTGCTCTCCAAGTTATCATTGAGGGAAATTGGATAATAAGGTCAACACCAGTTTCCTTTGTTAGATGGTACTCTAGGTTTAACTCCAAGGGACCAAAATCCTCTAGGGTTCCCATTTGGGTGGAACTACGTGACATGCTAGTAGAGTATTTTCCTTGGATGGAAAATCTTTGTTCCATTCTAGGCAAAGTCCTTGGACAAAAGGCCTGTGGTAACCATAATCCATGTTGGCACCCCCAATTCCTCATCGAAATTGACATTAGCAAACATGTTCGTACATCTCTAAAAATCAATGACTTAGAGGGGATATGCTTACATGAGCAGAAAATTGTTTACCGCAATTTGCCTAATTCTTGCTTGGAGTATAATAAATAGGACCATTGGATCAGAGACTACCTACTTTTGGATGAAAAAAAAGAGACTCTTGCAACTTCTAATGTGCAACAGCAAGCTCGCCCCAAAACCATTTCTGGTCCTCAATCAAGGAAAAATCTACAAAGTGAAAGCAACCAAGAAGAAGCATAGCATGTGGGGAAATCATTTTGATGCCTTATTATAGGAAGTTTCCAATCCTCTATCTGAGCTAGACAACATGGTAAGTAACGCTTATCCCTCCCCCTCGAAGGCTAACCCAATTAATGTAGAGGTGAACAACAAGACTTCTGAAAAAAGAGCCAAATCAATCGAGAATCATGAAGGATGGACCACTGTTCAGGATAAAAGGAATGGAAATCTCGCATCTCAAGTTAATAACTCTATAGTTAAATTTGATGACTTCAACCCTAAAGTGCAGAAGCTTGATGAAATGTCATACAGGTTTGCAATGGAAGTCAAAAATCATGATTATGGAGTCATGGAGGACATGCTGATTGGGGATTGTCCCAAAAAGAAAACATCTTGCTAGTTTTGAAGAGTATCTCAAGAGATGATAACAAGGATAGGAATAACATGTCCAAAAGGAAAAGTATTCTTAGAAATAATGCGGCTCTGAGCAAGATATCTAAAAACATCAAGAAATGAAGAATGGTAGTATGTTGACTTCTCTTTTTTTATTAATTTACATCATGAACTGCGTCAAACTCCTTTCCTATAATATTAAAGGTTGACTGATCTGGTCAGAGGTGAATGCCTTTCGAAGTGGATGCATTACCTTTCTTTAAATCATGATGCTATGTGTTTATAGAATGTGAAAATTACGGGCCAAAAGCTTAGTATTCATTTAACCATGGTCTCTACTAATCCCTCTTGGTATCACACAAATCACATATCGGGTCAAGGGGGAGCCGCTCTTGGGATTAGAAAATGTCTTACTCCTTTCATCAAGCTTGTCCAGACTAGTCCTACCAACCAGTGGATGGGAGTGACCCTTACAAACCCCTATGAGTGCACTGTTATCAATGTCTATGCTGCTAATTGCCCCTCAATCAGATCTCTATGTTGGGATGCAATCTCTAGGCTGAAAGGCCCTATCATTTTAATTGGATATCTCAACATGGTGATCTCCATTGGAGACAAACTCAACAAAAAAGGTTCTACTATCCTAGGGCAAGAGAACAACACCTGGATTAGACTAGTGACCTTTGTGATATGTCACCTCACTCTGGCTTCACCTAGTTTAATAAAAAAAAAGGAACTTCTCTTCTTGAGGCGATACTTGATAGGTGCTACATGAACATTCCTTAAGGTCAACAATTCGGCCACATTGAAGTTAAGGCTGACCTCTCTATTTGCATATCTGACCATAAAGCTCTTTTGATTTTCTTTAATATAGCTAGCTCTAATAATTGTGCGAGATGGCCCCACATTGACTCCTCTTTGCTTAGTATTCAGTGTGTTATTGAGAAAGCCAAAGCTATCTTTAGACACCACTTTAGCACCACTATCAACCCCTCTATTGCCTAGACCAAAGCTGTCAAAGATATGGAAGAGATTTGCAGATACTAGAGGAAACTTAAAGACATGCTTACAGCTCAAAGAAGACTTACCATATGATCTACAGAGATTTATAGTCTTCTCTCCTCTTAGGAGCCCAACAATATGGATAGAATTTTATTACTTCAAGATAGATTGAAGTATGAGGAGTACCTTGTGGCTAGTTAGATTCTCTCTGCTTCTAGAGAATTTTTGGTGGGGAATATGGACAGACCTTGTGCTAGTATGTTTTATCTTCTCAAAAAGAAGAAAAGTAAGGAATTCATCCCTCTATTAATGAAAAATCCTGGTGATATTGCTCTCAGTATTGAGGAGAACTTGTAGGAGGCCACTGGCTTCTTTATAGATGTTTTCTCTAGTTCTCCCAAGTGTGCGGAGGATATCTGTAGAGCCAGAGCTTTCATTGCTCTTAAAAGGAAAAAATTCATTTCTTCTAGCCTAGCTACCATTCTCGACCTGCCTCTCACTACCGATGAGATTAAAGAAACCATCTGTAAATTGAAACCCTGCAAGTCTCCTAGTCTTGATGGCTTATCTAACAAGTTTTTCATTGCTCTCGCTGTGTTCTTAACTCCCTTCATTCTCTTGATCTGGAAAGAATCGGTCAGCAAAGGCACTCTTTCTACTAAAATCAACACTTGGGTAATCCAATTGATCCATAAAAGAGGCCCTAAGGAAAATCTGAATAACTAGAGATCAATCACCTCCCTAAACATTATCTACAAAATATATGCTGCTAATTTAGCTAGATGTCTCAGTCCCATCATGAAAGACATCATTCTCCCTTAGCAAAAGGGATTCATTAGGGGGGAGATTCATCCTTGATGCCATAGTAGCCCTTTGGGAAGGATTTGACCATGCCCTTGAGTCTAACTAGCCATTCTACTTTTTCAAAATTGATTTTGATGAAACTTATGATAGGATAGGGTGGGACTTTGTCCTACAATCTTTACATGATGCTCGTGTTGGAAAACACTTTATTAGAGTTGTTAGCACCTTGTTCCAGAATGCCTACTCTAGGGTTTCTATGAAAGATGTTCTCTCTAACCACATTAGGCTGAGGAGGTCCATTAGAAAGGGATGCCCCCTTGCCCCTCTCCACTTTACTATTGTTAGTGATGCCCTGTCACGAGGAAGGAGATAAGGTAGAGATCTCACACACACACTCTCACTCTCAAGGAGAAGCACACACACAGATTGAGGCAAGGAAGAATGATCTTCTTCTTCTTCTTCTATTACATAAAAGGAATGTACAAGAATGACCTAAAAACAAGAATACAACAAGTGCAATATATAAAGATCAGTACATAAGGAAAAACCTAATATTCGCAAATGAGTGAGCTGGCAAGAAACAAATGTGCCATCACTCTCAGTAGATAAATCTAATAAAGCTCAATGAAGTATCCCTGACATATATCGGTATGACCACTATACATGTCAGAGAAACGAAAAACTGGTAGGTGTCATCCTGGATCATCACATGTTGAGCTTGATATCTCAACACTCCCCCTCAAGCTCAACGCCATATCTTGTAATCCAAGCATCTCTCGAAACTTCTTTAACTTCTCAGCTCCAAGTGCTTTGGTGAAAATATCAGCAACCTGCTCATCTGTTCTCACATAAACAAGATCAACATCACCTGCTAATACCTTCTCTCTGATGAAGTGATAATGTACCTCAATATGCTTTGTTCTATCATGGAAAACAGGGTTCCGAGCTAATTGTATGCTGCTAAGATTATCACAATAGATAGTGATAGGCTTTTGCACTTCCACACCTAAATCTGCAAGTAACATCTCCAGCCATGATGCCTCACATGCTGCCATTGCAGCACCTCTATACTCAGCCTCTGTACTCAACAAAGAAACAGTGGGTTGCTTCTTGCTACTCCATGTAATAGCTGCACCTCCAAGTGAGAAAAGAAAGCCACTAGTAGATCTTCTATCTGGAGTACTACCAGCCCAATCCACATCGGTGTATCCATGAACCTACAACTCCACACCAGCTTCATAAAACAATGCATAATCCAAAGTAGCACTCACATAACGTAGAGTGCGCCTTAGAGCATCCAAATGTGGCTTCCTAGGAACTTGCATAAACTGACTTTCAAGTCCAACAGTATAACTTAGATCAAGTCTTGTAATTGTGAGATATATAAGACTTCCCACAATTTTCCTGTACATAGTAGCATTTTCCAATGCTTCACCTGATGTAGTATCCAATTTCAAATTCTGATCTAATGGCATAGAAATTGGCTTACAATCAGCCATACCATACTTTTGCAGCATATTCAAGGCATATTGCCTTTGCGACATCCATATACCTGTTTCTGTATGTATAAACTCAAATGCCCAAGAAATAGCGCAGCACACCAAGATCTTTCATGTCCAATTCCTGCATAAGATGTTTCTTTACCTCTTTGATGCTTTCTTCATTATCACCACCTACAATCAGGTCATCAACATAAATAGCCACAAAAGTGATGCCATCATCAGCCTTCCTTGCATATAGTGAGTGATCTGCATCACACATAGAACCCAATGCTGGTTAAGTAATCAGCAATCCTTGCATGCCATGCACGAGGGGCTTGCTTCAGCCCATACAAAGCCTTTTGCAACCTGCAAACATATTCTGGATGCTTTGAATCTTCATATCCTTGTGTTTGGTCCATATATACTTCTTCCTGTAACTCACCATGTAGGAAAGCATTCTTCACATCCATCTGATGCAAAGTCCATCCTTTTGCTGTAGGTAATGCAACAAGTGTTCTAACAGTGGACATTTTAGCTACAGGGCTGAATGTTTCCTCATAATCAATGCCATATGTCTGTGAATAACCTTTAGCTACCAATCGTGCTTTATACCTGCTTATGCTACCATCAGCATTATGCTTTACCTTGTAAACCCATTTGCAGCCTATGGATTTCTTTCCTTGTGGCAATGGAACCAACTTCCATGTATCATTTCCATAAAGTGCAGCCATCTCCTCATGCATAGCTTTTTCCCAATCTGCATTACCAATTGCATCTTCAAAACAAGAAGGTTCAGCATCTTGTATTACCTTTGTCATGTAGGCACAATGGCGAGCCATGTAGCTATCATATGTCAATCGTTGCACTGAATTACGCATCCTCCCAGATCTTCTTGGTCCTGGGTCACTTCTTCTTGTATCATCTGCATGTGCCCTTCTTACTCCTGGAGTCTTCACAGAGGGCAATCCAAGTTCCTCATCAATACTCTTTTCTGAACCACTTGAATCTCCAACAACATCTTCAAAACCTGCACTTTACTACCAACAGAAAGCTTTTCTTTACCTTTCTTGGATGTATTTGATGAATTTGCTGGACTGAAACTTCCACACAATCTTCCACTCCATGGATTTGAGTTGGAACTATTGCTTGGTGATGCATCCGGTCCACTCAAAACTTGAGATTCTACACTAGATTTTTCAGCATTTTCTTTGTCATTTGGTTCAAGATTCAGTCCTTCTTTGGCATCTGCATAGAAGCTTGACATTTCATCAAATACCACATCTCTGCTCACCTTCACCTATCGTGTGAGTGGGTTATAACATTTGTACCCCTTTTGCTCAAGGGAATATCCAATGAAGACACATTTTTCTGCTTTCCGATCAAGCTTCATCCTCAACTCATCTGGAACATGTACATATGCAATACAGCCAAAAACTTTCAGATGTGATAAGTTTGGCTTTTTACCTGTAAACTTGTCTTCAGGTGTAACTTGATGTACAGCAGCAGTCGGAGTTCTGTTCATGATGTATACAGCAGTATGCACAGCTTCTGCCCAATAACAATGAGGCATATTCTTCTCAGCCATCAAGGCTCTTGCTATTTCTGCAATATGTCTATTTTTGCGTTCAGCAACACCATTCTGTTGTGGTGTGTACCTGCATGAAAACTGATGCCGAATTCCATGATTTTTTAGAAAGCTGCTGAACTCATTTGACATGTATTCACCTCCTCCATCAAATCCTAATGTTTGAATGTACTTCCCTGTCTGCTTTTCCACCATAGCTTTAAAATTCTGGAAGTGAGTGAACACCTTGCTCTTCTATTTCATGAAATATACCCATACTTTGCGTGTATGATCATCAATGAAGGTAACATATAACCTGCAACCGCCCATAGATGTGGTCTTTGCTAGACCCCAAACATCTGTATGTACTACTTCTAGTACATTCTCACTAACATGCTTGTCATGTGGAAATGATGCTCTTGACTGTTTACCAAATTGACATGCTGCACATACCTTTTGCATTTCTGCAACTTTGAAATTTGGTAGTCCATGGACAATCTCCTTTGACTGCATCATTTTTAGCCTTTGCAAGTTTGCATGTCCAATCCGTTTGTGCCATATCTCTATATCTACAATAACTCTTGCACCTTTTGCAAACATGGCTGCATTCAGTTCAAGAATCTTTACATTTGAGGTGAACATCCTACCCACTTTGTTTCCTTTGGCAACCAATCGTCCATCCTGCTTGTACTCTTCTACATATAATCCATAAGCATTGAACCTGACTTGTAATCCCTCGTCAACCATTTGTCCAACAGAAACCAGATTCTTTGTTATATTTGGAACATGCAACACATCAGCAAGATGTTTTACCTTCCCGTCCTCCATAGACAATGCTACGTTTCCTGTATGCTCAAAAGGATGCGATGTATCATCACCTGTTTCAACATATCCAGGAACTGGCATTTTCTGCAAACTACTAAACCATTCTGCATGACTGGTCATGTGATTTGAAGCACTTGAATCAACATACCAGACATTATCATTCGGTTTTGAAACACCAACAGACATCGTATTCATAAACAGCTTCTCAGAATCATCTGCACTTGTGGATGCATAGTTGTTTTGCTGCCTTCTGTTATTCTGATTCTTTAACCTACAATCATGTTCAAAGTGTCCAGGTTTACCACAATTCCAGCATCCTTTACTATCATTACCTGAATCATTTCTTTGGAAATTTCTGCGACCTCTTTGGCTCCCCCTGCCTCGAAACTGCCCTCTTCCTCCTACATGATTCTGTTGTTGACCTTGGTCTTGGTTACTGTTTCCTCTTCCACTTCCAAAACCTCTACCTCTGCCTCTTCCTCTACCAGAGTAGAATACTTGCTCAGAACTAGGCTTTCCTTGGGAGTTTGAGTCCTCACCAAGATTCTTTTCTTCAATAATCAGCATAGATACTAGATCAGCAAAATTCGGAATATTTTCCCTGGTCTGTATGGAAGTTTTGAACTGCTTATATGCAGCTCCTAAACCACGAAGGCACACTTCCACCTTTTCATCATCATCTACATTCACGCCAATAGATGCAAGTGACTCACATATGCCTTTGATTTTAAGAGTGTAGTCACTTATCGTCATGCTCTTCTTTTCCAATGTATGCAACTCAATCTTGAGTTGCAATTCCCGTGCCTTTGTATTAGTCTCATACAAGGTGACCAAGCTGTTCCAAGCCTCTTTTGGAGTCTTGGCATCTTGTATGTGTCCAATCATGCTATCCTGTATGCTAACAGATAGCCAATACATTACCTTTCCTGCTCCTTGATTCCATTCCTTATATGCTCTTAACTGATCTGTAGTCTAATTCCAACTGCGGAGCATTTTCATTCTCTCCTTTGATATACTTCCAATAGCCTTTTCCCATCAGGAAATTCGTCATTCTGAATCTCCAAGCATGGAAGTTGTTCTTGTCCAGCTTATCGCTCATAAGCTGACTCATTCCATCTGCGTTTGCCATTTCTGCAACAATTCACAACACTGCAAAACACTACAAGCAGCACTTCTGCTTGAACACTGTCGCACTCTGACGTGACAATTCGATCTCAGAAAAACACAGTTTTTGTGTATCAACAGTTTTCCATCACTAATCTAATTCTTCTTGTTCTATCAAAAAAAAAAAGGAAATAAAACTATGATTTTTGAGCTATACCTTTCTCCCTATTTGAGAATTATCTTAGGCCATTGGAAAATGATCTTTACTTTGTAATAACACGTAACCTTGTTCCATTACTTCCATATCACCATTTGGCACACAAATTAGTATTATTCTTCATTCATTTTATTGATATAATGTGTCTCATGCTTTTTCTTGTTAGTTGTTTTTTCAATCTTTCTTGTTCTTGAAAATGGTGATGATTTGGAGTAATTTGACTTTTCCTTGATGTAGAGGGGGTACTAGGGTACCTAATTTTTGTTAAAAATAAAGAAGTAAGGTGGTATATATCTCTGCAAAAAGAATTTTCTTCAAATGGAAGGAAAATACAAAAACGAAAATTGGAAGCATTTGCTTCAACAAGTAGTGAAGATCAAAAGAGAATCAAATCCGAAAAAAGCTGAAATGGAAGAGGAGTGGCTCCTCAAAGTAGTGGAAAGTTATGGAGAAGAGCTCTCAAACTCATCACGATAGTTTTTGGTCACTTGGCTAAAAAAGAGGCAAGGGAGGACACTCAAGAATAGAGGAAGAAAGCGTGGAAGTCCCCTTGTAGCTAGTCCAAATCGTTTGAGTCATTTTGTTCTCTTCACTCTCATAGACTATGTCCAGCCGCATACCAATTTTTGGATATTCTACTTGTGAAAGTCATATCTCTATATGTATCCAATTTTAGAGTTTAAACATTCATTGGAAAGATTATCTTGATTACTTCCTCTGCTATAATAGGTTTAGCAAATTCTTTATGCTCTATGAGTTATTCAGTTTTTAGTGAGGTCCAATATTTAGCCTAATTGAGTGGACATGTAGCCTATTTTGAGGCAAAGAGTTGCCAACCCAAAACTACTCCAAATTGAGTGTTTGATAGCTCATTTGAAAGCTCTATGTGCATAATTTGAGTGACCCATGTTTCAAGTTCATTGCATTTTTCAGCTGGTACCAGTTTTTATTTGAAGGTTCAGCGGTTGGCAAAAGTCTTGATCCTCAGAAGGTCTTCTACACTTTCCATTGCGAATAGGAGAGGAATTCTCCAACAATTGGTATTAGAGCATTGCAGCTTGAAGAGGCAAAGTATTGGAGCTGAAGTAAAGCAAAGGAGAAGCTACAAATCAAGGGGGATCTTTGTGAAGTCAAGAAAGAGCGCCACAACATACTTGGTAAACTCCAATCTTGGAAGTTTTCAATGGCTGATTTAATACAAGTTGAGAAGTTAGACAAAGACAATTTGTAGTCTTGAAGGTATAGAATGACGAATTACCTTAAAGGTAAGGCCGCCCACGCTCTACCACCCATGTATAACTGTCCATGGAAGGACACCCATGATCCTATATATACATGACTTCTGCACTACCTGAGACATTGAGTTGAGCCAACATACCTCTTCCTTGTATCTCCCTATCTAGAGTTGTCTAGATCACCATTTAAGCTCTACCTTGAGAGCACACGGGTGGACAACACCGTCATCTTTGTACTTGCTGTTGGTAGAAAATTGTTGATATTGCATAACTATTGTCTTACAGAATCAAAGGGTCATGTTCCTCATCTCACAAGTTATTTCTAACACTATGATAGGTCATGTGCAAAGCTTAGAAACAGCGAAGGAAGTTTGGGTAGCACTGGAGAAGGTATATGCTACCTCAACAAGGTCTCGGAGGATGCAACTCAAGAACGAGCTCAACACCATGAAGAAAAGCTCAAACCAAAGCATTAGTGAGTATACATTGAGGATCAAGGAGCTTCGAGATTAGCTAGCATCAGTTGGATGCAAGATAGAAGAGGAAGACATCATCCAAACAGCCCTCAATGGCTTGAGGAGTGAAGAAAAGTGGAAGTCTGTCATCACAAACATTCTTTATAGAGACCATCTACCAACATTCGATGAGATTATACCAAATCTTGTGGCTAAAGAGGTTGCTCAACAAGGAGAAGGCAACAAAGGTAGGGACAACCATAGTCAAATGTTATATGCAGGACAAGGTAGAGGAAGGAACTCAAGAAGAGGCTCGAGAGGAAGAGGAAGAAGCTACAACAACACAAATTCCAGCCAACACAACTTGGAGGACAATAAGGACAACTCAAATGACAACACACATGGAAGAGGTCGAGGAAGAAATAGAGGAAGAGGTCGAGGTTCATACAATCCTCATAAAGGTATAACATGTTATCATTGTGGTAAACTAGGACATTATGCAAATGATTGTTGGCAAAAGAATGGAATGTTGAATGGAGGCAAGCAAGGGATCCAAAATAACTATGTGAGTACATCAAGTGAAGGAGATAAGCAAACCATGTTTGGCATGAAGCATGACTACAATAACTCGATAAGTGATGATAAAAAATGGTTCATAGATTCGAGTTGTAGTAACCATATGACATGCGAAGGAGATTTATTCACAAAGCTACAAGCTCCTAGTGGAAAAGGATGTGTGGAGACTGGTGATGAAACTCAACACGCAATTGAGCATGTTGGAGATATCAAGCTTGGAGATAAGAAGGTATTGTCTGATGTTCTTCATGTTCCTACTATTGCAAAGAATTTGATTTCAGTAGGACAAATGGTAGAGAAAGGTTATCATGTTATCTTCAATGAAAAAGGCTGCTTTGTTAAGAATCCAAAAGAAGTATTCAAGGTCATTGCTCAAGGAAGGAATGAAGGATGTTCACTTTGGACATTCAACAACCACATGGAAAGGTGATGTATATTCAATTTGGAAACAAGAGGATTGCTGAAATCGATTTGTGGCGCAAAAGGTTTGGACATATCAACATTCCCAAGCTCAAGGACATGAGCAACCATGAAGTGATAAGAGGTATTGCAAGATTCAATGATGTTGGACTACATGAGTTTTGTGAAGCATGCCAACTAGGAAAGCAAACTCGACAACCATTCAAGAAGAGCAACTATGTGGCAAGGAATGTCCTCGACTTGATACACACGGATGTATGGGGACCATCACAACAACAAATAGTGGCTCGTAATACATATTTTGTCACTTTTATTGATGATCATTCAAGAAAAGTATGGATCTTTTTCATAAAACAAATATCAGATGTGTTCTCCATGTTCAAGAGATTTAAAGCATAGGTAGAAAAGGAAACATGATGCTACATAAAGACCTTGAGGTCCGATGGGGGAGGAGAATATTTCTCCAAAGAAGTTTCAGATTTTCTTTATGAAAATGGCATCAAGAGATAATTTACATGTAGGTACACGCCTCAACAAAATGGAATAGCTGAAAGGAAAAATAGACATATCACAGAGGTTGCAATATGCATGCTCAATGAGATGAAGATGCCACTAAACTATTGGGCTGAAGCAACTAGTACGACTATTTATTTGATGAACAAGTGCACAACCGATGGAGTGCATAATCTAACTCCTGAGGAGGTTTATTCCGGCAAGAAACCTAACCTTACAGATCTCAAAGTTTTTGGATGTGTGTTTTATGTTCACATCCCTCAAGAACTAAGGACAAGACGGAGGCAAAGTCAGAAAAATGTATTTTCATTGGATATTCATCGGAGCAAAAGGGATATAGGTGCTACAATCTGGTGACAAAGGAGCTACGAGTCTGAGGAGATGTGGTATTTGATGAGCTAAGACCATGGTTTGGAGACAAAGGGAAAGAGAAGATTCTTGAAGAAGATTGCGAAGATGATGGAGGTGCTATCGAAGAAGAATTTCAGCAAACAAGCACTCAAATGTAAGGTCCAGAACCTTCTACATCACTTGGAGAAAGCTCAAGATGGAAGGGGCTATCAACCACCCTATCAAGAGGAGCAAAGACCTCAACTAGCCCTAGTGCAGCAACCCCCTCTTCCCGCCAATGTGATTCTAGTAAAGTATGTAGCTACAGAAGAAAATCCAAATAGAGCTTTAGTTCCAGTGACACCATTGCTTTTAGAAAGTGACCCAAGTGATTATAATTTTGACTCTATACATATCGAGAGCCCACAGGCTTACATGCAGTCACCGGAGCATAAAGAGTCATACTATTATGAAGAGCCGAGTGAATCTAGTTGGGAGCCAGAATGTGCGAATGTCATGTTTGCAAACCCCAACTCTAGACCTGAGCCTAGGCAGATAAGACCTCCATTTCCTAGAGGACCATGCTTCCGATGTTAGGGACATCACCTCATTCGTGATTGCCCTTTACTGGCACCTACCCAAACCCAATCAGTGACAATTCAAGGCTCTTGTCCAGATTGTGTGAAGAAGCCCACCAACATGCGAAAAAATGTTGCTATCAATGTTATTGGACTAGTGATAGACTCCATGGGAAGTCTGATTTCCACAGCCCCGGTGCAAGTTATCACGAGAGCTCAAGCACTTAAGCAAAACCAAGACTTAGGCGAGGAAAAGAATTCGGAGGTTAGCGAGATAGAGAGTCAGAATAAGAAGAGAACAAGAGCTTGGAGAGAAAGTCGCGAACCTATGAAGAGGCAATGGGCAAGGAAGAGGACTGAACTCAAGGAAAGTTTGCGAGAGACCAAAGCCAAAATCATAGAAATCACATCTCAAACTCTCTCTCACACATCACCCCCACTACCATCCCCATCACCTTCCATTCTCCAACCTTCTAATCCACCACACGTAACCCACCCACCACCCTGAGTAGGATCAGTCTTAGCAGATCCCACTCCCGAGGACATAGATATGATGCTTAGAGCATATCAAGCCAGAATCCAAGAAGGGCAAAATGTAACTGATTAGGAAAGATGTTACCCTAGAGCTGACCTAGGGCTTGAATGAACCAAAATATGTGCCAAGATGGTGAAATTTGCTCAAGCCATGTTTAAAGGCTAGTCACCTTTTCAATTGCTCTAGCTCCACTAGAAAACCATTGCATTTTGATGGTCTATTAGATAGATTGGAGATGATAATTGCAAAGTGTGGAAAAGGGGCCAACTCCCAGGCTAAGGAGAGGGCAAGCGATAGAATAAGCATCCTCCCAAGGAAGCTTATGTGCCTAACTCCACTGAACCAAATACCTCTTCTTCTATGAATCGATATTCACTAGAATTTCTACGAGAAATTCAAGAAGAGAAATGGGCTAAAGAAAGCGAAGATCCTCCTCCAATCGAGCTTGTGGATGACACACACGATCAATTCCCACAAGACATTCCTTCCCTTTATGGAGAGCAAGAGAGTGCCCAATCTCAAGAGAGATTAGACCTCGAGTCTAATTCTTTACACGAACTACCCCATTTCACAGGCCCATGGGAAGCAAAGTCTAGTTGTATGAAAGCACCCACGGTCATGATAAGAAATGAAGACTCAATGATACCTAGGAACACAGAGGTAGTGAAGAATACTAAAGTGCAATGCAATCTCACTTTAGAAGAGCTACTCAAGGTTAAGCCTGAATTGTGGAAACATGTAGTCAAGAAAGTGCCAGACATATCAAAACCTCATTTCCAGGTAGTATCTCATAGAACAGTGCCAGAAATACCCTCGGACAAGATAGAGGACATGAGCGAAGGAGAAGAAGGAAACACATATCTCCCTATCACTCATCAGGGTTAGACCACCAAGGCAATATTGGACTCAGGTGCAGGAGTTGCAATTGCTACCACTTCCCTATGGAAGTGTTGGGGCAAGCCAACACTCAGGCCCATGACAATGAAGTTACAAATGGTTGATGGTCACATTAAAAGACCCTTAGGGCTACTAGAAGGAATAACTCTCACCACTTGTGGAGTAGAGTTTGAGCATACTTGCTATATGTGACTTTAGACAAAATCAGGCCTATGAGATGATTATGGGAAGACCCTTCTTGAGGCAATTGCAAGTAGTACAGGATTGGGGTATAAATTCTTTGTATTTGCAACACCTGGGTGTCACTACCAAAGTAAATCTCAAAGATTTCTCTCATAGAGATGTGCCCCCTATTCAATGGAATCCCATCCATAGAGATAAGGATGATACAGAATCAGTGCATTCCATATGATCAGGATCCTCATGGATGCATGAAGACACCCACTTATGGATGTTCAAAGTAGCTATAGAGGAAGATAATAGAGAAAAAGCAACAGAGATAGGTGTGAAGGAAACCCATAGATCAATTCAAGACCCAGCCTATGCGCCTGTAGAATTTGAACCTCATGGTTGGACAGAAATCTTAGCAACTATGGATGTAGCCATCAATGAAGAGTAGTGGACACCCCATTGTGAGGAGGATGGCTATGACATTTCAGTCTTCACAATAGAGCCAATCATTTGTGATCCAATTATTGAAGAATATGAACCTAGCACTGATGCATTTGAGGATGCAAGTGACTCCGATTTAGATTCAATCATTATGGACCCACCTTTTGCATCAGATGAGGAATATTTCTATGAAGTCAAAGCTCACCTCAGAGATAGGAAGAAATTATGAATGAGGTGAGATTAACCACACAAGTGACCACTAAGAACAAAGGCAAGAAGAGAAGAAGAGAGAAGTCACACCAGAGGAAGAAGAGAGAAGTCACACCACAGGAAAAAGAATCTTTGTTTGAGGTCCCTGAAAATTTCAAGAAGTATGAAGTTGAAGATAGGAGAGTCATGATAAGAATGCCTAAACATGAAGCCGTCATAGGAGAAGCCTATGATAATAAAGAAACTACAAAGAAAATCATAGTGACCATCACTACAAGAAATAGGGGGGCATAGCAACGCCACGAAACCAGAAAAAAAATGGGGACCGTCGCTTATGCGACGCTAACCTCGCGTAAGCGACGGTCCTGTTTTCAAAATTTTGATTTTTAGGTGGGGTACGTCGCAGACTAAAGCTTGCGTCGCTTATGCGATGCTAATCTTTGCGTCACAAATAGAGTCGCTTGCTAGCGACGGTATGGGCGACGTGGGCAAACTGGAGAGCGTCGCATATGCGTCGTCCTTTCGAGAGCGTCGCGTAAGCGACACTCTAGAATGTTAAAAAAAAATTCGATTTCTCCCGGCACATTTGTGCCGAGATTTGGACGAAAGCAAGAGAACAAGAGAGAGAGAGAGAGAGAGAGAGAGAGAGAGAGAGAGAGAGAGAGAGAGAGAGAGAGAGAGAGAGAGAGAGAGAGACTAGGTATGCGCACACACACTTACACACACATACATATGCATACACACACACACATATACACACATAGACACACACACACACACATACACATATACACACACACATACACACACAAATACACACACATATACACACACACATAATGTTGCATACACACACATATACATACATACACACACGTATACATGCACACACACATATATACATACACACACATATTCATACATAATGCACATGAAAACATACACATACATAATGCATACACATGCACACGCATATACACATACACATACACATACACACACATACACACATATACACATGCATACACACACATACACACACACATACACACACATACACATATACACACACATATATGCATACACACACACATAGAGAGACATGCAAACACATACACATACATGCATACATATGCATATGCATATGCATACATACATACATACTTACATGCATACACACACATACGCATACACAATGCACACACACACATACACATACATAATGCATATGCATACATAATGCACATGCATACATAATGCACATGCATACATACACATACATAATGCATATGCATACATATACATACATAATGCATACACACACATATGCATACATAAAGCATACACACACATACACACACATATGCATACATACATGCATACACATACACACATAGACACATACACACACACACATACATATGCATACACACACATATACACACATAGACACACACACACATACACATATATACATACACATGAACACACACAAGTACACACTCGTATACACACATACACACATAATGTTGCATACACACACATATACATACATACACACACACATATACATGCAGACACACATATATACATACACACACATGCATACACACACATATACACATGCATACACACACATACACACACACATACACACACACATACACATACATACACACATACACACACATATATGCATACACACACATATATGCATACACACACATAGAGAGACATGCACACACATACACATACATGCATACATATGCATATGCATATGCATACATACATATATACTTACATGCATACACACACATATGCATACACAATGCACATGCATACATACACATACATAATGCATATGCATACATAATGCACATGCATACATACACATACATAATGCATATGAATTCATAATGCATATGCATTCATAATGCACATGCATACATACACATACATCATGCATACACACACATATGCATACATAAAGCATACACACACATACACACACATATACATACATACATGCATACACATACACACATAGACACATACACACACACATACATATGCATACACACACATATACACACATAGACACACACACACACATACACATATATACACACACATACACACACAAATACACACTCGTATACACACATACACACATAATGCTGCATACACACACATATACATACATACACTCAGACATATACATGCACACACACATATATACATACACACACATATGCATACATAATGCATGAAAACATACACATACATAATGCATACACATGTACACACATATACACATACACATACACATACACACAGATACACACATATACACATGCATACACACACACATACACACACACATACACACACACATACACACACACATACACACATACACACACATATATGCATACACACACACATAGAGAGACATGCACACACATACACATACATGCATACATATGCATATACATATGCATACATACATACATACTTACATGCATACACACACATATGCATACACAATGCACACACACACACATACACATACATAATGCATATGCATACATAATGCATATGCATACATAATGCACATGCATACATACACATACATAATGCATACACACACATATGCATACATAAAGCATACACACACATATGCATACATACATGCATACACATACACACATAGACACATACACACACACATACATATGCATACACACACATATACACACATAGACACACACACGCACATACACTATATACACATACACATACACACACAAATACACACTCGTATACACACATACACACATAATGTTGCATACACACACATATACATACATACACACACAAACATGTACATGCAGACACACATATATACATACACAGAAATGCATACACACACATACACACATGCATACACACACATACACACACACATACGTACATACACACACGTACACACATACACACACATATATGCATACACACACACATAGAGAGACATGCACACACATACACATACATGCATACATATGCATATGCATATGCATACATACATACATACTTACATGCATACACACACATATGCATACACAATGCACATGCATACATACACATACATAATGCACATGCATACATACACATACATAATGCATATGCATACATAATGCACATGCATACATACACATACATAATGCATATGCATACATAATGCACATGCATACATACACATACATAATGCATACACACACATATGCATACATAAAGCATACACACACATACACACACATATGCATACATACATGCGTACACATACACACATAGACACATACACACATGCATACATATGCATACACACACATATACACACGTAGACACACACACATACACATACACATATATACACACACACATACACACACAAATACACACTCGTATACACAGATACACACATAATGTTGCATACACACACATATACATACATACACACACACATATACATGCAGACACACATATATACATACACACACATATGCATACACAATGCACATGCATACATACACATACATAATGCATATGCATACATAATGCACATGCATACATACACATACATAATGCATATGCATACATAAATGCACATGCATACATACACATACATAATGCATACAAACACATATGCATACATAAAGCATACACACACATACACACACATACACACACACATACACACACATACACACACACATACACACACATACATACACATACACACATACACACACATATATGCATACACACACATAGAGAGACATGCACACACATACACATACATGCATACATATGCATATGCATATGCATACATACATACATACTTACATGCATACACACACATATGCATACATAATGCACATGCATACATACACATACATAATGCATATGCATACATAATGCACATGCATAAATACACATACATAATGCATATGCATACATAATGCATATGCATACATAATGCATATGCATACATAATGCACATGCATACATACACATACATAATACATACACACACATATGCATACATAAAGCATACACACATATACACACACATATGCATACATACATGCATACACACACACACATAGACACATACACACCCATGGACACATACACACACATAAACAGATCCACACTCATAGACACACACACATACATATAGACGTGCACACACATACATACGCATATACACACACACATACACACATAGACACATACAACCTTAATGATGCATTCACACACATACAGATGCATACACACATACAAATGCATACACACATACACACATGATGATGCATTCACACACATACACATGCATTCACATAGGGATACAGGTCTTAAATATGACCTTTCTCCCTAGTATAGAGTACACATATTTAGGCAGTGTAGTTGTGCATGACAACGAGATAATGCAGTGTCCTGTTTGCAATAAATGCTTAACAGATTGCCATATGTGTGTGTCTATGTGTCTATGTGTAAACCCACAACCTATCTATTGATACTCAAGGAGTTTCTCATGAAAAGAGATATAAGCTTATCTATGTGTATGTGTGTGTATGTGTGTGTCTATGTGTAAACCCACAACCTATCTACTGACACTCAACGAGTTTCTCATGAAAACAGATATAAACTTATCTGTCTGCACATGATTTAACTCAAATAGAATTTTCTCCTGTGAATAATTCACATAATTCATTGCTAATGCTCCCTTGTATATGCTTCTCCTTTGTTGATGGACCCACATTGTAAACCCACAACCTGTCTACTGATGCTCAACGAGTTTCTCATGAAAAGAGATATAAGCTTATCTGTCTGCACATGAATTAACTCAAATACGTTTTTCTCCTGTGAATAATTCACATAATTCGCTGCTAATGTTCCCTTGTATATGCTTCTCCTTTGTTGATGGGCCCACATTGTAAACCCACAACCTGTCTACTAACACTCCGAGTTTCTCATGAAAAGAGATATAAGCTTATCTGTCCGCACATGAATTAACTCAAATAGGTTTTTCTCCTGTGAATAATTCACATAATTTGCTGCTAATGCTCCCTTGTATATTCTTCTCCTTTGTTGATGGACCCACGTTGTAAACCCACAACCTGTCTACTGACACTCAACGAGTTTCTCATGAAAAGAGATATAAGCTTATCTGTCTGCACATGATTTAACTCAAATAGGTTTTTCTCCTGTGCATAATTCACATAATTCATTGCTAATGCTCCCTTGTATATGCTTCTCCTTTGTTGATGGGCCCACGTTGTAAACCCACAACCTGTCTACTGACACTCAACGAGTTCCTCATGAAAAGAGATATAAGCTTATCTGTCCGCACATGATTTAACTGATCAAATAGGTTTTTCTCCTATGAATAATTCACATAATTCGCTGCTAATGCTCCCTTGTATATTCTTCTCCTTTGTTGATGGACCCATGTTGTAAACCGACAACCTGTCTACTGACACTCAACGAGTTTCTCATGAAAAGAGATATAAGCTTATCTGTCTGCACATGAATTAACTCAAATAGGTTTTTTTCATGTGAATAATTCACATAATTCGCTGCTAATGCTCCCTTGTATATTCTTCTCCTTTGTTGATGGGCCCACGTTGTAAACCCACAACCTGTCTACTGACACTCAACGAGTTTCTCATGAAAAGAGATATAAGCTTATCTGTCCACACATGAATTAACTCAAATAGGTTTTTCTCCTGTGAATAATTCATATAACTCGTTGCTAATGCTCCCTTGTATATTCTTCTCCTTTGTTGATGGACCCACGTTGTAAACCCACAACCTTTCTACTGACACTCAACAAGTTTCTCATGAAAAGAGATATAAGCTTATCTCTCTGCACATGATTTAACTCAAATAGGTTTTTCTCCTGTGAATAATTGACATAATTAGCTGCTAATGCTCCCTTGTATATTCTTCTCCTTTGTTGATGGACCCACGTTGTAAACCCACAACCTGTCTACTGACACTCAACGAGCCTACATGAAAAGAGATATAAGCTTATCTGTCACACATGAATTAACTCAAATAGGATTTTCTCTTGTGAATAATTCACATACTTCGCTGCTAGTGCTCCCTACAGAAAAGCTAATGATCAAGCTATTGTTCATGCATATGGTTTAAAGGGAGAGACCTATATCTGTGACAGAAAGTAAGAGGTGGTATAAAGTATACCAAACAGAAGCTGTGTGACGCATTCATTGTAAGTCGCATGGTCACAGCCAAAAATCACAACAGCAAGCTCCTTTGCCGGAAGGTTCAAGAACGGGAGCGGTAATGGAGGAGAATGGCTAGCCCAAGAGGAAGGAGAATGAAGGCCTTTGTATGTTTTGGTCTTACGTCAAGCTCCCATGACAGAAGCACTTTCTTGGCGATGAGACTTGGAAGAGTAATTTTAGAGTTTGTTGGAAAACATTAATTACAAATTTATGTAATGAGATCATATGCTACGTGTGTATTAATTACAATAATACTTTCATAATATATTTTTTATGAATGAAGGCATTCTGTGGATAGAATATTGACACCAATGGGTGAAGATATGAAAGATATTGACACCAGCATTCACGAGTTCACTGCCAAGGATCTAGTTGACAATGATGTGGATAGCAATCTGTGGAGCATGCACAAGAGCAAGGCTAAGTGGTTCAGGATCTTGGGTGTTCTGTCGGGTATGATCGCCGTTGGGAGGTGGTTTTCTGATATTTGTAGATGGAAAAGCCCTATCACCACAGTTCTCGTCCATTTCCTCTTCGCTGCTAATGCTCCCTTGTATATGCTTTCTGTCAATGGTGCACAGTGACATCTCACCAGTATGGGTGCCTACATGTAAACAAAACCTCATTACACCTCAAACAGTGATCTAATGTAATATCAGAGATTATTAAATCTAAGCAAAGAACTTGAGCTGAAAAACGTGTCTTCTGCTTCCCATTAGTCCAGGCATATGGATTGATGTTCATCTCTCCATAGCTATCTGCCTCAGAAATACCATGCAACTTTTTATCAATGTAATTAAACAAAAATAGTGGCATCCCTGGTCGGACATTCTTTACATAGATGATATGAGAAGCTCAAAGGCCTGGACATGCAGAAAAGGTGATGATCAAGCTATTGTTCATGCATATGGTTTAAAGGGAGAGACGTATATCTATGATAGAAAGTAAGAGGATAGATAAAGTATACCAAACAGAAGTTGTGTGATGCATTCATTGTAAGTCGCATGGTCACAGCCAAAAATCACAGCAGCAAGCTCCTCTGCCAGAAGGTTCAAGAACGGGAGTGGTGATGAAGGCGAATGGCTATCCCAAGAGGAAGGAGAATGAAGGCCTTTGTATGTTTCGGTCTTACGTCCAGCTCCCATGACAAAAGCACTTTGCTGGCGATGAGACTTGTAAGAGTAATTTTAGAGTTTGTTGGAAAACGTTAATTACAAATTTATGTAATGAGATCATATGCTACGTGTGTATTAATTACAATAATACTTTCATAATAAAACTTTTTATGAATGAAGGCATTCTATGGGTAGAATATTGACACCAATGGATGAAGATATGAAAGATATTGACACCAGCATTCACGAGTTCACTGTCAAGGATGTAGTTGACAATGATGTGGATAACAATCTGTGGAGCATGCGCAAGAGCAAGGCTAAGTGGTTCAGGATCTTGGGTGTTCTGTCGGGTATGATCGCCGTTGGGAGGTGGTTTTCTGATATTTGAAAATGGAAGAACCCTATCACCATAGTTCTTGAATATCAAACATGATATTCATACTAGCTAATCACACCCAACATGTTTTTTTTTTATTTCAATATCTTTAAAAATTCTCTTTGGAGTTCTCCAAATATCATGTCACCTATATCCATGTAAGCAACTACTCATGAATTATGAACCACTCTAGTAAATTGTGGATGATTAAAATCTTAACCAATAATATCGCAATAAATATACCAATGCAAAGTTGCATGTATGTTGTGTTATTTTCTCCTTGCTTTCGTTCATGTTGTATTCTTAAGATGTAGATATATAGATGTTGGCAAACTTGAACTTCTATAACATTTCAAGAACAAGAGTCAACAATTAGGAGAACAAGAGAGAGAGTCAACAAAGCGAGAGAGAGACAAAGAGAGAGAGAGAGAGAGAGAGAGAATTCAAAGCGAAAAAGATGTAGAAAGAGAGAAACAGAGACCTGCATATACTTGCTTTAGCTCGTCAGCGCAGCGCAACTACGAACGTTGCAGAGCTCTTCGATCAGATGCGTGAAAATGCGATCGAAGAGCCTCCAACATTTTAATTTTTCCCGTCAAGAGATCGTCATGTAAGCGATGCTAGATGTGTCGCATAAACGATGTCCAGACAGCATCGCTTATGCGACGTACAAAGCATCGCTTAAGCGACACTTTTTGAACCCACGTATAAGCGATGCTATAGGCGAGCGTCACAGGTCCCGTCGCAGTACAAGTCGCAAAACGCGTTGTTCACTTTGTCGTTTAATCGACGGTCCGTGCGTGACACTCATTACGACGCATGTTGCAATTTTATAGCAACGAATTTGTGTCGCCTTAACCGTCGCTATACGCCCGTATTCCTTGTAGTGCATATAGGAAGGTGAAGAACGCTGTACCTACATAGGACATGACCTAAGTGAAGAGGAGGAGCAAGAGTTGGTAGCCTTGCTAAGAGAATATAGAGATGTTTTTGCATGGAGTTACAAAGACTTGAAAGGCGTAGACCCTCACATATTCTCACATACGATCCCCGTGACCTCAAAGGCCAGACCCTCTAAACAAAAGCTCTACACATACAACGACAACTATGCTGCCAAGATCAAAGAAGAGATAGATCGCTTGGTGGAAGCTGGATTTATCTATGAAATCGAGCACACTGAGTGGGTATCCCCCATTGTAGTGGTGCCCAAAAATAATGGCAAATTACGTGTTTGCATTAACTTGAAGAAGGTTAACATAGCCACTATTAGAGATAGTTATCCGCTTCCTATCACTGAGCATCTATTAGAGAGGGTAGCAGGCAAGGAAATGTACATCTTCCTGGATGGGTTCTCTGGTTACATTCGAGTAGCCATTGCACGAGAAGATCAGCATAAGACGGCTTTTGCCACAGAATGGGGCATATTTGCTTTTCGGGTAATGCCATTTGATCTTACCAATGCTTCTACAACCTTCCAAAGATCGATGTGCCATGTGTTTAGAGAATTCTTGAGGAAGAATTTGGAAGCCTATGTTGATGATCTCTGTGCTCGTTCCAACATTAGACACACTCATATACCTGAACTCAGGCAAATCTTTGACAAATGTAGAGAAAATCAAGTCTGGCTGAACCTAGAAAAGTGTGTTTTCATGGTCAGGCAAGGCAAGATTCTAGGACACATAGTGACAAAGAACGGCATATCCACTGACGAAGAGAAAGTGAGAGCGATCTCAAAACTACCTAGACCAAAGAAAACATCAAGGAAGTGCTAGCTTTCATGGGGCATTGTGGCTATTACCAACGTTTTATACACATTTATGCCATCATAGCAAAGCCTCTGTACGGACTTTTGACTAATTTTGAGTGGATAGATGAATATGAGAAATCTTTCAATGAGCTTAAATGACGATTGTGTTCAACACCAATCTTGACTACACGAGATTGGAACAAGCCATTCGATGTCCAAGTGGATGCATCCAATTATGCTATTGGATGTGTACTTGCACAACCAACTGGTGAAGGTAATCTGGATCTTCCAATTGCCTATGCTAGTAGACAGTTGAATGCAGCTGAACGAAACTATACCACCACCGAACGAGAAGGGTTAGGCATGGTATATGTAGTTAAAAACTTTAGACACTATTTGCTTGCAATGAATGGACCAGATAGAGTGATCAAGGCAGTACTTTTTGCAAGTCCTTGGTGGCCCACCCTTCACATGGATGCACATACCTATGTGAAGGGGTGTGATGTTTATCAGCGAACTCAATATTCTATACGCAAAGATGAGATGCCATTGAAACCTATGATGGGTGGACATGCATTCTCTAAATGGGGAATAGAATTTGTTGGTCCGATTAACCCCCCAGCCAAGGGTTCACATGTTGAATACATCATTGTGGCCGCAGACTATCTAACCAAGTGGGTAGAAGTAAAAGCCACAACGAAGAACGATCACTACAACATATGGAGGGTATACCGAGGCTGCTACCAAGGCAAATGAATAGGCGTGATTTCTTTGCGACATCGGTGTTAGAGTCGGTATACACGTCGGAAAGAAAGCCCCGATATGGGCGCCGGTATAAGCGTCGGTATGGGCATCAGTATAAGCGTCGGTATTATTGATGCTTATACTGACGCCCATACCGACGCCCGCAGTGGGTGTACCAATGCGTATACGGACGACCATACTGGAGCTACCGACGCGTATACCAAGGACCCTATCTGCACAAATTGTTTTGGGCAGAGCGTGTTGTCTTTTGCTACAGCATGATGTTGTTTAGCAAAAGACAATACAATCTGCCCAACTGAGAACATGTGTTATGTACTCTAGTGGCAAGAAAAACATAAACTTATATGAGCAAAAATGAACAATGAATCATGTACAGAAAGTTGTATATTCCATAAATGAAAAATGTACAAAAGTGTGGCAAAGCACTTCTATATAGGAATTGAATACAAAATGTGACAAAGTGCTTCCATATAGGAATTGAATATAAAATTATGGTACATCATTGCCACATAGGAGTGTAATACAAAATTGTGGCAATGTGACAAAACACTTCCATATAGGAATCGAATACAAAATTATGTTACATCATTGCCGTACACGAGTGTGATACAAAATGTGGCATTGATCAAAATATTAACACCTACAATCCTGCAACAAAACATATGTATAAAATAAGACCAATTAACATGACATTTATAAATAACAACTAAAAACACGAAACCAAGATATAACTTTACCTAATCAAGAATATTCTTCCATGAGACGATTGCACCGCGTCCCTCTAAGGCTTGTAACAGTGCAGTCAGTCCATGTCGATATCCATATGATTCTTCAGTTTGCATCGGAGGACGACCCACTGCCAACTCCTATAATAAATATGCAAAATGTTAGATGAACATACATAATTTACTTAACACAAACAACTTCAATAATGAACATGATACTTACAAATTGGTAGTGCATATTGTCGTATCCGCCGCTACCTAAATGCGATATTCCAACCGTATCTAAACGTGTGGTCGCCCCATCTCTCTATTGACGATATCGATCAAGAGTATGTTGCTCCTCATCCTGAATAGATTCCCATTCTTTGACATCTAGTCATATAGGCTTCGGTAAGCCTGCTCTGAAAGCATCACGAGCTTCCGATCGTCGATGCGACATCACTTCGCATGTTGTATGTTGAATCCACTCCGAACTCACAATAGGATTCCCAGGTGCTGGCCACTCTTCATATATGCATTTTGTGATATGATTTTTAGAGTCCCTATCCTGTTCGGTCCATTTTAACACTACTGAATGACCAAATTCAATGGAGCAGAGTTTTTGTATGTGCTGACGCATTGACTTTCCGATCAAATCCATAACTGGAGCTCCATTACGGATATGATATATCTTGGACTTGTCATGATCATGCACACCCCAAGGTGTACGTGGAGATCCCATCTGATGCAATGTGAAGATCTCATCTCATCCAATGTATATATATGCATGCTTGTATACATATGCTTTCATGTATACATATGCATATGCATTCATGTATGCATATGCATGCTTGTATGCATATGCATGAAGTATGCATATGTATACATACATTCATGTATGCATATGCATATGCATGCATGTATGCATATGTATACATGCATTCATGTATACATATGTATACATGCATTCATGTATGCATATGCTTGTATGCATATGCGTATGCATGCTTGTATGCATATGCATGCATGTATGCATATGCATGCATGTATGCATATGCATGCATGTATGCATATGCATGCATGTATGCATATGCATGCATGTATGCATATGCATACATGCATTCATGGACACATATGTATACATGCATTCATGTATGCATATGCTTGTATGCATATGCATATGCATGCTTGTATGCATATGCATATGCATGCTTGTATGCATATGCATATGCATGCTTGTATGCATATGCATATGCATGCTTGTATGCATATGCATGCTTGTATACATATGCATGCATGTATGCATATGTATACATACATTCATCTATACAAATGTATACATGCATTCATGTATGCATATGCATTCATGTATGCATATGCATTCATGTATGCATATGCATTCATGTATGCATATGCATTCATGTATGCATATGCATTCATGTATGCATATGCATTCATGTATGCATATGCATTCATGTATGCATATGCATTCATGTATGCATATGCATTCATGTATGCATATTCATGCTTGTATGCATATGCATGCTTGTATGCATATGCATGCTTGTATGCATATGCATGCTTGTATGCATATGCATGCTTGTATGCATATGCATGCTTGTATGCATCTGCATGCTTGTATGCATATGCATACATGCATTCATGTATGCACATGCTTGTATGCATATGCATGCTTGTATGCATATGCATGCTTGTATGCATATGCATACATGCATTCATGTATGCACATGCTTGTATGCATATGCATGCATGTATGTGTATACATATATATGCATTCATGTATACATATGCATATGCATTCATGTATGCATATGCATGCTTGTATGCATATGCATGCTTGTATGCATATGCATGCTTGTATGCATATGCATGCTTGTATGCATATGCATGCATGTATGCATATGCATGCATGTATGCATATGTATACATGCATTCATGTATGCATATGCTTGTATGCATATGCATATGCATGCTTGTATGCATATGCATGCATGTATGCATATGTATACATGCATTCATGTATGCATATGTTTGTATGCATATGCATGCATGTATGTGTATACATATATATGCATTCATGTATGCATATGCATTCATGTATGCATATGCATTCACGTATGTATATGCATGCTTGTATGCATATGCATGCATGTATGCATATATATACATGCATTCATGTATGCAGATGCTTGTATGCATATGCATGCATGTATGTGTATACATATATATGCATTCATGTATGCATATGCATTCATGTATGCATATGCATGCTTGTATGCATATGCATGCTTGTATGCGTATGCATGCATGTATGCATATGTATAAATGCATTCATGTATGCATATGCTTGTATGCATATGCATGCATGTATGTGTATACATATATATGCATTCATGTATATGCATATGCATGCTTGTATGCATATGCATGCATGTATGCATATGTATACATGCATTCATGTATGCATATGCTTGTATGCATATGCATGCATGTATGTGTATACATATATATGCATTCATGTATGCATATGTATACATGCATTCATGTATGCATATGCTTGTATGCATATGCATGCATGTATGTGTATACATATATATGCATTCATGTATGCATATGCATGCTTGTATGCATATGCATGCATGTATGCATATGTATACATGCATTCATGTATGCATATGCTTGTATATATGCATATGCATGCTTGTATGCATATGTATACATGCATTAATGTATGCATATACTTGTATGCATATGCATTCATCTATGCATGCATGTATGCGTATGCTTGTATATATGCATATGCATGCTTGTATGCAAATGTATACATGCATTCATTTATGCATATGCATTCATGTATGCATGCATGTATGCATATGCTTGTATATATGCATATGCATGCTTGTATGCAAATGTATACATGCATTCATGTATGCATATGCTTGTATGCATATGCATTCATGTATGCATATGCATTCATGTATGCATATGCATTCATGTATGCATATGCATTCATGTATGCATATGCATTCATGTATGCATATGCATTCATGTATGCATATGCATTCATGTATGCATATGCATGCTTGTATGCATATGCATGCTTGTATGCATATGCATGCTTGTATGCATATGCATGCTTGTATGCATATGCATGCTTGTATGCATATGCATACATGCATTCATGTATGCACATGCTTGTATGCATATGCATGCATGTATGTGTATACATATATATGCATTCATGTATGCATATGCATGCTTGTATGCATATGCATGCTTGTATGCATATGCATGCTTGTATGCATATGCATGCTTGTATGCATATGCATGCATGTATGCATATGCATGCATGTATGCATATGTATACATGCATTCATGTATGCATATGCTTGTATGCATATGCATATGCATGCTTGTATGCATATGCATGCATGTATGCATATGTATACATGCATTCATGTATGCATATGTTTGTATGCATATGCATGCATGTATGTGTATACATATATATGCATTCATGTATGCATATGCATTCATGTATGCATATGCATTCATGTATGCATATGCATTCACGTATGTATATGCATGCTTGTATGCATATGCATGCATGTATGCATATATATACATGCATTCATGTATGCAGATGCTTGTATGCATATGCATGCATGTATGTGTATACATATATATGCATTCATGTATGCATATGCATTCATGTATGCATATGCATGCTTGTATGCATATGCATGCTTGTATGCGTATGCATGCATGTATGCATATGTATAAATGCATTCATGTATGCATATGCTTGTATGCATATGCATGCATGTATGTGTATACATATATATGCATTCATGTATATGCATATGCATGCTTGTATGCATATGCATGCATGTATGCATATGTATACATGCATTCATGTATGCATATGCTTGTATGCATATGCATGCATGTATGTGTATACATATATATGCATTCATGTATGCATATGTATACATGCATTCATATATGCATATGCTTGTATGCATATGCATGCATGTATGTGTATACATATATATGCATTCATGTATGCATATGCATCCTTGTATGCATATGCATGCATGTATGTGTATACATATATATGCATTCATGTATGCATATGCATCCTTGTATGCATATGTATACATGCATTCATGTATGCATATGCTTGTATATATGCATATGCATGCTTGTATGCATATGTATACATGCATTCATGTATGCATATACTTGTATGCATATGCATTCATCTATGCATGCATGTATGCGTATGCTTGTATATATGCATATGCATGCTTGTATGCAAATGTATACATGCATTCATTTATGCATATGCATTCATGTATGCATGCATGTATGCATATGCTTGTATATATGCATATGCATGCTTGTATGCAAATGTATACATGCATTCATGTATGCATATGCTTGTATGCATATGCATTCATGTATGCATATGCATTCATGTATGCATATGCATTCATGTATATATATATATATATATATATATACCTTCATAAGTTCAGGATATAGAACACAAGCACATACACATTGGAAAAAATAATAACAAACAAAAGCAAGAGACTTAAGAACAATATAAGATATAAAAAATACAACGAAGATATGAAAAGAGATGCACACACCCTCACATGAACACGAACACACACACAAGAAACAGAAAATAAATAAATAATAAAAATAAAATAAAAATAAAAAATAAAAAAATAGTTAAATAATAAAAAATAATAATAAATTAAAAAAGAAACAAAATAATAATAAAAAATCTAAATATACAAAAATAGAAATTAATATAAAAGAAAATAAATAAAAAAGAAAAAATAATAAATAATAAATAATAAATAATCAATAATCAATAATAGAAATATAAAATATAAAATATAAAAGATAAAAAATATAAATACAAGCATATGCATACATGCATTCATGTATGCATATGCATGCATGTATGCATATGCATTCATGTATATGCATATGTATACATGCATTCATGTATGCATATGCTTGTATGCATATGCATGCTTGTATGCGTATGCATGCTTGTATGCATATGTATACATGCATTCATGTATGTATATGCTTGATGCATATGCACCCGCCACCCCCCCCGATGCCCTCCCCCCACCCCCCCGCAACCCTCCCGCCACCCGCCCCGCAGCCCTCCCCGCCACCCCCCCCCCCCCCGCAGCCCTCCCCGCCACCCCCACCGCAGCCCTCTCCGCCACCCACCCCGCAGCCCTCCCCGCAACCCCCACCGCAGCCCTCTCCCCCCCCCCCCCCCCTCCCCCCCGCAGCCCTCCCCGCCCCCCCCCCCCTCACACCTTCGCCACCCTTGCCCCCTCTGCCCATCTGACCGGCAGCGCCTAATCTTCGCTGGAAAGCAGCTCGAGGATGGCCGCACTTTGGCCGACTACAATATTCAAAAAGAATCAACTCTCCATCTTGTCCTGTGTTTGCGTGGTGGCATGCAGATCTTTGTTAAAACATTGACAGGAAAGACCATCACTCTAGAGGTTGAGAGTTCGGACACGTTCGACAAAGTTAAAACCATGATTCAAGATAAGGAGGGTATCCCACCTAATCCCCTATGTCCCCTCAGCCCCCCCCTCCTCCCACTAACCACTCCCGCCACCTTCAGCCCCTGTCTTCTCCACAGTCCACTTCCTTTATCACCCTCAAGCTTCTCCCCTCCCTCATCTTCATCCCCCATCACCCCACGACTCACCACCTCTTCACCTTCCAGTCCCCGCGGGCTTGCTCTTCATCTAGGGATTGCAGGTGGTAGTGGTGCATGCCTATTCGGGGCCCTCAGAACAAATCCAACAAGATTACAGATTTTGATTGATGTGCTGCTTGTATCGTGAAGCATGGGTTTATGGGCCCTCCCAAGTGTGACAGGGGACCTCCAAATACGTGGCCTCCAATATGTGGCAGAGGATCCTTTGCAGGTGGTCCTTGTAGTTGGAAGCGTGGATGATCTTCAGGCCGTCACAATAATGAGGACATGTTGGATGCCCATTTAGAATGTTACAATTTTGATGGGACTAAGACATGCACATCAATGGGTTTCTTCCTTGGAGACTATCGTAAATGACGAAGTACATGGGCTTTACTAGTATTGATGCTACCCCACCTGTCATCCCAATCTCTCGGACTGCATAAATAAAGGGCCTCAAATTGCAAGTAAGAAGATGAAAAGTAATTGTTAAAAATGGGTTGCCGCCAATCATTCATGAGGAATACCTATTTTTTTGGATCCAATTCAAATCAAGGGAATAATTGACCTACGCCTCCAATCTTGGGTAATTAACCGGCGCGTGATCAATGGACGTGAAGACTTGGCAAGGCCCTCTTGGCCTATTGGAGCCTATAAAAGCAGTGGAATTGTGTTCATTTGGGACATTAGTTCATATACACATTTGTATAAGTGCATACAAAGGTCCTCTCTTGGCACTTGTGGCTTCAAGCCTACTGAAGGAAGTCACTCTGTGGTGTGGATATAGAGTGTGGGCTTCCCAGTGGAGGGCTGATAGCACTATAGTTGAAGAGAGTGACTTGGTTCCATTCCGCGTATATCTGTGGTACTTTCATGTTCATTTAGAACAAGTCTCTATATACTGTATTGCTCAGTACTACTTTGCATCAGTTATGATCATTATACAGATTGTACGAGTCTCTTGTATTGAGGTTGTTAGTTCAAAGCACCAGTATCTGTAGCATTTCCTTGGCTTAGAGTGTAATCATTTGATTGATCTGAGGAATGTTTGGGTTCTCCAAAGATTGTCATTTATCTTAATCCTTAGACTGGGAATCATTGTTATTTGCCTGCTCACAGGAGTGTTAAAGGGTATACTTCCCTATAGAGAACCCCCCTTGAGTAGGCGACGTACTGGAAGACTTGCTTATTCTCTGCTCTTAAAAAAAGGGATACCCCAGTACCTCCTCTACAACATGCCTGGGACTCACCTCCAAGCCTATTTATAGCCCTCGCCTACTCACCATCTAGAGTTCTCTCTAAGGTCCCTCTACTCATCTGGCCATCATGAGTAGGTACCTTGAATGAACTCTCTGGCTTTTGGACTTGGCTATCCCCTGAGCAAGAAACTTCTCGTTCCTCCAAGCATGTACATCTCTGGAATAGAACACTCCCTCCCCCTTCTAAAGATCATTATCCTCAATGATATAGAAGGAGCTATAAACGTGGGAATCAAAATCTGTGATTCCAGATAATAAGAGTAGAGTGTGCTAGGTGTTTGAAATACTAGATACTCAAAAAGTAGACAAGTTGTCTTTATGCTTTCTATCTAGCATTTCCACCAATCAATAGTAGTCCTTGCCTTGGGCATGCTATAGGAATCCCTCTAAGGCCCAATGAGTCCAGATGTGTGCATTATATGTACTCGGAATATCCTTGGACTCCCTATGCCTAGACCTTGACCACTAACTTGTGACTTCTTGTAACCTGTAAAGATATTTGCAGCTTGCCTTTGTCTCCCAAAAATACCCACTAACAAGTTGTCATATGGTATATTATGCAAAAAACCTATGCTCATAGAAAACAATCTGACTATGTCCTAGTCTTTATGGAAAAAATACTAAAAAAATAAAATGGAAATATTTTCCAAATAGTGCTTAACTTCTAGGCTAAAGTAAATATGCTTGATTTACTCACTCTGATGAAATGAATCTCAAGAAAGTCTCATCATGATCCAAACTCTAAATCCAAGATGATAATCTATCAATGATCCAGACTATGGACCAAGATATCAATATTTCAATCTATCAGCTATGGGCCAAGATATCAATATGTCAATGATCCAAAATATGGACCAACATATCAATCTGTCACATCCAAATTATGGACTAAGATCTCAATCAATCACATCGAGACTATGGATCCAAATCTCGATTTATCATATATAATAATCCAAACCATGGATCAAAAAATTTCCCATACAAAGTAAATCCCAATCCACTGTGTGGAACTAAGTCCATCATGCCAAGTGAAGACGTGCTAAGAAAGTATAACAACTAGTGGATCTATCACTGCCTTCTCAATAATAACATGCAAGTTCAATTCAAAATTCAATCAGATACTCATTCAAATGTATGATTCTATCTCTGCTACACCTGCACTTAGGTGAGCTTAAAAAACAATCCTGCTGCACTTTTAAAATATCATCAAACTATGAAGCTAAATTCCAAAATCCTTGAATTTTGGGTATATCATAGGGTCTATAGTGGAGTAGATTCTCCAACAAAAGGTTCTGAAATTGGAGTTTCCAATATGAAAATATCATGTGCTCATCGAAAACATGTACCACTCTTTCGAAAATCCTCGCTAGAGATTGCTCTGATACCAAATGTGAGAAGTGGAGAATGACATGCCTAGGACTCACCTCCCAGCCTATTTATAGCCCTGGTCTAGTCACCATCTAGAGTTCTCTCTAAGGTCTCTCTACTCATCTGGCCATCATGAGTAGGTACCTTGTATGAAATCTCTGGCTTTTGGCCCGAGCAAGGAACTTCTCGTTCCTCCAAGCATGTACATCTCTGGAATATAACTATATATATATATATATATATATATATATATATATATATATATATATATATATATATATTATAATTATATATATATATATAATTATACTCTATATATATATATATATATATATATATATATATATATATATATATATATATATATATATATATATATATATATATATATATATATATATATATATATATATATATATATGTATATATGTGTGTGTGTGTGTTATTAAGAAAATATATGTTTATTGTTCTAAAATTATATATATATATATATATATATATATATATATATATATATATATATATACATATATATAGACACACACACACACACACCATGTGCATGTGTGTGTGTGTGTGTGCGTACATATGATTATGTATGTGTATGTGTATGTGAGTACGTGTATGTGTCTATGTGTGTATTCATACATATGTGTGTGTCAACATGCATGTGTATGTGTGTGTGTAAATGTGCATGTATGTGTGTGTGCATGCATATACATGTGTACCTCTTGTGGCATTCCTTTCTATCTCTCTCATATGCATACATACATACATAAACACACATACACATCTCCACGTATATATACATACACACAAGTATGCATGTGACTTGATGTGCATGTAAGTTTGTGTATATATGTGTGTGTATATATGTGTGTGTATATAAATATGTGTATCAATATATATATGTGTTTATATATGTGTATAATGTATATATATTGTTTATATATGTATATATTATATATATATATATATATATATATATATATATATATGTATATATATATATATATATATATATATATATATATATATATATATATATATATATATATATATATATATATATATATATATATATATATATATATATATATATATATATATATATATATATATATATATAGTTACACGAATAAATATAACAAATAAAAGCAACTCGTGCCGTGCATTATCGTGAGGATGAGCCATAAGTGTTTGCTTCTCTTTTAGACACAACTTATGTGACCACCGAGTTTCAAATTCTGTCTCAAGTGATCTAAGTACATATTTTTTATTCCTCTTATCATGTTCACTACAAAAAACAA
>MU260317.1:100000-205000 GCA_020310875.1 Ceratopteris richardii
GTGTTTGTGCTCCAAGCTTCTTCTTCTTCCTTGTGTTGTTCACATGCTTCCGCAGACATCTCTCTCCAACAATTGGTATCAGAGGAGGTCATCGCTTCATCTAGGGCACTGTCGACACTCCTCCGTTTGCAGTCTCAGGATCGCATGAATTTTGGTGAGCATACTCAGCGTGTTTCCGAGATCAAAACAACTTCGCTTTGTGTGCCGAAATCATGATCTGAGCTTGTTTCGGCCTCCGAACGCACTATCACAGCGCTTGTGCAGGCTATTTCGCCTTTTTGTGCCAAAGGTATATACCGGTTTCTATTTGCCAGTTTAAGCGTCTCGAAGTCTGCTACAAGTCTAGCAGAACTCGTCTAGGAAGTTCTGTTCAACTTTGTGAGATACAGTCAATTTTCTGCATCAAGGTATTTTACTCACCGACCATGGCTGAAAGTAGTGATGTATTCCATATGTTGGCTGTTGAGGATAAGTTGGATGGTACCAACTACCCATTATGGGCTTATATGATGCGACATGTTTTGGTTGCAGAAGGATCGTGGAACATTGTGCAGGGTGTTGAAAGACGTCATGTTACACCTGTAACGACAGGTACTGTAAATACAGGTGCTAGGGCTGATGAAGATGGTGTCGAAGATGATATTCCATAGATTCCTGTTCGCGCTATTGTTTCTGTTGCACCTACTGCAGAGCAAATTCGTTGGGATGGCAGAGAAGCCCAGGCACATCCATTGATAGCTTTGTCTGTAAAACGTGCCATTATTCCTCTTATTTGCTCTTGCAGAACAACTAGGGATGCTTGGGATACACTAACCACATTGTACCAAGCTAGGAATGAGGCTGGTGTTGCTTACCTCCGAAAACAGTTGGAGAGTGAGCACATGAATGAAGGTGATTCTATGGACAGTTTCCTAATGAAGATCAAAGATTTGAAGGAACAATTGATTTCTGCTGATGAATACCAGATAGCTCACTTGTGCAGACCGTTCTGAATAGTCTTCCTGATTCATATCAGAGTTTTGCTTCTACTCTTCGGTTGATGATGAAAGGCAATCTGAATGCCTTATCATTTGAGGAGTTAGTCTCTGTTCTGTTGCACGAAGATCAGTCCAGGCAGAACAGGTCCATTATGCGTGTTGCAGATCAAGCTTTCCTGGCTAGTCAGAAGGGCAAAGGAAAATGGAGCTCTTCTACTAGTAAGCAAAAATATGCAAATGTTGCACATTCGAAGAACCAGGATAAAGATGAGAAGAAATCAGAAAAGCAGAAATTGTCTTGCAAGTATTGTAAAGGAAATGATCATATCATAAAGAGCTGTCCAAAACTGGCTGCAAAAGAGGCAAAGAAAAAGGAGGCTGGAATGGTTGTTGTAGAAGCCTCTACACCAAAAACAGGGTTTGCTAATCTTGTGCAGGAAGAAGAATGGGCGTTTACTACTGTTTGCAGTTTTGACCCATCTTCTCATGAGCAGTGCATGTCTGTAGTGGACTCAGATGTTTAGTACTTTGACAGTGGGGTGACCAAACATATTACCTCGCAACGCAGATTCTTCTCTTCACTCGAGCCTGCACCTACAGGGAATACTGTCACATGCGCCAACAACTTCTCTTATCTATTGAGGTGGTTGACGTCTTCGGTAGTACCGGTTTTATACCTTTGATAGTAGTAAGCTTCCGGTACCACCCGACTGCCGCAGCAAAGACTCAAACTTTATCAAGCGTGCAGAAATTCGCTACGCCACCGAATTAGTGTTAAACTACAGTGATGTTAGAACACCTCTATAATCAACAATAGCGTAACAGGGCTTCTGCCACTCAAACTTTATTAGACTGTGCTTTGAATTCTCTTGAAATTCCACCAGAACTTCACCGGACTGTTACTGGACTGTCACCAAAATTTACCGGAATCTTACTGGAATGATCTTCAATTCTGTTCGTAATTGTTTCAAATGTTTATACGTGAAACAAGGAAGTGATGAGTGAACTTCCCTTACTGACAGAACTCTTCCTAAAGTTTAGAGGAAAAACTTCATCAGTTCAGAGTGCTATTTTCAGTCCGACTTTGTAATGTGTGTACATATCCATCTCATCGGAAACTTTGATCCGTATAAAGTAGAGACTTCTAGCTACAAGATAAGCTATGTATCATACAAAAATCTATATTATTATGCGAGATATACTTCATGGTTCTTCCCGAAAAACATGTTTATTGAGTAAACTGTAAGTGACCGAAAATACGTATACGGTGAAATTGTAACTGTTAACTTTAACCGTAACATAGAATATTCAGACTTCTACTCATATAAAAAATGCGCGCAGAGCTTCCACATGAACATGTGTTTTCTATTAGAGAAGATGTGTACAAACAAGCTTGGCCTCTTCTTGCTCAAGCTATAGAAACTCTCCTACACTGAGTAATTTCTTATTACCATCTCTCTCAGATGAATACTTGACGTTTCAGGTTTCTGTTATTCATCTTTACATACGCGATCTATGGCGTCTTCTATACTACATACGCAATCTGTGGCGTCTTCTATCTCTCTCTCTATCTGTATATCTGTATCTCTGCGTCTCTGCGCATTTGCTATATTTCATCTCTCTCTCTCGCTTGATTCTTGATTGATATATATATATATAGTCTTCATTCTTCCACGCTCTTCCCCGCCTTTCACTTTCGGTATGCTCCACGATCCTTCTTTATGTGCGTTATGTGCACCCCCCTGTTCACTAGTCTGTTACACGTCCTGTTATATTTACAATTCTTGATTCGGTTTTCTGATTCTACACGTTTGTATAGTTTGGTCGTGCTTCTTTAATTCTGCTTCTCTTTGTCTTTTCTCCTTCCCTTTTTGTCTGGATGCCAAATTCGTGAGTGCTTCTTCAACAGCTCCCCCTCAATCACTTATTTGCATCTTCCGGTATTCATATATCTTTCTTTCTTTTATACCTGCCTTTTCTTTGAATCTGTTTATCTTTGTTCCATCCAAACTCTTCATCAGCATATCTGCAATCTGATCTTTTGTCGGAGTGTATACAATTTCTAACTCATTCTCCATTACCTTTTCCCTCAGGAAATGATACTGAATCTCTATGTGTTTTGTTCTTGTGTGAAACACCAGATTTGCTGCAAGATATAGAGAGCTCATATTGTCTCCATGTATAATTGGTATACCTTGATCAATGCCCAAGCTTTTGAGCAAGTTCTGCATCCATATCACTTCTTTAGCTGCTTCTACCAGACCTTTGTATTCAGCTTCTCTTGATGATAAAGCCACTGTGTGCTATTTCTTCGAGCACCAGTTTACTAGCTTATCTCCTAGGTATATCATATACCCATGTGTCGATCTTCTGTCATCCTGGTTACGTGCCCAGTCTGAGTCACTGTAGGCTCTCAAATTTATATCTGACATATAAGGATAGTATAATCCTTCCTTAATAGTTCTCTTTTTATATATGAGAACTCTTTGACTTGCAATCCAATGTGGGTCTTCCGGACAATGCATAAACTGTGATAAAACTCCCACTGCATAACTCAAGTCAGGTCTCGTTAGTGTAGCATAAATCAAACTACCTACTAATGACTGATACTTTGTCATATCTTTGTAATCTGCACCATCATATCTACTGAGTTTGTGATTGGCTTCAAGCGGTGTTGAAGCTTCTCTGCAATTCTGCATATCAAATTTCTTCAATATATTCAGAAGATACCTTTCTTGTGATACATATACGCCGTGGTCTGTATAAATGACTTCCATTCCAAGAAACTATGACAATTTTCCTAGGTCAGTGATCTTAAACTCCTTTTCAAGCAGTTTCTTCACCTCTGTGATTCCTGCATCTGAGGTACCTGTAATTATTATGTCTTCTACATAAATGCAAATGTAGATCATTCCTTCATCTGTTCTTTTAATGAGTAGACTTGCATCTGCCTTTGAACTTTGGTATCCAAGTTCGTTTAGATACTTCACGAGTCTATAGTTCCAAGCTATTGGATCTTGCTTTAGTCCATAAAGTGCTTTTCTTAACCTGCACACAAATTTTGGGTATCTGGAGCTTACAAACCCTTCAGGCTGCTCCATGTAAACTTCATCTGATATATATCCGCAGAAATGCATTCTTGATGTATAGCTGACTTAGCTTCCATCCTTTTGATGCTGCTATAGCAATTACTGTCCTTATGGTTGACATTTTTGCCACCGGACTAAACGTCTCGTCGTTATCTATGCCATGCGTCTGAGCATAGCCTTTGACTACCAGTCTAGCCTTATATGTGGCTATCCTTCCATCTGCAAGTTTCTTAACTTTGAACACCCATTTATTTCCGATTACTTTCTTACCATTTGATTTAGGAACAAGCTCCCATGTCTTGTTCTCCTCTAGTGCAGTGAACTCTTCTTCCATTGCTTCTTCCCATTGCTTCTTTCCTTTAGCTTCAGCATAGCTCTGAGGTTCTTCATCACCTTTGACCATATATGCATAGTCTTTCTGAGTTATGTATGAAGTATCATACGAGTACCTTTCCGGTTGTCTTCTAATCCTACTTGACCTTCTTGGTTCACATTCTTCATAAGTGTCTGAATACACTTCTTCATCTTTGTTTCTCATACCTGATCCGATCCTGGACGTACTCGCCTGCATATGATCATCTCTATTCACCTGCACAATTGATTTTCCTTTTTCTTTTCTTCTTACTTCTTCTTCAAATTCTTTAGTTGTTTGACCTTGATCTGTATACCAACTTTTCTATTCATCAATGTAACATCTCTTGAAACAATAAACTGCTTAGTTAGAGGACTCCATAACCTGTAACCCATCTGTCTTTCATCGTATCCGACGAACACATATTTTTCTGCTTTCGGTTCAAGCTTATGTCTGAGTTGAGACAGTACATAAGCATAAGCGACTGATCCAAACACTTTGTAGTGATCAAGTGTTGGCTCCTTTCCCCACCAAGCTTCATAAGGGATCATTCCATCTAAAGTTGTACATGGTAATCTGTTTACCAAGTATGTCGCTGTGTTTACGGCTTCAGCCCAAAGATAATTTGGACAATCCTTCTCGTTAAACATGGCTCGTGCAAACTCAACTAGAGTTTGGTTCCTTCTTTCTGCTACTCTGTTTTGTTGCGGTGTATACCTACAAGTTATTTCTCTTTTGATACCTGCATTCCAAAGATAATCATTGAACTCTTGGGAGAAGTATTATCCCCCTCCATCAGACCTCTGTCTCTTAAGTTTTCGACTTGTGAGTCTTTCAGCGTATGCATGAAAATGCTTGAAGGCTTCAAATACTTCTGATGTTTCTTTTAAGACATATAACGTTATCCATCTTGTAGCATCATCAATGAATAAAACATAGTACCTTGAACCGTTGATCGATCCTTCTTTTGTTGGACCCCATACATCTGTATGTATGAGTTCAAGTACTCCATCATGTTTGAATCCTTTCTTCTAGAAAGGTAACCTATGGGCTTTTCCCATCTGACATGCTTCGCATTTGTGAATCATATGTTGATTCTGTACATTCGGTAATCCCAGTACTGACTGATTTGCTATCATAGCTTTAATTCCTTTTTCATTGAAATGACCTAATCTCTTATGCCAGAGATCAAGTTCTGTAATTACCTTTTCGCCATGTGTAAGCAACGCTTGGCCAATGTTCCCTTGTACTCTTAAAGTGAAGCTCTGCCTTCTTTCTTACCAGAAACGATCTGATGATATCCATTCTCATGATCTTCTACAAATACTCCTTTATTTGCAAATCTGACCTGAAAACCTTTCTCAACTATCTGTCCTATGCTGATCAAATTTTTTGGTATTGTCGGAACATACAAAACATTGGTTAGCAAATCTTCTCCACTCTTACACTTCACTTTTCCAATTGAATGAACACTATGTCTTGTATTGTCACCTGTTTGAACAGTGTGACACGAACTACCTTTTTCCAGTTCTGACATCAATTCTATATTTCCTAACAAATGATTAGAACATCCGGAGTCAATGTAAAATACATTTAGGTCTTCGTTTTCTGATGTGCTAATAGAGTTCATCCTCAATGATGTATGACTTTCATTCTGCGTGTCATTTGCGTAGTTGTTGTAGGTGGTGTTGTAGGATTGATTTTGTCCCCAACTTCTTGTTCCACCTTTGCCATAACCTCCTCTTTGGTTTTGTCTACCTCTTTGATATCTTCCGCTTTTGCCTCTACTATTACTGTTCTGATTTGATCCTTGTTGATTGTGCCAGCAATCATGAGCCAAATGATTACTTAGTCCACAAATCCAGTAAGCTTTCTTGTTGATATTCTGACTGCTCCTTCCTTTTCCAAAGCCTCTTGCTCTTCCTCTGCCGGTGCCTTTGCCTCTAGCATAATAAACCTAAGAACTCGACTCTTCTTCATCTTTTGACTTACCTTTATCTCCTTTCTTTTTGTTCTTCATGTACATTGCATAGCTTTGTCCTTTATCTCCATCTCCTTTCAGGTCTTGCTCATATGTGAGCATCAATCCTAGCAACTGATTTAAATCTAGAACAAAATGTTTTAAAGAGAGTTCAGTTGAAAGTACAAAAGGTTTCCACCTTTCATCTCTTCTCAAAACTATGAGCACTTGCACTATCAATCTGTGGTCTTCGATATCTTCATTTATGGATTTAAGAATGTCTGCTAGATCCTTCAGTTTAGTAACATAGTCACTAATGCTTTGATTCGACTTCTTTTTGAACGTTGTGAATTCGGACCATAAGCTAGCCTTCCTCGCTTTCGTAGTATTTTGGAAATGGTCCTCCAATGCACTCCATATGTCCTCCGCTATTTCCAAGCCTCTAATATGCGGTAGTAGATAATCTATAACAGTACTATAAATGTATGCTCTTGTCGTTGCATCTTTCTTCTGCCACAGCTTCAAGGCTTCCAGTTCTTCTTCCTTTGGTTGTCTGTTGACTTCAAAGGTCGGCTTCTTTTCTTCTTCGGTCACATACATCATTAAGTCCTTCTTACTCATAAGTAAGGCTTCCATCCGCATTACCCATGTGGGATAATTATCTCTATCTAGCTTGTCAATAGAGACATGTTTTGCCATGATCTTCTTGTTTTCTTTCTTTGCTCTGACACCTCTTGTTAGATTTTACGGCTCTGATATCACTTGTTGTGGTGATTAACCGGCGCTGATACCACTTGTTGAGGTGGTCTCCGGTACCACCTGTCTGCCGGAGCAAAGACTCGAACTTTATCAAGCCTGCGGAAATTCGTTGCACCACTAAATTAGTGTTAAACTACAGTGATGTTAGAACACCTCTATAATCAACAGTAGCTCAACAGGGCTTCTGCCACTCAAACTCTATTAGACTGTGCTTTGAATTCTCTTGGAATTCCACCGGAACTTCACCGGATTGTTACTAGGATGTCACCGAAATTTACCAGAATCTTACCGGAATGATCTTCAATTCTGTTCATAATTGTTTCAAATGTTTATACGTGCAACAAGGAAGTGATGAGTGAACTTCCCTTACTGACAGAACTCTTCCTGAAGTTTAGAGGAAAAACTTCATCAGTTCAGAGTGCTATTTTCGGTCTGACTTTGTACTGTGTGTACATATCCATCTCACCGTAAACTTTGATCCGTATAAAGTATAGACTTCTAGATAGAAGATAAGCGTATAAAACTCTATATTATTCTGCGAGATATACTTCGTGGTTCTTCCCAAAAAACACGTTTATTGAGTAAACTGTAAGTGACCAAAAATACGTATACGGTGAAACTGTAACTGTTAACTAACTTTAACCGTAACATAGAATATTCAGACTTCTACTCATACGAAAAATGCGCGCAGAGCTTCCACATGAACATGTGTTTTCTATTAGAGAAGATGTGTACAAACAAGCTTGGCCTCTTCTTGCTCAAGCTATAGAAACTCTCCTACATTAAGTAGTTTCTTATTACCATCTCTCTCAGATGAATACCTGATGTTTCACGTTTCTGTTATTCATCTTTACATACGCGATCTATGCGTCTTCTATACTACATACGCGATCTCTGGTGTCTTCTATCTCTCTCTCTATCTGTATATCTGTATCTTTGTGTCTCTGCGCATCTGCTATATTTCATCTCTCTCTCTCTCTCGCTCGATTCTTGATTGATATATATATATATATATATATATATATATATATATATATATATATATATATATATATATATATATATATATATATATATATATATATATATATATATATATATATATATATATATATATATATATATATATATATATATATATATATATAGTCTTCATTCTTCCACGCTCTTCCGCGCCTTTCACTTTGGGTATGCTCCACGATCCTTCTTTATGTGCGTTATGCGCACTCCCCTGTTCACTACTCTGTTACACGTCCTGTTCTCATATTTACAATTCTTGATTCGGTTTTGTGATTCTGCACGTTTGTACAGTTTGGTCGTGCTTCTTTAATTCTGCTTCTCTTTGTCTTTTCTCCTTCCCTTTTTGTCTGGATGCCAAATTCGTGAGTGCTTCTTCAACATTATCCTGTTATGGGAGTTGGGAAGATCATTCTGACTACTGCTGATGGTAGTTCTTTCACCTTGTGAGATGCTTTATTTGTGCCAGGGATCAAGAAGAATCTGTTATCAGTTTCTGCATTAGCCAAGATTGGCTTGGTTGTGAAATTTATTGATGACAGATATACAATTCATGATTTGTGAAATGGCCACGTTATTATTGCTTCTCGCATTTTATGTGGTGGGTTGTATAAGCTCATAGACTATAAGAAATTTGTGAATGATTCGGCATGTGCAGTTCATGATTGTCAGGCTATCTTAGATGCAAAGCTTTGGCATGCACGCTTTGGTCATCTGAATTTTGCTAGTTTGCTACGCCTGCAGAAATCTGATATGGTGTCTTCTTTGCCCAAGCTTGAGGCGCCTGGAAAACATGTATGTGAAGGCTGTATTTTGGGCAAAATGCAGCGTTCCTCCTTTCCAAAAGATGGTTCAGTTCGGGCTACGCAGAAATTGCAGCTTGTACATAGTGATGTCTGTGGTCCTATGCAGACACCTTCTTTTGGAACCTATCTTTACTTCGTGACTTTCATTGATGATTTTTTCAAGCATGCATGGGTATATCCATTGAAGGCAAAGTCCGAAGTGTTTTTGTGCTTCAAACAGTTTTTGGTTTTGGCTGAAAAATCTCTCAGCATGTAAAATGGGCACCCTCCGTTCTGATCAAGGGGGGGAATATATGTCTTCTGATTTTAATGCATTTCTGGCTGAACGTGAGATAAAACACCAGTGTATAGTGCCATATACACCTCAACAAAATGGAGTTGCTGAACATAAGAACAGGTCACTCATGGAGATGGCGAGGTGTATGGTCAAGAGTTAGGCTTTACCACATAGTTTCTAGCTTGAGGCTGTCATGTGTGCAGCATATGTACTTAATAGGTGTCCCACTAAAGCGCTACAGTCTATCACTCCATATGAGCCTTGGCATGATCGCAAGCCATCTGTTGCTCATCTGCGGGTTTTTGGTTGTTTGGCATATGCACTAGTGCCTAAACAACATCGCAGAAAATTGGATGATAAGGTAGTAAAATGTATTTTTGTTGGGTACAGTTCTGAAAGTAAAGGCTATCGTCTATATCATCCACAGACTAAACTCATTCTAGTTAGCCGTGATGTTGTCTTTGTTGAAGATGCTATTCAGCCATTGCTTTCATGTACTAAGGAGACATCTGTTAGCTTTAAAGACATGTATGATACTTTGATGACTCTTTTTACAGGTGGACAATCTAGTGCTGGTCCTAATGAGGCAACTTCTCAGCCTTTGCAGGTTTCATATGATGATGTAGATCATTCCATTTCTGATGCAATTTACATGATGCACTTGTTGATGATAGAGCAAATATTGAGCAGGCAAAAACTATGCCAAAATGGCTGGTGTAGACTTTGCGTGACAGCAAATTAGATGCACCTTTGTCATATCGTACTCGTTCTTGTTCTCATAGTGCCTCCTTTGCATCAGATTGCTATGCTATGGCTGCGTCTAGCCTCTGTGATGAGAATAAGCCTGTTTCCTTTGATGAAGCACAGAATTCAGAAAATTCGATGGCTGCTATGCAATCTGAATATGATGTTATAATGAAGAATGGTACATGGTCTTTATATGACTTGCCTCCTAGCAAGAAGGCCATTGGCACTAAGTGGGTATACAAGGTGAAGCGTAAACCTGATGGTACACTGGACAGGTATAAGGCTAGGCTTGTTGCAAAGGGTTATGCGTAGGAAAGAAACATTGATTTTGATGAGACCTTTGCATCTACATGCCGTATGACTACTGTTCGGAGCATTTGTGCACTTGCAGCCCATCATGGTTGGAATGTACATCAGTTGGACATTAAAACATCATTTCTGAATGGTGACTTGCATGAAGAAGTGTATGTTTTTCAGCCCCGTGGCTTTGTGCAGAAAGGGCATGAAAACCAGGTGTGCAGGTTAAAGAAGGCATTATATGGTTTAAAGCAAGCACCACGTGCTTGGTATGAGAAGATACATGTCTATCTGGTTGCACATGGTTTTGTGAATAGTCCAACTGAAAGCACCTTATATGTTAAGCGTGCTGATGATGTGCTTGTGATCATTGTTGTCTATGTTGATGACATGCTGCTCACTGGTCCTATTGAGAAGCGTATTGCTGATTTCAAGGCTGATTTGCATGCCTCATTTGAGATGTCTGATTTGGGGAATTTGCATCACTATTAAGGCATTCAGTTTATGCAAGTTGATGGTGGAAGCATTTTGGCCTTGAAGACTGTAAGCCTATTGCCACTCCTATGGAGACAGGTTAAGGATTGAGTCTTCATGATACTGGAGATGCATTTGATGTTGTTCTCTATCAGCAGGTTGTTGGATGCTTGATTTACTTATGCATTACTCGGCCAGATATTCAGTTTGCTATCTCACAGATGAGCACGTTTATGCATTGCCCAGGAGTCACGCATTGGAAGGCGGTTAAGTGCATCTTTCGCTACTTGAGTGGTACTCGGCTACTTGGGTTGTTTTATCCCAAGGGGGGATCACTACCGCCAGATTGGCATGCTTTTTTTTACTCAGATTGGGCTGGTTGCTATGACACTCGTGTGTCCACCAGTGGTTTTTGCTTCATGCTCGGTAGCTCATGTATATCTTGGTTGAGCAAGAAGCAGCCTACTGTGGCCACTTCCACTTGTGAGGCTGAGTATAGGGCAGCTTTCATAGCGACTGTTGACTGTGTGTAGCTCAGATGCCTTATGGCTGATTTGGGTGTTGGCCAGTCTTCTGCCACCACCATATTCACTGATAGTCAGAGCGCATTGGCAGTTGCGAGGAACCCTGTGTTCCATGCTCGCACTAAGCACATTGAGGTGCATTATCGCTATGTCAGGGAGAGGCTCTCTGCTGGGGAGATCAGCTTGGCATATGTGCCCACACAAGAGAACATAGCAGACCTTTTCATGAAGGCTCTGCCTAGGGAGAAGTTTGAAGCTTTCCGCAAAGCTTTGGGCTTACTTCTTTTTGTGGAGTGATTTCCACATAGCTTGGCACTTCCTTATACATGAGTGCCAACTCCTTGTTCACTACATCACTCCTAGGGGGGATTTATTGATATATTTAGGTAGTGATGTATGTGAACACACTAGGACTGTCGGGGCACTTTTTTCCCTCTTTAGGAGGTTTTTTTTCCCTCGGCTTGTATATACGCCTATTGCCCTAATGCGCTACTAATCTTTGTACATTTTCTAGTAATTCATTCACTATTGTGTGTTTGTGCTCCAAGCTTCTTCTTCTTCCTTGTGCTGTTTGCGTGCTTCCGCAGACATCTATCTCCAACAAGGAGAACCTCCCTTGAGTAGGTGAAGTACTAGAAGTACATACTTCCTCCTCTTAGTAAAAGTGGATACCCGAGTACCTCCTCTACAATTTGGCATGCCCGATGGGACACTTGCATTTCTGTGAGAGGCCTTGAGCATAGTAAATAGTCCTTTTCCATTATTTTTTGCCCTATTGCATCTTGCAAGTAGGTACATGACCCATAGGCGAGCAGATAAGGAGGCTCTTCGTGTACAAAGGAGGCTTAAAAATCAGCTTTTCCTTCAAATAGTGAACCTAGATCCCGTCTACCCTCTTTGAATTTATCTATTGATTTCGGTGCGACGCCACTGTCAAAGGAGAAGAACAGGAGGACATTAGACTTCACCTCAACTACGTCAGAGGAAACACCAGTGCAAATGGAGGATCTCTCTCATTTACTCTCTAGACTCAATATCAAGTTCCCTACCATCAAGGGACAAGATTATGAGGATGCTGATGATCATGTGAGGAGGTTCATCTCCTTATGCCGTGGACGAGGTCTACAGAATAGAGAGGATGCAATGCTGGTACTATTCCCATCCACATGGGAAGGTCTTGCTGACAACTAGGACAGTCAATATGCCATTTTGCTACATGGGAGGCTTTGAAGACGGCATTCTCACAGAGATTTCGACCAAGTGACTCCTCGGAAAGAGCTCTAAATCAGCTAGAGAACCTAAGGCTAAGATCAGGTGAATCGCTTGATGAACTTCACACTAGGACAAAAGCACTTGTTGAACGTCTGCCATATGCTCCAGGTGATTTCGTGGTTAAAAATTTGATAGAAAAAACTCTGCCCAGGTCATCTAAGCAGAAGCTAAGTGAGTCTCTCAGATTGGATGCAACCCTCAATGATTTTGTTGCAGTAGCATCACGCATTGAAGAAGCTAGGCAAGATTTTGAAGGGGAAACATTACCAAATTATGCAGCAGAATTAGACCCTATTGGGAAACTGAGGAAAGAACTGGAGGCGTTGAGAATGCAACAAAATCACCAAGAAGAGAAGGTCTTACCACCACTACATCACACTGATGATGAAGTAGCCCAACTTTGCCGCAAGTTAGAAGATTTGCGGACCACTTAGGATATAACAAGGTAGATTTGGTGTACAATATGTAACAACAATGGACATTCCAATGCTAATTGTCCTAACAGGGTAAGCTGTCAATTTTATGGAAAGGACGGCCATGAAGCTAGAGACTGTTACTACCTCAAGGGTACACAACAACAAGGTAACCCTCAAGCTTTGGATTCATATTATGCTAGTACTTCAAATGCACCTAATAGAGAGGAGAATTGTACAATGAAGCTTAGATATAATAGGCCATTGATGTGTTATCCTTGTGGTGAGTATAGCCATATGCAAAATAGGTGTTCTGTAGCTCAGTGATGAGTAGCACCTCCTTTAATGTCAATCCGGGAAGACGTGAGGATGGTATGAAGACCTCGAGCAAGTGGAGTCACAAGTGCGTGAGTGAGAAGCACACAAGCATGCACACACATACACGCACACGCGCACACACGGCAAGACAAAGAGTGAGAAGCAATGGAGTTTTTAGATTACTTTCAAAAAGCTCTTACAAGTTCGTTTCAATTACAATGTAACCTCAAAAATGAGCTCTCTAGCTCCTTTTATAGTTTTTGACTAGCTTTGGCCCTGTTCAGACCTAGTGTCCGGCCTAGTTAAAAATTAGGTTCCAGGGCTTATTTGAGGGCTCAAACGAGATCTAAAAAATACGAAAATTGGTAGGTAGATACTTCTAAAGCTCCTCAAGCTCAAGGACTCCTTGGCTTGCACAAAATGGAGCTACAAAAATATGAAATGGTATTTACAATGGTGTTTAGTGATGAGAATCACTTTTAATTGGTGTAAGGGTTTTTGAAAAATTAAAGGGTTGCCTTAGTGCTAGATTTGCGTGAATGCTCATACTTGCTTCTTCATGAAGAAAATTATTGGCCTACTTGCCAGATCTTCTTTGACTGCCATGTCTGCTTGTGCTGTCCCTTCGCTCTGACTCTCTTCGTCTTGTGGCTCCTTCGGTTCCCTGACTGCTTCCAACACCCCCCCCCACTCTCGCGTCTGTCGCCCCTGACAGACCCTTGTCTAGAGGATTTTTGAACATAATATTGGACGACATCGGAGGCTAGGTGGTGTTCTTCGAGTCGCAAGCCGCGTGCTAGATCTGTGAGCAATTCATCCCAATTCACAGGTCCGGGAACATCTGGATGAGGTACCCTTAATTGTTCTAAATAAATAGTTCTCTCCACAGCAAATAATTGGAGGAGATCTGATGGCCTGGGTATAAAGATTTCGGAGTGGTATTCCCAGAATCCTGTGATGAACATTTCCTCAAATGTCTGTTTAAAGCAAGCTGGGAGGTACTTGATTCTGGCGTGCCAAGCATATGTTACTTCAATTGACGGGGTGGTACTCATATCGTACACTAGATCCTGGTTTCCTGTCACAAAGCCTGCTCTTCAGAAGTGGGGGTCCTTAATGTTCTTAAACGTCCTGAAAGTGATCAGCATTAATTCGAATATTTTCATACACATCTGGGCCATCACATCTAGATTATTGCGTAGCCGAATACTCCAGTGACGGATTGTAGAGATCATGTAGTTCACCGTGGGGGGTCCTCGTGGAGGTGCTAGATAAACGTAATTTAACCATTTTGCGCAGGCTTTGATGTCTCTGACGGCAATAGTGAACTCAGGCCAGGTGCGTCGTCGAAGAACTGGAATGTAACAAGGATTATATTTAATAAACAACGGCATATTATTCCAGGTTCGAACCATTTCAGGATATGTTTCCAAAAGCCTAATTCTCCAGGTGGGTTGATGGATGGACCCACGCTGAGCACTTTCCGGTATATCGTCTGGACCAAATTGTGTCGCAAATGTGGGAGGCTTGCCACATTGTCGTTGAATCTCGGCGTTGTAATCGGCCAAAAGTATGCAGTATGGTACATATTGGTCATTATTGGTGCCGATCCATCTATGATGAGACATGCTTCTGAAATATTCTGACTTTATGACAGTTTCTTCTAAGTTCGCGAATGATTGGATCTGAATGGCCACCCGTTCTTCGTGGGTGTTCGCTGTCCTTTCCAGTGTCTGAAGCCACTCGGGTGCTTCCACTTCCAAGGTGTCTAGTCCCTCTGAGGTTCGTCGCCCGCCTGGCATTGGCATAGGAACATACGGTTCTTCGTACGAATCATCTACCTCAATAGGGACCAACTCTTCTGGCTCTGGTTCTACCACTGGAGATGGCTGCCTCTTGTATGTCAGTAACCTCTTTTGTAATTCTGCTACCTGCTCAGTTAAGGATTTTACTTCGTTGGAGGTAGAGGTTGATGGGACACTCTTCGGTTGTTCTTCCTGTTCCTTAAGTCTGCTCTGTAGTGTGTCACGTTCTCTTTCCAAGTCGTCATGGGCTTCCAGGAGATCTGCATAGCTTTCCAGAATGGTTTTCATCGTCTCCGTGGGAACTGCTTTGAACTGCTCTGGATCTATCTCGTGGGGAGAGCCTTCCATTGCCGCTTCCAGATTCTCTTCATTTTGTTTTTGCAGTCTTTTGTAATCTTCCAGTGCTGTGGCCATATGTTTCCTGAGTAGCGCCAAGTTACGTCTGACTTGTAGGTTATCGGCCTGGTATACTTCGAGCAAGGCTTCTAGTTGTTTGACGCCTGATTCTGTCGATGGTTGGGATGCCTCCAATAGTGTTTGGTGAGCCTGCTCAAGCGTTGTATAACGTTGATTCACATATGCATTTTCCTCTTCTAGAATTTTAAATTGCCTTTGTAAGTTCTGGTGATGTGTTGTCAGTTGTTGATACCGGCTGTCCAGAGCTCTGTACTCATTCTGAAGCTGATATACACATCGATTTAATGCTATAAATATGCTATTTACATTAAATGATGCTGGGAGGGGTGAAGATGCAGGGGGAATGGGGGCGGGAAAGGGAGTTGTGAATGATGTGGATGCAAGTGGAGATGTGGGTGGAGGGGGTATGGGAGATGGAGGTGGCATGGGGGGAGGGAGCGGTGTAGTGGCAGGAGATGTTTCCATAGTGTCAACTGTTTGAGTGACAGTGTAGATGGGGATCGTGGGTGGGGTGGATATGAAGTTAGTGAAGAGAGTGGTGAAAGTGGGCATGGTGACTCCCCCGAATTTGATTCTCGGAGAGAGTGGAATTCCCATGACAATGGTGGTGGTAGTGGGTGTGGTGGTGCTAGTGTCATGTGGTGGAGTGAGTTGTGTAGTGAGAGGTGGGGAGGGTGGTGACCGTGGTACTTCCTGATGTTCGTCTGCTTGCATTGTCTCTCCTGGTGCTGATACATTGATATGAATTTGTTTCCCGGACCTCATGGGACGAGCGGGAACCCTTTTCTCAAATCTCTGAATGTAGGCCATTGCCTCATGGATGGCCTCATCCAATCCTACTGCATTGGCATGTAGGTTTATGGACTCAATGAACATATCGTCCACGCCTTCCTCCGCTAGCAACTGGTTCATGAGTTTCTTGCCCGCTTCCAGTGATATTTTATGCTGTTCTTGAACTAGTTGCATGGTTCGATATAGTCTTTTTATTTGTGCCGAATACGCAGGGGCACTTGCCAACTCTGAAAGTTTGTCATACTCTTGTTCCTCGTAGGCTTCTTCCTCTTGTTCGGTCTCTTGTTCCTCGACATCTACTTCTACCACTTCTGGTCGGGTGGGGGCTGCTGTTGTTGTATGGGGTTGGGGTTCTTGAGTTCGCTCTGTTTCCGTTTCGAGATTAGAGTCGTAGATCAGTCTAGCCACTTCTTCATCACTAAGATCGTTGAGAGTAAAGCCCTGTGGAAATTCCAAATCTGATGGGACGGGTGGAAATACCAGATTGGGTCCATCTGTACTTGGTCTTGGTAGCCGGATGGTGAATGGCCTAACGTGTCGTGTCTGGGGAGGAGTAATTTCTGGTGTAGTGGTGGCTCCCCTGGGTTGAGCGCAGGGTAATTGTACTCCCCCTCTCATCTTCTTTGATGGGGGACCTGCCGCCGATAGCCTTCTTTGGAATTCCTAGGCCCGGGGCCATATGAGTGCCCGCTGAATAGGCACGTCATAGGCCAGACATCGGTAGATTATCTTGGTTAGAGCACAACATCCATGAAGCACATTTTTTTGCTTCTTGTTCCACCTTTGATGGGCTAGGTGAATCTGATCTATGATCCAATGTGGCACGTTGATGGGAAGGCTTTCTGTCTCTGCCAGATACAAGCTGAACCATATTTTCTTTGGGGGCATGGTGAATCTTTCCTGGGCGGGGAAAGCAAAGTGCTCCATGACGGTCCGTAGGTGCAGGGCGATGGTTGGTGTCATCGCTACCATATCCTTCAGCTTATTAAGATCTTTATGTTTCATTCTACCTAGAACCATTGTTTCCTTTTCCGTGGGGATGTGCATGCCATACATGCCCAATGCTTCTCGTACCAGATTGAGGGTCAGCTTGAATCTTTTAAGCTCATGACCCGGCAACAGTGAGGGTAACACAAAGGTGTTGTCGCCTCCCTTGGCCCTGCTTGGCGTGATGGTACTGATAAGATATGAACAACGTAAGAAATCCGGTTTTGGTAAGTGGGCCCTGAAATAACTGTCCAAGCCGGCTTTGGTCCATACTGAACGCATGACTTCAACATTTTGAAAGCTCTCAAACTCGCGCGTGAAGAAATGGTAGCGTCCCCATTTACCGTTAAACTCCAATTCAACTTCCCAGAAATAGGTTCCATCACCCAATGGTCCAGCGACATCACTGAACCAATGAGCGTGTTTGCCCACTTGAGAAGTGTGCCCTTGAGGAGGATCCTAAATTGGGAGCACATGCACGGCTTGAAGTTCTTGCGGTCTTTCGGTGAGATGGGGTTCGAGTAGGAGCGTTTCTATGTCCACAATCTGTGCACCGGATCCGGCTTGAGAACTGGCACCTCCTGCTTCTGCCATGGCCCTGCTTGCTGGTTGGTTCTGTGAGAATATAGAACCACGTGTTAACATCGTATTGGAGAGAATAAATCCGTTGTTGTCCCCGTTAGAACATTAACATGAGGTAGGTGATGAGTTAGTGGTTAGTAAGTGCACGAAGACAGTGTGTGTAGTTAATGCTTGGTTAGTCCTAGGAGGTAGATGGAAAGGTGAGCTGTCTGACTAATGTAGTTAGTAAGTGGAGATGAATTCACAGGTTGGGGTCGGGGGTTTATTACAAGTCTTAGGCTGCCAAATGCAGTGGATGGTTTTTGCTCTTGGTTTCGTAGAGACTCTCGAGATCTTTATCGGTGTGTAGGCTTGAAAATGAGGCCTTTTAGGGACCCATTTACTAGTGATTATGTTCGTGCTCATGGGCCTTAGTGTGTTCCTGGGTGTTGAAAACGAGTGGCTGCCGGTTGTGCGAGTGAATGGATCATGCTGTATAGGATGTGGTCTTGGTGTAGCTATTTGAGCCCGCAAACAAGCCTTAGGCACCCAAATTTGTCTTGATTGTGGGCTGGCCTTCATCGACTTCTTGGGCACCCAAATAGACTTCACGTTAGCAGAAGAGCTTTTGAAAGACTTCTTATTAGTGTCGTGTTGTTGGTTACTAATAAGAGGCTTTGCCCGTGTGGTTGGCTTGAGTGCAACCGGGTGTTCGCCTTTCCGCACCCACACTTGGTTCACTTGCTGAGACATTTTGCTGTGCAGGTACTTTTGATCTCCGGCATAGGTAGTACTCTGCTTCTCCTGCCTTTGACCCACCTTTGGTTGCTGCCTCCTTCTGGCCTTTGGAAAAGAAGGGAGTTCCGTTGCATCCCTGACTCCTTTTTTGAGAATATCATTCCTCTGCAACACATAGTTTTGGACAAGAACAGCATGGTCATCTTCATGTGTACCCCTGGAGGGACCAGGAGTCTGTGCCTTTCCTAGTTCCTTGAGTGCTCCATTATCTAACTCTACTGTAATTTGACTATGATTGACCCATACCTGAAGAAGTCCACTTCTTAGGTTTAAGTTGACTGCTTGGTCATAGATCCAGTCTTGACCCAAGACAAGGGGTTCAGTGAGGTCCTCATCTTGACATACTAGTACTTTAACTGTCATTGCCTCATCATGAATGTAGAGGGGAAGTTCCACCTCGCCCATGCAAGGGGTTTCCACGCCTCCCAATCCTATGAGATAGGCTTCCACAGGATTGACAGTTAATTGCAACTCTTGACAGTAAGACAATTTAACAGCACTAGTGGCTGCACCTGAGTCAATCAAGGCTCTTACAGTCCTTGCACTCTTTCCTTGTCCTATATCTAAGGTTATGAAAGGACGTCGATCGGTTATCTTATGTGAGCTAACACCTGAAACTTCACACATAGCCATGTCATATCTTTGATCTGCATATGCATCTTGCCTAGGGTGCTCTCTACCTTGTCTTCTTAATTTCATTCTCCGGATGCGCTCTAGGGCTTCTGCTTGAGCTTCTTCTCGAATTCGATTTTCTTCTTCCTTGCGCTTCTTGGCAGTATTGAGTCGACATAGCATTTCCTCTGTGAGAGGTTCCTGATACAACTTGACTCTGCATCCGCTAATATAGTTTGGGAGAACATCACCTACTAATGTGGCTAATTGCACAACTCCACTTGTGGAGATCCTATTAATGATCATAGGTCCGTAGCCTCTCTTTTCTAGCTTCCTTGCATGTTGCTTCAATGTGTAGACTAAAACTAAGTCGCCTGCCTTAAACCCTTATCCTTCACATGGGCATCAAAGTATGCCTTCTATCTCTTCTTAGCTGCATATATCCCTGCAGCTGCTCTCAGTCTTGTTTCTCCTAATCGTTCAAGGTCAAAAAGTCTAGAGGAGAGTTCATGACCCGTCCATTCGTGCTCTTGAGCTACTTTCAATGTAGGTATCAAGAAGTCCAAGGGTAGCACCGCGTTTTGGCCAAATACCATCTGGAAGGGGGTGGCTTGGAGTACCGTTTTGTAGGCGACTCGGTATGCCCAAACAGCATGGTGTAGCTGTTTGTCCCAATCAGAGCGTTTAGTGTTCACTAATTTTGTCAGTACATTACATAAGATCTTGTTGGTGCTTTCGGCTTGTCCATTAGCTTGAGGGTGATATGGGGCAGACTTCTTATGTATGACCAAGAATTCTTGGAGTAGATTTTCAATCACTTCGTTCAAGAAGTGAGTGCCTCTATCACTTACTAGCTCTATAGGTAGCCCATATCTTGTGAATACATTTTCAAACAAGAATTTAGCAGTTGTCTGAGCGTCATTCTTTGTCGTAGCTTTTACCTCTACCCACTTAGTTAGATAGTCTGTTGCAACAATGATGTATTCCGCATGAGAACCCTTAGCTGGGGGATTAAGGGGACCTACGAAGTCTATTCCCCACTTAGAGAACGCACGTCCACCCATCATAGGTTTCAGTGGCATCTCATCTTTGCGTATAGGATACTGAGTTCTCTGACAGACATCACATCGTTTCACATAGGTATGTGCATCCATGTGAAGGGTCGGCCACCAGAAGCCCGCAAATAGTATTGCCTTGATCACCCGATCTGGTCCAAAGTGTCCTCCTGCTACACCTTGGTGAGCAGTTTCCAAGATCTTAAGATATTCACTTTCATGGACACATAGTCTCAAGTAACCATCTTTACCACGCTTGTATAGATTATCACCAATGAGTGAGTAATCCTGGGCTTCTTGTTCTAAACTCCTTTTCCTAGCCAGAGTCATGTCTGGAGGGAATGTTTTTGTCCTCAAGAAGGATACTAGAGGTTCACTCCAATCTGGCACTATGGCCACTTGATAAAGAGTGGCGTGTTCCACGGGTGGTTTAGTGCAGCAGATTGAGCATTCCTTGCACAACCTTTGGACATCAGCTTCCATAGTTGGCCAATGTACTCCGAGTCTCCTTAGCGTCTGTAAGGTTCGTTGCTTTGAGTAATGTTGCTCTAATGCACCTACATGTGCTAATTGCAACCATTTAGCGTACTCATCCTCTTCTACACAACAAGCCAAGATTCCTTGATCTGTGTGCTTGTACATGCTTCCTGCCATGATGTGATACTTTTGGGCTTTCACAACCTCTCTATTCTGTGTGTTTACTACAGGATGGTTAGGCCCGTATGTCAATACTGGTACCAATGGCTTAGCCCACTGCGGTACAACTTCCAAATTAAACAAGTAAGCATCAGGAACGTCATCTGATACTCCTTGTGGGGCTTCTCCCGATGTGAGCCTAGAGAGATGATCTGCTCTTAAATGAGTCCTCCCTTTCCTTACCACAACCTCAAAGTCATATTCCATGAGCAAGAGAAACCATCTCACTAATCTTCCTGTATTGCATGGCTTGTTTACGAGGTATAGCAATGCTTGATGATCAGTAAAAAATTTAAACTTATTTACAAGCAAATAGTGTCTAAATTTCTTAACTGCATATACCATGCTTAAACCTTCTCTCTCTGTAGTGGTGTAATTTCGTTCAGCTGCATTCAATTGTCTACTGGCATAGGCAATTGGAAGGTCCATATTACCTTCACCAGTAGGTTGTGCAAGCACACATCCAATAGCGTAATTGGATGCATCCACGTGAACATGGAATGGCTTATTCCAATCTGGTGTGGTTAAGATTGGTGCTGAACATAATCGCCATTTAAGCTCCTGGAAGGAATTCTCACATTCATCCGTCCACTCAAAGTTTGTCATAAGTCCGTACATGGGGTTTGCAATGATAGCATACATGTGTATAAATCGTCGGTAATAACCACAATGCCCCATGAAAGCTTGTACTTCCTTGACATTCTTTGGCCTAGGTAGCTCTGCTATAGCTCTCACTTTCTCTTCGTCAGTAGATATGCCATTCTTTGACACTATGTGTCCTAGAATCTTGCCTTGCCTGACCATAAAAACGCACTTTTCTAGGTTCAGGCAGACTTGATATTCTCTACATTTGTCAAAGATTTGTCTGAGTTCAGGAATATGGGTTTGTCTGATGTTGGAATGAGCACAAAGATCATCAACATAGACTTCTAAGTTCTTCCTCAGGAACTCCTTAAACACATGGCACATTAGTCTCTGGAAGGTGGCTGGTGCATTGGTAAGCCCAAATGGCATTACACGAAAGGCAAATATACCCCACTCTGTGGCAAAAGCCGTCTTATGCTGATCTTCTGGAGCTATGGCTACTTGATTGTAGCCCGAAAATCCATCGAGGAAGCTGTACACTTCCTTGCCTGCCACTCTTTCTAAGAGATGTTCTGTGATGGGAAGCGGATAGTTATCCCGAATTGTGGCTGCATTAACCTTCTTCAAGTTAATGCACACACGCAGCTTGCCATTCTTCTTGGGCACCACTACGATGGGGGATACCCACTCAGTGTGCTCAATTTCATAGATAAATCCAGCTTCGAGCAGTCTATCTATCTCCTCTTTAATCTTAGCAGCGTAATTATCGTTATATGTATAGGGCTTTTGCTTAGAGGGTTTGGCATCTGAAGTCATGGGGATAGTGTGTGAGCATATGTCCGAGTCAACACCTTTCAAATCCTTGTAACTCCAAGCGAATACATCTCTGTATTCTCTTAGCAAGGCAATTAACGCATGCTCTTCTTCCTCTGTTAGGTCATGGCCTATGTACGTGCATCTCTCCTCTCCTTCTTCTAGGGCCACTACTATTTTCTTGGTGGTTTCTTTGTTATCATAGGCCTCTCCTACTTGTGCCTCTCGTTTAGGCATTCTTATCATGACCCTCCTGTCATCTATCTCATACTTCTTAAAATTTTCTGGGACCTCAAACAAAGATTCTTCCTCTTGTGGTGAGACTTCTCTCTTCTTTCGTTTCTTCCCTTCTTCCTTCGGGGTCACATGTGTGGCTAATCTTACATCATTTGTAAGCTCTCCATGCCTCTGGGGTTGAAATTCTACTTCATGGAAGTATTCTTCATCTGATGCAAATGGTGGGTCCACAATGATTGACTCTAGATCGGAGTCACTTGCATCCTCAAATGCATCAGGGCTCGGGTCGCATTCTTCTAGAACTGCCTCTCCCATGAATGGCTCTATGGAGAAGATTGAAATGTCATAGCCATCCTCATCACAGTGAGGTGTCCATTGTTCCTCATTGATGGCTACATCCATGGTTGCTAAAATTTCTGCCCAGCCGTGAGGTTCGAATTCTTCGTCTGGAAAAACTACAGGTGCATAGGCTGGGTCTTGGATTGATCTATGGGTTTCTCTTGCACCTACCTCTCTGGATTTTTCTCTCTTCTCTTCGTCCACTGCTACTTTGCACATCCATAAGTGGGTGTCTTCATGCATCCATGAGGATCCTGAGCCTATGGAATGCACAGATTCCGTATCATCTTTGGCTCTATGGATGGGATTCCATTGGATGGGAGGTACATCTCTATGAGAGTAATCTTTAAGATTGACCTTGGTCGTAACACCTAAGTGCTGTAGGTACAAAGAATTGGTTCCCCAGTCCTGTACCACTTGCAACTGTCGCATAAATGGTCTTCCCAAAATCATCTCATAGGCATGATTTTTGCTAAAGTCACATATAGCAAATGTATGCTCGAACTCAACACCACATGTAGTGAGAGTTATTCCTTCTAACAACCCTAAGGGTCTCTCAATATGACCATCGGCCATCTGCAATTTCATTCTCGTTGGCCTGAGTGCTGGCTTGCCCCAACGCTTCCATAGGGAAGTGGTGGCAATTGCAACTCCTGCACCTGAGTCCAAAATTGCCTTGGTGGTGTACTCCTGGTAGGTAATGGGAAGATAGGTGTTCCCTTCTTCACCTTCACACATATCTCCTATCTTATCCAAGGGTATTTCTGGCACTGTTCTCTGGGATCCTACCTGGGAACGAGGTTTAGCTATTTCTGGTACTTGTTTGGCGACATGTTTCCATAATTCAGGTCTAACCTTGAGTAGCTCTTCTAACTTGAGATTACACTGCACTTTGGTGTTCTTCACTACCTCTGTGTTCCTAGGTATGACTGAATCTTCATTTCTTACCATGACTGTAGGTGCTCTCATACAGGTGGACCTTGCTTCCCATGGGCCTGTGAAATGGGGTAGTTCTTGTAAAGAGTTAGACTCGAAGTCTAATCTTTCTTGAGATTGGATACTCTCCTGCTCTCCATAAATGGATGGGATGTCTTGTGGGAATTGGTCATGTGCATCATCCACAAGTTCAATGGGAGGAGGGACTTCACTTTCCTTAGCCCATTTGTCTTCTTGAATCTCGCGTAGGAATTCTGGTGTGAACTGATTCATAGAAGATGATGTGTCCGGCTCCGTAGAGTTAGGCACATAGGCTTCAGGCACATAGGCTTCTTGAACAGGAATGCTTACTCGTTCACTTGCCTTATCCTTGTGTTGAGAGGCTGGCTCCTTTTGTGATTGTGCCATTAGATTCTCTATTCTTTCTAGGGAGGGGGGGTTGTCTGGTTCAGTGGAATTTGGCACATAAGCTTTCGGTGGGGAATTGGTCCTATTTTTGCTTGAGTTATCTCTTTCTTGATTCTCTTCTTCCTTGGCAGATCTTGCAACTATGCCCTCTAACTTCTCTAGAAGTCCATCCAAGTGTAATTGCGTCTTGGCTGAGCCCGAGTAATTGAACAGGCGACTGGCTTCAAACATAGTCTGAGCCAATGCGACCATTTTCGCGCAAAGCTTGGTTCTTTCTATCTCTAGATCAGCTCTAGGGTAACACTTGTCATGATCTGTGACATTTGGCCCTTCTTGGATTCTGGCCTGATATGCTTTAAGCATCATGTCTATGTCTTCAGGAGTGGGATCAGCTAATACTGATCCTACTCTAGGGGGTGGTGGAATCATATGAGGTGGGTTGGAAGGTGGCGGGTCGGATGGCGATGGGAATGGTGGTGGTGGGATAGTGTGAGAGGGAGTTTGAGATGTGAGTTCAGTTATCCTGGCTTTGGTTTCTCTTATGCTTTCCTCAAGTTCACTCATCTTTTTAGCCCATTGTCTTTTCATTCTTTCCCGACTATCTTTCCACGCTCTAGTCCTTTTCTTTGTTATGCTCTCGGTTTCACTAGCCTCTGGGTTCTTTTCCTGGTTTACTCCTTGGTTCTGCTGCAATGCCTGAGCTCTACTCACTACCTGTACTGGTGCGGTGGACGTCACACTTCCTGTGGAATCTACCACTAACCCAATAACATTGATAGGCGTGATTTTTGGCATATTATTGGGGTTCTTTGGGCAATCTCGTAAGAGATGCTCTTTTCCACAATCTTGGCAAAAGCCTTGGATCGTCACTAACTGAGTTTGTGTAGGTGGAGGTAAGGGGCAATCACGAATGAGGTGATCTCCTTGGCATCTGTAGCACGGTCCTCTTGGGAATGGAGGTCTTACTTGCCTAGGTTGAGGCCTAGGGTTGGGGTTTGTATACATGACGTTTGTGTAATCTGACTCCCAACTAGGTTCATTTGGCTCTTCACTATAGTAGGACTCACCATGCTCTGGAGACTGCATGTAGTACGCCTCGGGACTATCAACATGTGTAGAATCAAAGCTATGGTAACTCGGGTCACTTTCAGAAAGCAAGGGTGTTACAGGGACTATTGCTCTATTCAGGTTTTCTTCTGCTGCTGCATATTTTACTGGGATCGCATTAGCTGGGGCAGGGGGTTGTTGAGCTAACACAAGCTGAGGCCTTTGTTGGTTTTGGTAGGGTTGCTGATACGGTTGTTGTGGCCTGCCATAGGGTTGTGGAGGGTATGGGTTCTGGTACCTTCCCTACTGAGGGTATGGTTGAGGGTAGGGTTGCCTAACTGCCTGCTTGTTGTATGGGCAATCTTGTGCGGTGTGATTGGTGTATCTCCGTTCTATGGTGCAATACTGGCTACTAGGATTTACTTGGGGCTGAGCCATAATGGGGCAGACATTCGCCATGTGGTCACCACCACAAGTATAGCACCTTTTCACAAGGGCAAACCTTGGGATTTGTTTGCTAGTTACACCTAATTTCTGAGCTACTTTCTCTGCAAGTTCCTCGATTGATGTGGATTGCGTGGAAGAGAGGTTAGAGGCACTATCCGAGTCTTTGTATATCTTGGAAAGCTCTAACTCCTCCCCTAGGTTATCCTCGATGTCAATGCATATGCGCACACACTCTTCTATGGTCCTGGGGTCCTTCAAGTACACATAAGATCTCAATTTGGTACTTAGCAATCCATCCAAGAATAAAGCCACTTGCTTGGCTGGTGTAGGTAGCTCCGGAACAGGGCATCTTTCAAGATATTGCCTAAATCTCCTTCCTGCAAGTCTCACGGTCTCTTGCGGGGTTTGCTTGAAGTTGTGAATCAGCGAGGAGGTATTATGCCTTATGCCACTCTTAGAGAATTCAATAATGAAAGCCTCTAGGAGTTGGTCTATGCTCCTGAACTGCCTCTCATTTAGTGGCTGAAACCATGTCAGGGCAGTGTTCCTAAGGGTCAGACCAAACGCATTGTACTGCGTGAATAGATCCTCCACTTGTTCAGCTCTCAAGAGTTGCCTAAACTCGGCCACATGATCGTATGGATCTCCCGTGCCATCGAAGCAGTTCTTCATGGACTTAACTAGCTGAGTCGGTCTCAAAGTCCTTGTGTGCTCTCTAGGTCCTGGTAGAGGGAACTCATCCGCATTTCTTTGATTCCTGTGAGCTCTAAGTATCTCAGGTTCTACTCTATTTGTTTCCGTCCTCGTTCTTTCTCTGCCCACTAGGTTGGCAAAGCTTATTTCTGGTCTATCTCTACTTCTGTCTCTTTGCATTCCATGAGCTTGGGATGTTCCAGCCCCAGGGTGACCATAGGATGCATTCGATCTTGGTTGGGGGAAAACGAATTCACCCTTCCAAGTGTAAGCATGCCTATCATTTTCTGTCACCACAAAGATCCTCTCCGAAGCGTGATCTAAGTAGGTCACTCTGCCTGGGCTATTAGGATCCTTAAACTCATAGATCATGATTGTTCCTATATCACTTGGCTGATCAGATTTATACCTCCAAAAGGCTTCGTCAGTTTCTCAATTGAGGAGCAAATCTATGCTCTTGTTATCTTGGGGAACCCACTCAGGTGTGATAATCCTAGTGGGAACAAATTTGCCTCGGGGGGTTCTAGGTTCTGCACCCATGTTTCCTTGCTCTAGGTTACCTAAATCCGCTTCTGAGATTACATTCCCAAATTCATCTGTCCTATCTGGGTGACTGGTGACTACGTATATGGTTCCTTCTTTGTCCATGTATGCTCCGCTTTCAAACTTGACAGCTGGGTGCTCTAGTCCTATGGATTGGTCAGGGTTTTTAATATGGACCACGGATCTTCCTAGGCCGTCCTCATAGATGCTAGCACCTAATCGGTTGGTCCGAAGGTATTCCAACTGTGTTTTGTAAGGGCCTTCTACCCTGTGCAAGTATGGCACTCCTGAACTTCCCGTAGGTCTGTCCATGCCTTGAGACATCTCTGATTCACTGGTATCAGAGCTAGGGTAACGGGAGTGGTGACTCAACTGCTGGGCCCAAGACCTCGCAGTATGATTGACACTAGCCTCTGAAGACCTAAGGCTTTGTCTCTCTTACTAGGTGTCGTCGTGATCTAAGGTTCATATGCCTAACTCATTAACCCAATTTGTCCCAAGTACAACCACGTTTCTGAGTCCTTTGTATCAATTACTTAATTCCTTTTTTTGTTGATTATCGTGTTTATACTCTTGTCTGATATCACATCGTTAGGAATACTTGAGTTTAATTTCGCACTTTAGTTTGGTCGTTTCACGTTAGGTTCTTTTCCTTTAAGGTTGTCGTTCACACACACACAGGTTATCTCTTGACTTGAACTTGATTTATTAGACTTTCTTTGATTTATCTCGTGCCTATCATTGCCTGGAATTACTTCTAACACTTCCCGCACTTAGCCTAAACTAAGAATGGACAGAGGGTGTTGCGGGTTTTCCAACCTTGAGTTCCTTTCCTTGTGTTGTAGCCCTGGTGTGCCCAGGACGCGTATTCCCAAGCCTGCACTTACTCTTGCCTTGCGTACCCTTCGCTGCTCTCAAAGGACCTGTAAAAGGCCCACTGTTAGCTCAAGACTTAAATTCAAAAGACAGAACCAATCACTTCCATTCATGTAACACTTCACCAATTTGCACTATGATTCTTTTGGACACAACTCTAGAGATCCCTGAACTTTGTTCCCCCTGGGTATGGTCAACTTCAAAATACCCTATCTAATATTCCTGATCTTAATTTAACCATAACCAACAAAACAAAAATCACGGCAAACCGATTTCGTATGAAAAAGTTATGCCAGTTCAGGGTTTTGGGGCTAAAACAGGATTAAACTAGGTTAACAGGCAAATAGGAATTCTCGAGTTACTTGGGTCATGCCCTCGTAATGCAATGCTACACCCTAGTGTTTGTCCCACACTTGGCCAAAATTTAGACCACTATTTTTGCCTTAAAAATTTGACCTAATTTGCCCTTCTAACGTGTTCGCAAAGTCTGTCGGTCGCGATTGATAGGTCAGTCGCGATCGACGTGTCGATCGCGATTGACAGGTCCGTCATGGCTGTCAGTCGCGATTGACTGGTCAGTCGCAATTGACAGAGGTTACGAAAAGTCAATCAGTCGTGGTCAAAGGGTTGTTGACTCTGTCGGTCGCGATTGATGGGTCGATCGCGATTGATAGGTCGGTCGCGAGGATCTATCTGTCGTGGTCAAACAATCGTTGACTGTGTCGGTCGCGATTGACAGAGCCGTCGGGGCTGTCAGTCGCGATTGATGAGTCGATCGCGATTGATGGCTCGATCGTGATTGACACGTGTCACGCGTATGGTCCGTCGGTCATGGTCAATCGGTCGTTGACTCTGTCGGTCGCGATTGACAAAGCCGTCATGGGCTGTCGATCGCGATTGACGTGTCGATCGCGATCGACAGGTCTGTCCGTCGTGGTTTGTCGATCGTGATTGACAGAGCGATCGCGATTGACAGAAATCTGAGGAATTTCAAGAAACTAAACACATTTTTGGGAAGCTCTACGCCTCTAGATCATGGTTTTGCACTTTGTTTGGTAATTTGAGCGTTTTTTCTGTCGGTCGCGATTGACAGAAGTCGGCGACACACAGACAGTTACTTCGAATTCCGTACCTGCGCAGAGTGCTGGGGACGATGATGTGACCTGTACCTGTAAGACAGCTCAAGAAACATGCAAAAACAGCACACACAATTTCGCTCTCTCGCTCTCTCTCACAAGTGAAATGAGGGAAATGAGGTGGGGATGGTGATATAATCAAAAGAACTGAAATTTTCGCGATGATGGAGATGGAGATGGAAGATGGTGATGATGATGATGGTGATGATGGTGGTGAGGTAAGAAAGAGAAAAATAGGAAAATTAAAGAAATTACCTACAACGCCAACGTCTCCAATCTACGTCTTACCATCACACGCTCGTCCTCAAAGCTCAATCCCCGGCAACGGCGCCAAAATTTGGTGTAGCTCAGTGATGAGTAGCACCTCCTTTAATGTCAATCCGAGAAGACGTGAGGATGGTATGAAGACCTCGAGCAAGTGGAGTCACAAGTGCGTGAGTGAGAAGCACACAAGCATGCACACACATACACGCACATGCGCACACACGACAAGACAAAGAGTGAGAAGCAATGGAGTTTTTAGATTACTTTCAAAAAGCTCTTACAAGTTCTCTTACAAGTTCGTTTCAATTACAATCTAACCTCAAAAATGAGCTCTCTAGCTCCTTTTATAGTTTTTGACTAGCTTTGGCCTTGTTCAGACCTAGTGTCCGGCCTAGTTAAAAATTAGGTTCCAGGGCTTATTTGAGGGCTCAAATGAGATCTAAAAAATACGAAAAATTGGCAGGTAGATACTTCTAAAGCTCCTCAAGCTCAAGGACTCCTTGGCTTGCACAAAATGGAGCTACAAAAATATGAAATGGTATTTACAATGGTGTTTAGTGATGAGAATCACTTTTAATTGGTGTAAGGGTTTTTGAAAAATTAAAGGGTTGCCTTAGTGCTAGATTTGCATGAATTCTCATACTTGCTTCTTCATGAAGAAAATTATTGGCCTACTTGCCAGATCTTCTTTCACTGCCATGTCTGCTTGTGCTGTCCCTTCGCTCTGACTCTCTTCGTCTTGTGGCTCCTTCGGTTCCCTGACTGCTGCCAACATGTTCCCTTCTGGAAGATGCACCTCCTTGTCAGCATTGCCCAGAGGCCAAGGATCACTATACCAAAGATTGCCCAAAGAGCCACCCTGCTCCAATTCATATGATTGCAAACTCTCCACAAGTGGAAGGTATGACCACTCAGTCTTATGCTACTTCATCTTCTTCAATGCCCATGATGACTAAAGCCAGACAAGCGGTAGCAACCCGTAGAGAGGAACATGAAGGACTCCAGGGTAAAGAGGAGGAAAAGAAGTTTGGGTGGAAGGAACAAGCAAATATTGAAGGAGCTTATGAATGGATGACTACTATTTATTAAACCTGCTATATTTCCATGTGTGTAAGGTCTTCCATCAATATATAATCTTTCATTTTCTGCATGTAAAATCCTTCTACTAGTAAGAGATGCTGCGTTCAAGCATATTCCATAAGTACTCATGCTTTGAACATAACGTGAAAGTCGATGCCAATCTCCCCATCCATATATAGGACCACAAAATGACATAAGAGTGACTTCAGAGTTCGGAGGCACATACAAATCCTCTACAATAAAGAGACCACGACCAGCATTAGTAATAGTGGATGGAGCAATCATATAGCGATTACCCCAAAAGTTGAAAACCTCTCCATCTAAAGGAAGTGGTCCTCTATTCCATCCTCCATATCTTCTTCTATCATATGTTTGTACTAAAGAACGATCACGAGCTGGCAATGGATAATCTCCAGCCGTTTCATTCTCTAAACCAGGAGGTAGAGGATTTCTAGAAACCTCTGCTTGTAATTGATGAACAGCAAGTCCATGACGTGTACGAGGTATATTAACATTATGAGAAAAATCATCATCATCATCATCATCGAGCAAGTATTCCTGTATATCAATAATAATTTGTTTTTATACATGGTTTTTAAATAAAAAAATGACATTAATATATATAGAAAATACATACCCAAGCATTATCACGTTGACTAGGTGATGGTGCATGCTCAAAAGTACCATACTCTGCCTCATGTTGAATACATTCCAATCATGGTCTTCGATACGTGCCATAACAAGAGTTACACCAACATATAATATGCTCTTGATAGTAAAATTCATCATAATTCCTATCGGAGGACACATGTGAAGTCGTTGCATGGGTAGGAGGTGGTGGAGTACCCTCTGATTGATCAGAATCTGCACATCATAAGAAACATAAAAAAATTATATAAGTTATGTATCCATCAAATATAGTTACAATTAAATATTTCATATACTTACAGTATAAAGTCGTTGCACGATGAGGAGACGGTGGTGGAGTCCATCTGATTGATCAGAATCTACATCATAAGAAACATAAAAAAAAAATATAAGTTATGTATCCATCAAATATAGTTAAAATTAAATATTTCATATACTTACAGTATAAAGTCGTTGCACGATGAGGAGACGGTGGTGGAGTTCCATCTGATTGATCAGAATCTACAAATAATGGTATTTGATATTAATAATTTGATTATCTACATAAATAAAAAATTCACATATACATATTTACACATACACACATATTCACATATACACATTTATACATACACACATATTCACATATACACAACACATATTATTGTGGGATAAATGCATGTATTTTGTATGAATGAGTGTATATGCATGCATGTGTGTGTACGTATATATGTGGATATGTATATGTGTGTTTATGTTATATGTATGTATATGTGTATATATATACATATATGCACGCGTATATGTTTGCATGTATATGTGTATGTGGGTATGTGTATGTGTATGTGTATGTGTATATCTGTGTATATATGTGTATGTATTCTGACTTTTTTTTCTGTTTGAGATTAAATTAACAGGAGATATTGTATGGTCGAAAAAAATAAGAGGCGAGCTAACATATCACCTGAGTCGTGGCAGTTTTTTCGTAGACAGCTACGTCTTCAGGAGTCATTTCCTCAGCAGAAGGTACACAAATTAATAGTTTATATTTATAATTTTTAGATATTTTAGTAAACTTTTAATTTAATTTATGTATTTTTTTCCTTGAATAAACAGGCTGCTGCAAAGAAGAGAGTGGAGTCGGGCCACACATCGCACTTAGGCCAAATGGGCCATAATGGTTTTGTAGCTAGGTTTGTAAGTATATGTGTTATTGTGAGTATATTTTTTATTTTAGTTAAAATGCAAGCAACTAATGTTTTTTATTTGTTTCATTGCAGCGAAAGGATTATGGCCGATATCCTACGAAACACGAGATCGAGTATGCTACACATTTTGGATATCGGCGTTTGAGCGAGTATATACAAGATCATCCTGATGCCTTTGTGAGTATTTTTAAATTTTATATAATTATTTTGTTGTTATGAATGTTTTAATTATTTTATTGATTTATGTTTGTTATATGTAATACAGGAGTATTATGGGGAGACAAATATGGATGAGGTGGAGAGACAGACACAGGAGGGACGATCTCGATCGTCACAGGGTGATCATGAGGATGAGGATGAGGAAGATCAGGATGATCATGATATTGCTGATGATGATGATGATCATGATGATGATGATTAGGATTTTAGTTGATTATGACATTGGATTATATGTATTTACATTGATATATATATATATATATATATATATATATATATATATATATATATATATATATATATTTTTCATTTCAGTCATGTTTTGAATTGTGTGTATGGTATTAAGTAATGAAGAGTTTTGTTCTATTGATTGTTATTATTGTTTATATTAAGCATGTGTTTTAATACTTTAATTATATAATTCATTCATATGTGTGTACCTAAGTGTATATGTATGTGTGTGTATATGTATGTATGTGCATGTGTATGTGTGTGTATATGTATGTATGTGCATGTGCATGTATAAGTGTATATGTGTGTATGAGTATGTGCATGTGCATGTGTATGTGTGTATATGTATATGCATGTATATGTATAACTCTATGTGTATGTGTGTGTATGTGCATGTATATGTGTATATGTGCATGTGTATGTGTGCATATATGTATGTATATGCATGTGCATGTATAAGTGTATATGTATGTATCAATATGTGCATGTTCTTGTGTATGTGTGTGTATATGTATAACTCTATGTGTATGTGTGTGTATATGCATGTATATGTGTATATGTAGGTATATGCATGTGTGTGTGCTTCTTCATCATGTATAAGTGTATGAGTGCATATCAATAAGTGTGAGTATGGTATGTAATGAAAATAACACAATTCAAATGATCTACAAATAATAGAAATTGTACTTACAATTGTGATCCATAGTTTTTGCTTGGTTAGCTTCTTGAATAACCTGCAATAAAGAGAGAGAAGAGAGAGAGAGAGAGATCTAGAGAGAGAGAGTGAGGTCTAGAGAGAGAGAGAGATCTAAAGAGAGAGAGATCTAGAGAGAGAGAGAGAAAATTCAAAGAGAGAAAGATGTAGAAAGAGAGAAACAAAGACAGAGGGAGACAATAACAGAAAGCTTAAGCAAAACAACAATTCTACATATACTTGCTTCAGCTCGTAAGCGCAGCGCAATTGCGAACGTTGGAGAGCTCTTCAATCGGATGCGTGAAAATGCCGATTGCAGAGCCTCCAACATTTTAATTTTTGTCTGTCAAAAGATCGTCGTATAAGCGATGCAACGCGTCGTCGTATAAGCGACATTTGCTTAGCGTCACGTATACGACGGTCTGCACCGTCGCTTATACAATGGTGTTGACCGTCGCTTATGCGACGCAAAAAAGCGTCGCTTAAGCGACACCTTTGACAAGCATCGTTTAAGCGAGGTTATGCGGAAGCATCGCAAATACCGTCATTTTTTGCGTCGTATAATCGACGGTCCGCGCTCGACGGTAATTCCGACGCGAGTTGCAATTTTATAGCGACGAAATCCTGTCACGTTAACCGTCGCTACATGCCCCTATTTCTTGTAGTGAAGGCATCAAGAGGCAAGTAACATGCAGGTACACACCCCAACAAAATGGAGTAGTAGAGAGAAAGAATAGATACATTGCCGAGATCGCTAGAGCAATGCTTAATGAGATGAATGTACCTAACATGTTTTGGAGTGATGCAGCAAATACCGCCGTGTATCTTATGAATAGGGCTCCTACCTCAGGGATCCATGGCTTGACACCATATCAAGCCTATTATGGTAAGAAACCTGATCTTTCCCACTTGAAGATATTTGGATGTACTTGTTATGTACATGTGCCAAGTGAATTGAGGCACAAGCTACAACCGAAGGCAGAAAAGTGTGTGTTTCTAGGATATTCAAATGATCATAAAGGTTACAGGTGCTTCAACCCAAACACAAAGGACTTGAGGATATCAAGGGATGTAGCATTTGATGAGCTACTCCCTTGGTATAAGAAGTATGATTGTATGCAGGACTATGAAGAAGAAAAGCATGGACATGATGAAGAACAAATCGACCTAGAGCTAAGCGGCCCAAGGTGTTCCATCAATGAAGATAGTTCAAGCATGAACTCACCATGGAGGGGGAGATCTTCATCAAGCTATGAAGCACAATCAATCAACAAAGGCAAAGCAACATTGGTGGAGTTGGATGAAGAAGGTAATGAAGTTGAAGATGATGAAGGACACATGATGGAGAAAGAAGCCATGTCAAAGAAAGAGATCAAGTTCCCAAGGCAAAGGAGGTTTATTCCTCCAAAAGGTGAAGAAAGGAAGTCTTCTAGAGTTAAGTATCCAACTCAAAGGTTTACTTATGATTCATACATGGCAACTCATTATGCATATATGAACAAAGTAGTAGAAGATCATGAGCCCGATTGCTATGAAGATGCAAGCAGGTACACCGAATGGAAAGAGGCAATGCAAGAAGAGATCGATGCACTTGAGGAGAATCAAACATGGACTCTAGTGCCCAAGAAGGATAACATGAAGGTAATAGGTAATAAGTGGGTGTATAAAGTAAAGAGGAATTCAGATGGATCTATTTCTAGGTTCAAAGCAAGATTGGTGGCCAAGGGTTTTGCACAAACCTATGGAGTGGACTTTGAAGAGACATTCAGCCCCGTGGCAAAGATGAGCACCATTAGGACACTCATTGCAATGGCTGCTAGCAAAGGATGGAAGCTTTTCCAATTGGATATCAAGAATGCCTTTCTCAATGGAGACTTGGAAGAAGAGGTATACATGGAGCAACCACTAGGTTTTGTTCATAAAGAGTTTCCACATCATGTTTGTAGGTTGAAGAAGGCACTTTATGGCCTAAAGCAAGCTCCAAGGGCTTGGAACCAAAGATTGGTGGACTATTTGATCAAATGTGGTTACAATCAATGCAAGGCGGATCCATCTCTCTTCATCAAACAAAGAGAACTTGTAGTCTACATGTGCGTGTATGTAGATGATCTTATCATTACAGGTAATGATACAAAGGGCATGGAGGAGATCAAGGGAAAGCTTGGAAAGGAGTTTAGGATCTCTGATCTTGGAGATCTTAGGTATTTTCTTGGCATTGAAGTTGTATACAAAGAAGAAGGTATTATGCTCATACAAAGGAAGTATATTCTAGACCTACTTGAGAGGTTTGGGATGCTACATTGCAAGCCTATTTCAAATCCCATGGAAGTTAATGTAAAGCTAAGCTCCATTGATGGAGAGCCATTAGAGGATGTAACCTTGTATCGATATATTGTAGGATCTTTCAATTATGCCACAATAACTAGGCCCGACATAGCATATGGAGTTGGAGTGTTATCACAATTTATGCATAGTCCAAGGACTACACACTTGCAAGCTGCAAGAAGAATGTTACGATATCTCAAGGCCATTATAAATGAAGGATTGTTCTATTCATTTGTTGATGATATGCAGGTCAAAGCTTATTCTGATGCCGATTGGGCCGGTTCAAAGGAGGATAGAAGAAGTACAAGTGGTTACCTAGTCATGCTAGGTAGCAAGATCATCTCATGGATTTCAAAGAAGCAACCCACGGTGGCATTATCTTCCAAGGCCATTATAAATAAAGGATTGTTCTATTCATTTGTTGATGATATGCAGGTCAAAGCTTATTCTGATGCCGATTGGGCCGGTTCGAAGGAGGATAGAAGAAGTACAAGTGGTTACCTAGTCATGCTAGGTAGCAAGATCATCTCATGGATTTCAAAGAAGCAACCCACGGTGGCATTATCTTCCATGGAGGCTGAGTATAGAGCTTTGGCTCAAGTCACATGTGAGCTATTGTGGATTAAGAAGTTATTTATGGAGCTTAATTTGCAGGTTGACACATATCCAATTTTTTGTGACAACATGAGTAGCATTCATCTAGCATCAAATCCTATCTATCATGCTAGAACCAAGCATATTGAAGTGCACTATCACTTCATAAGGGAAAAGGTGATATCCAAGGAAGTTTCAGTACATCATATTGGTACGAAGGACCAAGTTGCGGACATGTTTACAAAGGCTTTGGATGGGAGGAAGATTTCAAAATTCAAGCAATGCATCAACATGAAGGAGCTTGGATGAGGACGAAGAATTGAAGCTTGAGGGGGAGTGTTAAAAGTCAAGCTTCAATCTACAAATTCATGGGGAATCTTTTATGGACATGCGGAGCAATCAAAGGAAGCCAAAAGCCACAAGATTCCATCAAGAAAAGTCACTCAATTACTCCCCAAGTCATCTCAACTAAGTCCTCCAAGTTAGGAGGCTGACTTGGAAAGGTAGTTCCTAGATTTTAGGGGCACACTTCTCACTATAAAAAGAGCATGTATCCCAACTTCTTTTGGCCCATCTTCTTGGAGTTTTAGCTCATGTAAAGTGAGCACTAAGTGCTGGAGTTGTGATAAGCAAGCCCCTTGCTTAAGCTAGCCCCTTGCTTGCTTGTTTGTTTTCTTTTAGTAGGCATATCTATGTGTGTGCGCAGGCAGTGTTGCAACTCTCTACCCCTGAGTTGTTAGCATTGGTTCTCCCTCATATTGTATCCATTTGATGTAATTCTTGTCTCATTGGATAGCTATTAGAGTCTACTTTATGCTCACAAAGTCTCTAGATCATTCTCTGAGTAATCTGGGAGCAACATTCATTTTAGTGAAGTTGTGTGATTGATATCTCTCTTGGTGTGTAGGCTCTGTTGGAAATATTTTGCTCTCTGTTGTAAGGGCTGGTTCTCCTTCTCTATGTATCCATTTGCTATGATTTTGGTGTCATTTGGTAGCTATTAGAGTCCTCTAAAGTTGACCCAAGTTTGAGATTCATTCTGTGTATAATCGCTGAGAAACGCTTGCTGGAGTGAAGTGAGGTATCTGCTTGACTGGCAGTTGTGAGCATACATCTAGCTCATGTTGTAGACATTGTTTCTCCTTGTGTAAGCATCCATTTGAAGTGAAATTTGTTTTGTTGGAAAGCTCTTAGTGTCTTCTACAGGTCTACAAAAGCGCAGTGGAGTTCTCTGCATAAGCTCTGAGTAAGAGCATTTTTGGTGTGCAGAGGTCAAAGAAGGATACCTGTGGAGGTCATTCACGCTTCATCGTTGCTTAGGGGTTGAGATACTTCCCCCATCATGTGATGTGTGAGAATGTTGGTTAGTAGGTAAGTGTTCATCCTAGATGCATACTTTGGATGTGCAATGTACTTAGAATGCTCCTACATCAAAGGGGACTGATTTACAAACTTGGGTCAGGCGGTCTGGTATGGGGTTTAAGTCTCCAAAGTTTGATGGTGGAATCATAGCTTTTATTGATGATGACACGTAAAGGTTTCTGGATCCGATTGTGTTGGATTTGGGATTTTTTGGGTACCCATTTTCCGACATTCCTAGGTGTGACCGAAGATGTAGTGGTGTGGAGCGTAAATGTTTGCCCTAGGATTTGTGCCAAGTGTGCTTGTGAGTGTTGATTCAATCTTGTGAATGGAGGTGAAGCTATTTGAGCTCCTAAGCAGGTCTTGGGCACCCATATCTGTCTAGCATTTGCGATAGGCTTCATTGACTGCTTTGGAACCCAAATAGAAATGGTTTGTCTAGATTGATGCCTCGGATACTCCTTCGTTGTGATCCTCAATGGTGTAGCATGTTTGGTGCATCTTTGAGATCCTATCTCCAAAGCTGAGGGCTGTTCACCCTTGCGTACCTAGATTTGCTTCATGCCAAAAGGTATTTTATATTGCACTGGTCGTAGCTCATGCTTCTTGATTATCTGCCTTCTTTGTGAAGTATGTTGTCCTGCTTGCTTTCCTGGGAATCTCTTTGGAAAAGAAGGGAACTCCTCATTGGCTTCTGCACCTCCGTCAAGAGTGATAGTCTTCTGCGGCATAGAACTTTGGACAAGAATAGCATCATTATCTTCATGTGGATTCCTGGAGGGACCAGGATTTGGTGCCTCTTCTAGTGGCATAAGTGCTTGATTCTCTAATTCCATCGTGATGCAGTTTTGGCGTACCCAAGGCTGAAGAAGTCCACTTCTTAGGTTGAGGTTGACTGCATGATCATAGATCCAGTCCTCGCCCAAGACAAGAGGTTCGGTAAGATCCTCATCTTCACATACTAGCACCTTGACTACCATTAGATCCTCTTGAATGTAGAGGGGGAGTTCCACCTCTCCCATGCAAGGGGTTTCCGCACCTCCCAACCCTATGAGATATGCCTCTATAGGATTGACCTTCAATTGCAATTTTTGGTAGTAAGAAAGTCGAACTACACTAGTGGCTGCTCCTGAGTCAATTAAAGCTCTCACCATCCTTGCACTCTCTCCTTGTCCTAACTCTAGGGTCACAAAATGTCGTCGATCGACTATCTTATGGGAACGTTCACCTGAAGCCTCGCACATGGCCATGTGATGACCTAGAGATTCTTGAGTGTCAGGCATATGCTGATCTCTACCATGTCTTCTCAATTTCATTCGTCCGATGCATTCTAAAGCTTCTGCCTGTGCTTCTTCTCTAATTCGCTTTTCCTCTTCTTTACATTTCTTTGCAGTATTGAGTCGATTTAACATCTCCTCCCTGAGGGGTTCCTGATATAACTTGACTCTGCATGCACTTATGTAACTTGCTAGAATATTGCCTTCTAGAGTGGCTAGTTGAATTCTTCCACTTTTGGAGATCCTATTGATAATCATTGGTCCATAGCCTCTCTTCTCTAACTTCCTTGCATGTTGCTTCAAGGTGTAGACTAGGACTAGGTCTCTTGCTTTCAAGCCCTTATCCTTCACATGTGCATCGAAATATGCTTACTACCTTTTCTTGGCTACATAAATTCCTGTTGCAACTCTCCATCGTGTTTCATCTAATCGCTCAAGATCAAAGATTCTCGAGGAGAGCTCATGGCCTCTCCAGTCATGCTCTTGTGCAACTTTCAATGTAGGTATCAAAAAGTCCAATATAGCACTACATTTTGGCCGTATACCATCTGAAAGGGTGTGGCTTGGAGTACCGTTTTATAGGCAACTTTGTATGCTCAGACAACATGGTGTAGTTGTTTGTCCCAATCAGAGCGTTTATTATTAACCAATTTTGTCAATACATGGCATAGATCTTATTTGTGCTCTCAGCTTGTCCATTAGCTTGTGGATGATAGGGGTCAGACTTCTTATGTATCACCAAGGATTCTTGGAGAAGGTTTTCTATGACTCCATTCAAGAAGTGTGTGCCTCTATCACTCACTAACTCTATTGGCAATCCATATCTAGTGAACACATTCTCAAATAAGAACTTTGCTGTCATTTGAGCATCCACTACAACAGATCGAGGGAATACTGACGGTCAATATACCGAGGGTCAGCTCTCGATGTTGGTATGACCCTTGGTTAGTTTGGGAAAGCCGCTTTGCCTCGGAAAGGCAACGTCGATATAAGCGTCGGTAATTTGCTAGAATTACCGACGCTTATACCGACTCTCTCTTTTTAGTCGGAACCGAATCCAAAATTTGTTATTCTGAGCGTTTTGAATCCAACTCTTCTCCTGTCGGGTTTGCACGTGCCAACAGCAGATCTCTGCTTGTCACCCTTTCTCTCTCTCTCTCTCTCCCTCCCTCTCTCTTACTCTCTCTCTCTCTCTCTCCCTCCCTCTCTCTTACTCTCTCTCCCTCTCTCTCCCTCCCTCTCTCTCTCTCCCTCTCTCTCCCTCCCTCTCTCTCCCTCCCTCTCTCTCCCTCCCTCTCTCTCTCTCTCTCTAAATAGACCTCTATCTTTGTAGATCTGAAGTTTTGGTAAGTAGATCGCACATATTGTAGCACTCGTTTTTGTTTCTCTATGTTTTTGCTTTACTAATATGTTCTCTGTTTGGTTTTGCAAGAGATTTTGGGATCAAATCTTTGGAAATTCGACGAAGAAGAACCTCAAGTGGATTTTGACGACCTTGATTCAAAAAAATCTCTCTCTCTCTCTCTCTCTCTCTAAGCACACCTCTATTTTTATAGATCTGAAGCTTTGGTAAGTAGATCGCACATATTGTAACACTCTTTTTTCTTTCTTTAGGTTTTTGTCATTCTAATATCTTCTCTTTAGTTTTGCAAGAGATTTCTGGGATCAAATCTTTGGAAATTCGACGAAGGAGAACTTCAAGTGGATTTTGACAACCTTGATTCAAAAATTACATCAATGTAAGTGAGACATATAACACTCTTTTTTCTTTCTTTTTGTTTTTGCTTTTCTAATGTCTTCTCTCTTTAGTGTTGTTTTCGACTGAGAGAGAGAGGGAGAGATATATACATATACATACACACATACACAATGCATATGCATACACACATGCATATGCATACACACATACACAAAGCATATGCATACACACATACACAATGCATATGCATACACACATACGTAATACATATGCAAACACATACATGCATGCATACACACATGCACATACATACACACATGCACATGCATACACACATGTACATGCATACACATACACACATACACAATGCATATGCATACACACATACACAATACATATGCATACACATACATGCATCCATATATATGTATACACATACATGCATGCATATATATGTATACGCATACATGCATATGCATACACATACAAACATGCATATGCATACATGAATGCATATGCATACAAGCATGCATATGAATACATGCATGCATATGCATACATGAATATGCATACACATACACATACACATACACATACACATACACATACACATACATGAATATACATACACATACACATACACATACACATACATGAATATGCATGCACATACACATGCATGCATATGCATACATGAATGCATATGCATACATGCATGCATATATATGTATACACATACATGCATATGCATATATACAAGCATGCATATGCATACATGCATGCATATGCATACATGCATGCATATGCATACATGAATGCATATGCATACATGAATGCATATGCATACATGAATGCATATGCATACATGAATGCATATGCATACATGAATGCATATATATGTATACACATGCATGCATATGCTTACATGCATGCATATATATGTATACACATACATGCATATGCATATATACAAGCATGCACATGCATACATGCATGCACATGCATACATGCATGCACATGCATACATGAATGCATTATGCATACATGAATGCATATATATGTATACATGAATGCATGTATATGCATACATGCATGCGTATGCATACATGCATGCGTATGCATACATGCATGCGTATGCATACATGCATGCGTATGCATACATGCATGCATATGCATACATGCATGCATATGCATACATGCATGCATATGCATACATGAATGCATATATATGCATACATGAATGCATGTATACATATGCATACATGCATGCATATGCATACATGCATGCATATGCATACAATCATTTATATGCATACATACAAACATACATACATACATACATACTAAATACATGCACACATAAAAATACTTACACACATGTATGCATGTATGTATGTGTAAGTGTATGTGCATGCTAATGTGTGTGCATGTATGTGTATATATTGTGATTCCCTTTTCAGTTTTAGATTAAAATAAGAGGAGATATTGTATGGTGGAAAAAAATAAGGGGAGAGCTAACATACCACCTGAGACATGGAAATTTTCTCGTAGATACACTACAACATATGAGGGGCATACTGACGTTGCCCATACCGACCGTCACCCCTCGGCGTCGGTATGACCGTTGAAAATGCTTGAAAAACCACGGATGCAATACCGACGGTCATTTAATCGTCGGTATACACGGCATCGGTATGAGCGCCGGTATAGGCATCGGTACTTTACTGTAAGTTACCGACGCTTATACCGATGCTTATACCGGTGCTTATACCGACGCTCATACCGGCGCTTATACCGAGGCAACTTTTAACCGGACCCGAGAACAAAAATTCGACATCTGCTTGCATTTTGAACCAAATTTTGCTATTGTCGAGTTTGCGCGCGCGAACTACATTTCGAACCTATTGTGTACACACATCTCTCTCTTTCTCTCTCTTTCTCTCTCTTTCTCTCTCTCTCTACATCGCTGTTTCTCTAGATCTGAAATTTTGGTAAGAATTGCACATACTGTAGCACCCTTTCTCTATATTTGTGTTTTCCCTTTTCTAATTTCTCTTCTCTTTCGTTTTGCAGGAGCTTTTTGGCATCAAATCTTTGGAATTCGACAAAGGGCAACATTAAGTGAACCTTGATGACAATGCTCCAAACAATTACATCGATGTAAGTGATTGTTTTGTTTTCAATTGATATAGAGTGGGATAGAGAGAGAGAGAGATGAAAGAAAGAGAGAGATCTAGAGAAACATAAAGAGAGAGAGAGAAAGAAAGAGAGAGAGATGAAAGAGAAAGATAGAGAGAGAGTGAAAGAGAGAGGGAGATGAAATAGAAAGAGAATGAGATAGAGAGAGAGATGCATACATACATACACACACATATGCATACACACACTCACATACATATTACATACACACATGCATATTACATATACACTCACATACATATTACATACACACATGCATATACATACATATACATATTACATACTCACATGCATACACACATATACATACATACATGCATATTACATACACACATGCATATTAGATACACACATGCATATACATACACACACGTATTCATTCTCATACTCACATACATACATACATGTATACACACATATACATACACATGTGTACACACACATGTATACATACACACATGCATATGCATACATACATACACACATATTTGCATGTTCACACACACACATACATACATACACACATGCATATTACATACACACTCACATATGTATAGACACACATATGTGCATACACACATGCATATGCATACATACATACACACACATATGCATGTACACACACACACATACATACATACACACATGCATATTACATACACACTCACATATGTATAGACACACATATGTGCATACACACATGCATATGGATACATACATACACACACATATGCATGTACACACACACATACATACCTACACACATGCATATTACATACACACACATATATATACACACTCACATATGTATACACACACATGCATACATGCACATACACATACACACACATCACATAGACATACACACATACACACATATACATGTTTTAGGGTTAGGGTTTTAGGCTTAGGGTTTATGAATTTCTCTTTTCTTTTGTTTTGCAGGAGATTTTTGGCATCAGTTCTTTGGAATTCGAGGAAGGAAAACATTAAGTGGACTTTGATGACAACGCTCCAAACAATTACATTGATTTAAGTGATTTGTTTTGTTTTTTATTGATATAGAGTGAGATAGAGAGAGAGAGAGATGAAATAAAGAGAGAGATACATAAACACATATTTGCATGTACACACACATACATACATGCATACACACATGCATATTACATACACACACACATATAAATACACACTCACATATGTATACACACACATATGTGCATACACATGCATATGCATACATACATACACACACATATGCATGTACACACACATACATACATACACACATGCATATTACATAAACACTCACATATGTATACACACACATGTGCATACACACATGCATATGCATACATACATACACACACATACATACATACAGACATGCATATTACATACACACACACATATTAATACACACTCACATATGTATACACACTCACATATCTATACACACACATGCATACATGCACATACACATACACACACATCACATTTACATACTTACATACACACATATACATGTTTTAGGGTTAGGGTTTTAGGATTAGGGTTTTTGAATTTCTCTTTTCTTTTGTTTTGCAGGAGATTTTTGGCATTGATTCTTTGTTGACAAGAGACGATGTCAATTGGGCTTTGACGAGAGCGTTCAAAAGAATTACATCGGTGTAAATGATTGTTTTGTTATTTATTATAAATAGAGATAGAGAGAGAGAGAGAATAAGAGAGAGAGAGAAAGAGGGAGAGAGAGAGATGAAAGAGAGAGGGAGAGAGATAAAGAGAGAGATATAGATAGAGAGAAAGAGAGAGACATAGAGATACATACACACAGATGCATACATATTACATACACATATGCATATGCAAAGAGAGAGACATAGGGATACATACACACAGATGCATACATATTACATACACATATGCATATGCATATGCATATGCATACATACACACACACATATATACATGCACACACATGTACACACACATGCATACATGCACATACACATACACACACATCACATATACATCCACACAAACACACATATACATGTTTTAGGGTTAGGGTTTTAGGATTAGGGTTTTTTACTTTTACACATATACACACATAATACATACACACATGCACACATATACACATGCATACACACATACACATACGCATACACATACACATACACATACACATACACATACACATACACATACACATACACATACACATACACATACACATACACATACATACATACATACACACACATGCATACATACATACAGACACACATACATACATACACACATACACATAGAGAGAGAGAGTCACACGCACACACATGCATATATACACACACGTGACATATACATACACACATATGCATGATTTAGGGTTAGGGTTAGGGTTTTTGGCTTTTACATATATACACACATGCATACACACATATACACATATGAAGACATAATACATATGCACATACACATATATATACACGTGCATACACACATACACGCATACACACACACATACATTCATAGACACACACACATATATACACGTGCATACACACATACACACACACACATGCATACACACATACACATATGTGACATATACATACACACATATGCATGTTTTAGGGTTAGGGTTTTTGGATTTTACATATACACAGACATGCATGCACACTTATACACATATAAACACATAATACATATACACATACACATATATACACGCATGCATACACACATACACACATATTCATGTTTTAGGTCTAGGTCTTCAGAATTAGGGTTTTAGGAATTTTACATAGATACACATATGCATACACACACATACACATATATATATTCACCTACACATATATATAGACAAGCATACACACATACACCTGTTTTAGGTCTAGGTCTTTAGGACTAGGGTTTTATGGTTTTTACACATGCGGATAAATATTTACACATATAGAAATATACACACATAATACATGTACACATACACATGTATATACATAGGCAGACACACATATACATGTGTTCTAGTTGTTGTTTCTAAATATCATGTCTATGTGTCCCATTTCTTTGTACACGATTCATGATTCATTTTGCTCATGTCTTTTGTATTTGACAGTATGTTTTGCTTTATCAAATCAGCTTTTTGTTGCCTGTCATACATGTCACATGTAGTTGGGTTTTTCTTGGGCAGAGTGGATTGTCTTTTACTACACAACAGCACGGGAATGTTGATGTAGCAAGAGACAACACATTCTGCCCAAAAAAATTTTGCAGATATGGTCGTCGGTATAGGCGACGGTATAAGCGTCGGTATCCCCAGGCACATACCGATGCTTATACCGACTATTTTTCCCAGGGGCATACCATGGCTTATACCATCGCTTATACCGACGCATATACCGATGCTTATACCGACACATATAACGACGCTTATACCGATGCTTTGGTTCCAACGCCTACATCGACCCTTACACCGACGTTGGGGCAGAATCGTGCCCGTTTATTTTCCTCGGTAGAAGCCTCGGTATACGCCTGATATGTTGTAGTGATAGTACATCTTCAGGAGTCATTTCCTTAGTAGAAGGTATATAAATCAATAGTTTATATTTATAATTATCATATGTTTTATTAATTTTTTACATTTAATTTATGTTATCTTTCTATTAAATAAATAATAAATAGGCTGCTGCAAAGAAGAGAATTGAGTCCCGGCACACATCACACTTAGGCCAAATGGGCTATCATGGTTTTGTAGCTACATTTGTAAGTATATGTGTTCTTGAAAGTAGATTTTTTATTAAGGTTAAAATGCAAGACACTAATCTTTTTTATTTGTTTTCAATGCAGTGAAAGGATGATGGTCAATATCCTACAAAACATAAAATCAAGTATGCTACACATTTTGGATATCGGCATTTGAGCAAGTATATGGGAGATCATTCGGATGTGGTTGTGAGTATTATTAAAATTCATATAATTATTTTATTGTTATGGATGTTTCCTATGTAATATAGGAGTATTATGGAGAGGCAGATATGGATGAGGTAGAGAGACATACAAAGGAGGGATGATCTCGATTGTCAGAGAGTGATCGCACCGCTACCCATGATGCCACTAAAGATACATCAGATCATGTGGATAATTGTGATGATCAGGAGGATCATGATGATGATCATGATTAAGATGCTTGAAGATGACATTGGATATATATTTACATTGATATATATATAAATCTCTCTCTCTCTCTCTATATATATATATAATCTATATATTGTTCATTCTAGTTATGTTTTGAATTGTGTCTTTGGTATTAAGTAATCAGAAGTCGTGTTCTAATGATTTTTATTATTATTTATAGTTACCATATCTTTTGTTACTTTAATTATATAATTCATTCATATTTATGTGTACGTATGTGTGTATAAACTGTATGTATGCACATGTACGTATATATCTATATTTGTTTAAGTGTGTTTATATGCATGTATATGTATGTATCTATGTATAGATATGTGCATGTATGTATGCACATATGTGCATGTGCATCTGTAAGTGTATGTGCATATGTATGTGTATGTGCATGTGCATGTGCATGTGTGTATATGTATGTATGTACATGTATATATGTAACTGTATGTGTATATTTGTGTATGTGCATGTATATTTCTATATATGTATGTATGTGCAGGTGTATGTGTGTACGTGCATATGTGTGCGTACGTATGTGCATGTATATGTGTGTATGTGTGTGTATAAGTATGTATGTACATATGTATATGTGTATATATATGCATGTATGTGTATGTGCATGTGTAAGTGTATATGTGTATGTATGTGTATGTGCATGTGTATGTTTGTGGATATGTATGTATGTGCATGTATAAGTGTAAGTGTATGTGTATATGTGTGTATGTGCATGTATATGTCTATATGTGTATATGTATGTATGTGCATGTGTATGTGTGTGTATGTGCATATATGTATGTGTGGGTATGTGCATGTATATGTGTATATATGTGTATGTGTGTGTATGTATGTATGTGCATATGTATGTGTATGTGTATAAACATATACAAGTGTATGTACATGCATGTATGTATGTATGAAACAGATGCTTGTGCATGTGCATGAATTTCCATTTGCATCCATGTGTATGTGCATGCTTGTGAATGTGCATATACATGTATTTAAGTATGTGTTAATGTGTGTATGTGTATGTGTATATGCAATAATACATGCATGCAAGTCCTTTTCAATGTTTGTAGAAATGTTTGTGCATATGCATGAGTACATGTGTATCTGTGTATGTGTAAGTGTATTTACATATGTATGTGTGTGTGTCTATGTGCACATGTATGTGTATGTGTGTGAACGTGCATCTTCATGAATAAGTGTATATGTGCATATGAATAAGTGTGAGTATGCTAGTTAATGAAAATAAAACAATTCGAATGATATACAAAGAATGGAAATTGTACTTACAATATTTAGCTATATTATTTTCTTGGTTAACATCTTGAATAACCTGCAATAAAGAGAGAGAGAGAGAGAGAGAGAGATAGAGAGAGATCAAAAAAGAAAGAGAAAGATAGATAATTCAAAGAGAAAGAGGTAGAAAGGAGATGAATAGAGAGATAGAGATGATAAGATATAGATTAGATAAAAGAAAAATTCAGGAAGCGATTGTTTCAACTTGTAAGTGCAGCGCAATTGTAAACATTGGAGAGCTCTTTGATCAGATGCGTGTAGATGCCAATCGAAGAGCCCCCAACATTTTTACTTTTTTGGTAAAAAACCATCATATACTTGATGTGAAATTGTCATCTATCCTTTTCCAAATTGCATCCCATAGATAATGCTTTTTAACATCATTTATGCACATAGCTTCACTTATGAAACACTTTTTTAGTTTGTCACTTTAGCGAAACTTAATGTTATCTTTGCAATGCACGTCGATATGAACATTGAAGTATTTTTTGTTTAACTGATGCCACATGCTCGATGCTTGTTCCGATGCTTGATGCAATTATATAGCAGCAAAATTGTGTCACATTAACCATTGCTATGCGCCCATATTCCTAGGAGTGGGATCACACACAACATCATGGACCAGATGCACATATACATAGTTCGAGAGAGGGAGGGGCAAAAAGACATACACACACAGAGGGAGAGAGAGAGATAGATAGAGAGAGAGGGATAAACATTTGATCGGTTAGAATAGTGATGCACATGGGGGAGAGAGAGAGAGAGAGAGAGAGAGAGAGAGAGAGAGAGAGAGAGAGAGAGAGAGAGAGAGAGAGAGAGAGAGAGAGAGAGAGAGAGAGAGAGAGAGAGAGAGAGAGAGAGAGAGAGAGAGAGAGAGAGAGAGAGAGAGGTAGAAGGTAAATGTTTGTAGAAAGAGAGGAAAACACACAGAGATAGAGATACAGAGAGAGAGGGGGAGAGAGATTTTGAAGTGCATAGCAAATGTGAGTGATGTGCATAAAGATAGAAGCATTAGAGAGAGGGAGGGGAGAGAGAGAGAGAGAGAGATATAGGGAGAGTCACGCAAAGAAGCAATCTCTTACAGGTTGTGTTCGATAGTAGATCTATGATTGATGAGAGAAAGAAAGAGACAGAGAGAGAGAGTGGAGAAAAGAGAGAGAGAGAGAGAGAGAGAGAGAGAGAGAGAGAGAGAGAGGAGAGAGAGAGAGAGAGAGATAGTGAGTGAGAGAGAGAGAGAGAAATAAACGAGGTCCACAGACATATCGAGGCTACATGCTCAAGTGGAGAGAGAGAGAGAGAGAGAGAGAGAGAGAGAGATTTTGGTTAGTTTTTTTAAGATTATTTGTGTTGTCTTTTATTTGTTATTATTATTGTTTTTTATTTACTATTCAATAAAACAAAAAGACATTGTATATAAACATAAATTATATACGTAATATTCCTTTTCTGATTAATTAAGTCATTATATATAATTAAAAAAGAAAATAGTAAAATGTAAATAACTTCTTGGATGTATTAAAAAGGAAAGAAATATTTAAATAATATAAAATAAAATCAAACTAAGTAAATGTATTTTACTACAAAGAAAAATAAAATATAGAAAGAAAAATTGTAAGTAACACAATGTATATAGTAATAAAAGCAAATTGCTTATTAGAACTCTTTCTACTTATAAGGCCAATTCAAGAATTTTGGGAATTATTGAGAGCCCATTGATAATACTTACTATGATAATTTCTTAGTTTTGAGCTTAGCCTTAATACTTCACTTACAATACAAATAGGCTTAATGTTTGGAAAGAAAGAATCAAAATCATGAAGAACTCCCACTTTTCCTAAATAGGACTTTTATCTAGATTGTTGGGACCTTGTATTTGCCTCTAGTTTTCTAACTATAGGTTTAAACCCATTCCATCGTACATCTTACAAAATTTTGTACTTTCTTCCACTCATTTTGTTATGTTAGTTTCTTTTTTTCAACCTTTTGTATCACCTCTTATAACAAAGACGTTTAAACACATCTTTCATCCGTAAGTTTCTGTTACCAGAACTGTGTAGCTCTCTCCTTCCCTAAAGGACAAGAGGGGTCGTTTTCACTATCCGTAAAAGGCATCCAACATAAATCACAAGGCGAAATGGACTAGCAATTGAACTTGTACACCGTACCATCACATAGTAGCTCCCCTTCTTCTGGAAAGTGGGAAATGTAAAGACGGACCACGCGAATGCTCCCAGCATGGGCATGCCGACCTATTGCTTCCTACGGATGTTGAGTCTTCCCACTGATGTTGGGTCACGTGCATGTCAAGATGGTCTATTCAAGTCAACTCAATAAAGGATGTAACATAGCTCAAACACTAACAAATATAGAACATTAGGAGGACGTTGAGTCTTCTCTTTGATGGGTGGCTAAATTCCGTCCACAAAACACTCTTAGAAGCCTAAAATTGCGCTAAAAAAAACGCCTTCATCTCATCATATGTTGAAAAGTAATCGCAAGGGTACTCAATAAAGACATTTTACTGCATCATTGACTAACCTGGCTTGAAACACCTGAAATTTGTGCCGATTATAATCTAGATTAACATGCTTACATGAGTACTGGTTATCAAATGTTTGTACATGCACATCTACATCCTCATCCACTCACCCATGAAAATCAGTATAGTTTAACACTAGTAATGGGTGCATGGTCGCCATCGAGTTACCAAGCATCTACAAGCTAGCGGTTTGAGGTAAAAGTATTAAAGCTAACTACAATTCTCATGGGGTTACGTTGCGGTCCCTTTGACCTACTTCCATAGGGTATTTCTCTTCCTGTAGGTGGTTCTGCTCGTTGGCACCACTTAATTCCCCTTGCCACAATATTTTAGCTAATTTACTATCCTTCCACTCAAAGAATAGATTGTTCAAAAGCTTGGGGATTAAAACTACGGTTTCCACCTAAAACGTTACTTCCTTTGTAATAATAATTGCATCCTCAAGAAGAATGTCTTCAACCTTCAATGTTGCAAGTGTTTGCTACACGAATTTGTCTAGATAATCATGATAATGAGCCTTTTGTAAGTAATCCTCACCATTTCATACTGGCATTAATCGACTTTGTGATGTGCTCTATTACCCCATCCCATCGTGATCGCCATATGTCTAGTGTACTGGTTGCCTATAGACTAACACTACCACAATATACAAGTTCGGGAACGCGGATTTACAAATACACAATACTCTTATACATGTGTTTGTGTTCCATCACTTAAAATAACATTTATTGCACACAGAGACAATCTATCATACACAATGTACACAAAATCATAGCTCCTACACAATTAAGTAGACTGTTCAGTCTAGAATATGAAGGCAACTACATTACAGTAACATCGCTACAATCCAACTTCAGAAATACAGACTTCACCCTCCATAGTTTTGGTTATCTGTGTCTTCATATTCGTCACTTCGCGGAGTCCGTCTGTAAGATACACCACCGTACTTCTTCATAAGGGATAGAGGCTTCACACCATTCCGAACTTTGGAAATATAGAATAATGGATATTAACCATTTCCGAAAAATCTTGATATCTGTGTAACCCTCCATTCAATTACATTAAAAATCAGAACTGAAATCACAATGAAAGTATCTCGTCCACACCGAGTGCTAATAGCATGCATGCATGTGTATGTATGCATGTATATGTGTATTTGTGTTTGTATATGTTCTATCACCGATCGATAGTGATCATGTACTTTCTTCCACTCAAATATGTGTATTTGTGTTTGTATATGTTCTATCACCGATCGATAGTGATCATGTACTTTCTTCCACTCATTTTGTTAAGTTAGTTTCTTTTTCTCAACCTTTTATATCACCTCTTATAACTAAGATCCATTTAAACACATCTTTCATCCGTGAGTTTCTGTTACCAGAACTCTGTATCTCTCTCCTTCCCCTAAAGCACAAGAGGGGTCGTTTTCACTATCTGTAAAAGGCATCCAACATATATCACAAGGGGGAAATGGAGTAGCAGTTGAACTTGTACACTTAGCATCACATAGTAGCTCCCCTTCTTCTGGAAAGTGAGAAATGTAAAGACGGACCACGCGAATGCTCCCAGCATGGGCAAGGTCTATGGATTTTGGTCACGTGCATGTCAGGATGGTCTATTCAAGTCAAGTCAATACGGGGTGTAACATAGCTCAAAAACTAACAAATATAGAACATCAGGAGAATTGGTTTGATATCAAATCCAATCGGTAAAACTAAATCTTTAGGAGATCAATTTCTAGAGCCATTTAGCTAACACAAAAGGAACATCCTTTTTCTTGCAAATGCGAAACAGTGGCTATGCATTAGCACATATGAGGGGTTAGAGTGATAAATTCTGACCATGATTCTTGCCCATAACAAGGATGCACTCCTGAACTTTCTATTTCTTTAGTAAAGTTCACATCTCTCTAGTAGTCTTATCTTATTGTCCATCCCACCAATCCTTGAAACAAACCTTCATATTGTAACATTTTAGGACCTCTTTATAGCATGGCCTTTCCCTTGTTCAAGTCGTGTTACTTCTTTCTTTCTTGATTCGTTTAGTGGCCCTTGTTACCTTCTCGAGCTCGGATTCATAGCTTGTACTCGTATCTTATAAAATAGGTATTAGATTTTTGTTTTTTTTTTGGGGGGGGGATATCTCTTGACATAAAATATTATGATATATCAGATATCTTGATACATCTTCCAACCTTCAAGAAGATCGATGGGCTGATGTGACTCAGAGTGTCCTATCACCCATACAATGCATTAAGATTGCCATGGAAAGGTGGTAAAGTTTCTAAACTCCAGAGCACAATACATGTGCAAGGTGAAGAGATTTCAACAAGACATACAGTTTGTCAAGCATTTCCTTATCAGTCTTGCCAACGCCTTGAATGCTCAAGAATAATCGATTTCATAAGTAATTCAAGCTGTCCATGATACTGAAGTTAGTCACAATACTGATGAAGCTCCAGATTCGTTATGAGAAGAGAGGTTGAAAATAATCAGAAGATCACAATGTAATGGATAGTGGAGAAACGAAACACGATTCTGCGCGTGTCATCCTCTCCGTTGAGAATCAAGTCCCTTTGTAGCTTTTCGTTTGAATCACAAAGAGATTGAGGAAAATGCAGTGACGCTGCGAGTACGGAAAATATTTCGTTTTCGACCGACGAGAAGCTCATCTGCCAAAGACGTTCTTCGCGTTTCGTTGTCCGTTTTCTACCGCTTTCACATACCCGAAATTCGTTTTCTTCTTTTCTTTTCTTTTTTCTTGTTTTCTTTTGTCTTTTTTTGTGGCTTGCTTTTTCTCTGCTGTTTTGTGTTCCGCTGGGACTGCGTCTTCCGCGGGCTGAACCCCTTTATAGTTTTTCCCTGAGGATAAACATGATATTTCCGTGACAAATTTGCCATCCTACCTTATTTAAGAGCGAGTAGTGTGATAGTATGATCTACCATTGCTTACCAGCTTCTGCATTCAGGCACACTTGTCGTAGCCTCACCCCTCCATCTACCATTTCACATACAATGCAATGGTAGCCTCGCCCTCGTTTCACATATCGTTTCACATGTTCTCATACAATGCAATGGGAAACATATTGTGCAATATGCTTTTTTTTATACTCAGCCAAAAGAAGAATTCTTTACATATAGAAATAGTGTTTTTTATGCCCCTATGCCCCATATATAATGGTACTTCTTCTTCGTAAGCGATAGGGGCTTCACACCATTTTGAACTTCCGAAATATAGAATAATGGAAATTAACCAATTTTAAAAACTCTTGATATCTCCATAAGCCTCCATTCAATTACATTAAAAATAAGAATTGAAATTACAATGAAAGTAGCTAGTCCACATGGGCTACTAACACTGGCATGCATGGTGGATCCACATCACTAGTTACAAAGTGTACAAGTCTACAAATCATCATCTTGATTATGCATCTCTAAAAACATAATTCTTTCTATATCATACCGCAATTCATTAAGCATCTCTCTAATATTTTCTTTAGCTAATAATATTTCCGCTTCAAAAAATTCCCTTGGATCGAATAAGTGTTGACGAGAACTTCTAAAGCTAACTACAGAAGCATCTAATTCCGGAATACACTGTTGGAATCCTTCTAACAACTTGTCAAAAGCTATAGTTACATCTGATAATTTAGTTAGATTTTCGGTAGTGTTCTTAGACATTTCTTATAAGTTTGTTTTACAGGTGAACTCCAAAATTGAAGCCTCCTTTTTGAGCTTCTCCACTTCTCGCTCCTTATCAACCAACACAAGATTTGCATCTACACAATGTTGCTTCCATTGGTTAACTTGTTTCTCCAGTTCAGGGATTCATGCAACCTATGCCTACACTATATCAAGGTTCTCCTACAGAGTCTGGAACTTTTCTGCTAAGGTAGTAAATTCCGAATTCCGGACTGCTAGTCATTCTTCCACTTCTGCGATAGATATACTTTGTCTTCTCATTTCACCGCTCTCTTGTTGGACCTTTGCTTTTAACCTCTGCACTTCTTGTTCAGCCTTCTGAAACTTAGAAGCTAACTCCTTATTATTTTTCTTCAATTTCAGCTATGATCTTTGCGTTTGTTCAACCTCCGGTTGTAACCGAGCTATAATTTTAGATTTCTCTTCAATAGTTACTTTTAAAGTGTTTTTTTCTGAAATTGATTCATTCAAATCATCCATTATTTCTTCATTTGTTGTACTATCTCTAGTAGCACTCTCAACTCTAACAGCTTCTACCTATCATTGGAGTCGGTTAATTTCTATCATCATCTGTTCCCGCTTTGTAAACCACTTGTCTTTTTTACAATCATAGAATTTTATTCGTTTTCTAACTCTTTGAGCTTCACCAAACTCGAGGACAATCCTGGGGCTAGGTCATCAAGTATTTCGGGTCTAATAGTTTCATCATTATACATCCACAGATAGATAATATCAGTGCATCGGAGTGTGGGTAACTTCACCCTTCCTTCCTTAGTCTTCCACTTATCCACTAATCCACACCCTTGGAAAGTATGTAAGACCGGTTTTTTACTTGAAGAGCCTCCGGAATGGTTACCTTGTTCCTGTTGTTGCTTCCGACGTCTCTCCTCCTCGACAACCCCTTCTCTTCTTTGAGATTCCACTTCCTCTAAGTGTCGTTGTCTCTCTTCGTCTTCCGGATTCCGTGGTGCCTCTTCCTCTCTTCCTAACAATCTATGGACTTGCTTCTTCATCTTTCGAAAAATAATTTCTGTGCAATTTACCTGGGTCTTTGCAGATTCCTTCACCAAGGTGTAGAGCTTCTAGGATACTCCGTAATGCTTAGCTTGAAAATTTATAATCATTGTTGTTAATAGCATTCCCAACTTCAAAGGGTTGTTGTCCAACAACTTTGCAAACCTGTATTCACCTAAACAAGGTTTCCTAAGAAATGTGCAGATCTGGGTGGCATCGATAGACTCCGTGCTTGACGTGATGCCTTCACTAGCCACGTGAAATCGTTCAGCATTTAACACCACCAACAACTAGAACACGTCCTGGCCAATGCAAAGAATGATTTCCTGCGAGTTTATGTCATTGGCATCCGTATGCCTTGCTATCGCCATGGCAATGTGGAGCCTCTGCTAACACTAGTTCATGCACCTAAAGGCAATGGTGCTCTTCATTTCAAGGAACGGAAAACTTGACATGCCCTCTTTGGAAAGTAATTGTCTTTTCATCCCAATTCCGATGAACTTTAGCATTGTGCAACCATGGCTAGTCCAATACTAAGTTAGAATCTAATTTTTTTTCCCTTCACTTACAAAACAACAAATGCAATATTAAATAGAACTAGTGCAATACGAATAGAGATATCTTTGACTAGCCCCACTAGTTGTACCCTTGATTGGTCTGGCCTTCGAAGAGAGAAGCGAGCTGAGTCAATGCTATTCCAACCCATTTGCTTACACGTGGTGGTCGATGCAATATTGATACTAGAACCCCCATCAATCAAAACCTTTGGAATAGCTTTTTTTTTTTCTAACTATACTCTAATCATAGGAACCGCATAATCCACTATTCTCCTCGGCACATTCCTTACCATTGAGACTGAGGCTTCTGGATTTTCAAAAGATGTATATTTTTTCTACAGTTGTTGTAGTAAGTATGTCCGGAATGCTCGAACTAGATCCAACAATGATCCTAGAGACAGTTTGATGTGTGATTCTTGTAGAATTTCACAATACTTCTTATTGACTGTGGTTCATAATCTTGCTTTCGCCCATCCAAACCTTGTTTCTATGTTAGATTTGTATTCGGTCTAGTACCCATTGATAGCTCTTGCAAGATATCTTCAGAATCCGTACCAACTGTACTTTTTAGACAATTCTTTCTAGAAGACTCTGCTGGAAATAATGGAGAATCCACATAGTGCGGCGGGTACTCTGTAGTCCACTGTACAACCTTCTTCAAAGTTTGCTTTTGCTCTTCAAGGGTTAAACTATCCAATTTTTGCCCACTTGAATACTCTTTCAAAGATCGGGTGACTACTGTTGCGGACAACTCCAAACATTCCAAAGTCACCACATTTGGCCATAGGTGCCCTGAGCTTCAATTCTTGCTCCCGCTGATCATATTCCTTAGCCTCCTCACATTCGCACAATCTATGACCATATTGTAGAAAAAAATCACACTAAATTGGGGGATTACCATATTTACCTAGCCTAGGTTGTTGCAATATCTATCCTCTGCCAAACTCTTGTCTGTTTTGCTAGAAGCCATTGTTGCTGCTTCGGAAATTACTATGAATCCTAATATTGAGATGGTCCTAAAAGTCTAGCATCCTAACTATTCTGCCACTGTCTGGTACAAACTTGGGGCTTATACCCAGTTAAATTCACTTTCCAAGAAGGTACCTCTACTTGTGAAGTAGCCAAGGTATTTCATGCATTAAAGGGACATTCCTCCAAACTCTAGCTAGTTTTATTAAAAATGAGACAAAATACCTTGTTAAACAGAAAATTGGCTATGATGTGGCTTGCATTCCATCACCATAGGCAATACAATTGCTTCTCTGGGATCGCACCCTTATGGAATACCAAATTACTCTTCTTAGAGCCCAAACTAACAAACTACAGCTTTTGATCCATCCTAATCGCTAGTCAATAATCTGATCTAACATATGAGATTGGTCGAGTGTGTACATATAGATCTTCTCTTTGATGGGTGGCTAAATTCTATCCACAAAACACTCTTAGCAGCCTGAAATTGCTCTAAAAAGACCGCCTTCATCTCATCCTAAGTTGAAAAGTAATCGGGAGGGTACTCAATAAAGACATTTTACTGAATCATTGACTAACGTGGCTTGAAACACCTGAAATTTGCGCCGATTATAATCCAGATAAACATGCTTACATAAGTACTGGTTATCAAATGTTTGTACATGCACATCTACATCCTCATCCACTCACCCATGAAAATCAGTATAGTTTAACACTAGTAATGGGTGCATGTTCACCATCAAGTTACCAAGCATATATAAGCTAGCGGTTTGAGGTAAAAGTATTAAAGCTAACTACAATTCTCATGGGGTTACGCTGCGGTCCCTTTGACCTAATTCCATAGGGTATTTCTCTTCCAGTAGGTGGTTCTGCTCGTTGGTACCACTAAATTCGCCTTGCCACAATCTTTTAGCTAATTTACTATCCTTCCACTCAAAGAATAGATTGTTCAAAAGCTTGGGGATTACAACTCTAGTTTCCACCCAAAACGTTACTTCCTTTGTAATAATAATTGCATCCTCAAGAGGAATGTCTTCAACCTTCAATGTTGCAAGTGTTTGCTACACGAATTTGTCTAGATAATCATGATGATGAGCCTTTTGTAAGTAATCCTCACCATTGCATACTGGCATCAATCGACTTTGTGATGTGCTCTATTACTCCATCCCATCGTGGTCGCCATATGTTTAGCGTACAGGTTGCCTATAGACTAACAATACCACAATATACAGGTTCGGGAACGCAGATTTAATACACAATACTCTTAAACATGGGTTTCTGTTCCATCACTTAAAATAACATTTATTGCGCACAGAGACAATCCATCATACACAATGTACACAAAATCATAGCTCCTACACAATTAAGTAGACTGTTCAGTCTAGAATATGAAGGCAAGTACATTACAATAACATCGCTACATTCCAACTTCAGAAATACAGACTTCACCCTCCATAGTTTTGGTTATCTGTGTCTTCATATTCGTCACTTCGCGGAGTCCGTCCGTAAGATACACCACCGTACTTCTTCATAAGGGATAGAGGCTTCACACCATTCCGAACTTTGGAAATATAGAATAATGGATATTAACCATTTCCGAAAAATCTTGATATTTGTGTAACCCTTCATTCAATTGCATTAAAAATAAGAATTGAAATCACAATGAAAGTATCTCGTCCACACCGAGTGCTAATAGCATGCATGCATGTGTATGTATGCATGTATATGTGTATTTGTGTTTGTATATGTTCTATCACCGATCGATAGTGATCATGTACTTTCTTCCACTCATTTTGTTAAGTTAGTTTCCTTTTCTAAACCTTTTATATCACCTCTTATAACTAAGATCCATTTAAACACATCTTTCATCCGTGAGTTTCTGTTACCAGAACTCTGTAGCTCTCTCCTTCCCCTAAAGCACAAGAGGGGTCGTTTTCACTTTCTGTAAAAGGCATCCAACATATATCACAAGGGGAAATGGAGTAGCAGTTGAACTTCTACACCTTACCATCACATAGTAGCTCCCCTTCTTCTGGAAAGTGGGAAATGTAAAGACGGACCACGCAATGCTCCCAGCATGGGCAAGGTCTATGGACTTGGGTAGAGCATGCCGACCACTGATGTTGGGTCACGTGCATGTCAAGATGGTCTATTCAAGTCAAGTCAATACAGGGTGTAACATAGCTCAAACACTAACAAATATAGAACATTAGGAGAATTGGTTTGATATCAAATCCAATCGGTAAAACTAAATCTTTAGGAGATCAATTTCTAGAGCCATTTAGCTAACACAAAAGGAACATCCTTTTTCTTGCAAATGCGAAACAGTGGCTATGCATTAGCACATATGAGGGGTTAGAGTGATAAACTCTCACCATGATTCTTGCCCATCACAAGGATGCACTCCTTAACTTTCTATTTCTTTAGTAAAGTTCACATCTCTCTAGTAGTCTTATCTATTTGTCCAACCCACCAATCCTTGAAACAAACCTTCATATTGTAACGTTTTAGGACCTCTTTATAGCATGGCCTTTCGCTTGTTCAAGTCCTGTTACTTCTTTCTTTCTTGATTCGTTTAGTGGCCCTTGTTACCTTCTCGAGCTCGGATTCAGAGCTTGTACTCGTATCTAATAAAATAGGTATTAGATTTTTTTCTTTTGGGGGGGGGGGGGGGGGGCGTATCTCTTGACATAAAATATTGTGATATCTCTTGATATCAGATATCTTGATACATCTTCCAACCTTCACAATGTAATAATCAGATATCTTGACATAAAATACTGATGAAGCTCCAGATTCGTTATGAGAAGAGAGGTTGAAAATAATCAGAAGATCACAATGTAATGGATAGTGGAGAAACGCAACACGATTCTGCGCGTGTCATCCTCTCCGTTGAGAATCAAGTCCCTATGTAGCTTTTCGTTTGAATCACAAAGAGATTGAAAGAAAATGCAGTGACGCTGCGAATACGGAAAATATTTGGTTTTCGACCGACGAGAAGCTCATCTGCCAAAGACGTTCTTCGCGTTTCGTTGTCCGTTTTCTACCTCTTTCACATACCCGAAATTCGTTTTCTTCTTTTCTTTTCTTTTTTCTTGTTTTGTCTTTTTTTTGGCTTGCTTTTTCTCTGCTGTTTTGTGTTCCGCTGGGACTGCGTCTTCCGCGGGCTGAACCCCTTTATAGTTTTTCCCTGAGGATAAGCATGACATTTGGGTGACAGATTTGCCATCCTTCCTTATTTAAGAGCGAGTTGTGTGATAGTATGATCTACCATTGCTTACCAGCTCCCGCATTCAGGCACACTTCTCGTAGCCTCGCCCCTCCATCTACCAGTTTGAGCTTTGAGCTATGGTCTTTGGTAAAGCAGGACTCATTGCCTTTAGCTGTCTACTGCTTACAACCGGAGCATTCCTTGTGCATGCGGTAAGCGTTTCATCTCTCTTCCCCGTCCCCTTCTCCGTATATGTTTACGCTTATATGGATTCCTGTTCTTCCGCCTGCAGTGCAATTACGCAGCGTCCTGCGGCGACGAGACACTTAGCGGGACTACTCTTTCGGCTAGTTGTGCTGATATCAGCGGAAACCCTGTGACATCATCGCTTGACCTCAATGACAAGATCAGCAACAACGATGGGCAGCTCGTCTGCCCCGGAGCCGACTTCGCTGCCTCATGCTCTAATATTGGGCTGAGCGGCGGCCATACCCTTGTCGCTAACTGCAAAGACGTCAATGGAGCTGTAATCCAGACGAGCCTAGACCTGAACAACTGCATCAGCAACAATGATGGGTACCTGCAGTTCTGCGTGTAGATTCATCTCTGCCCCGCGTAGCAGGCTGCCGGATGCTTTTCGTTGCCGCATAGTCCCATTCAAGTATGTGACTCCTTCGCAGCCTTGGGTTTGAGGAAGGAACCCAACAAAGATTAGGCATTCCAAGGCCACATTTGGTATACATCCAGTAATTAGCATCTGTATCAATAAGCATCCTCTATGCTTTGAATATATCAATATATAACTATTACAATTTCTGTGTGGTTTCATAATAACACGTAACCTTGGAAACGATCAGTACACCTTGTGGTCATCACTTCCATATCACCATTTGGCACACAAATTGTTATTATTCTTCACTCATTCTATGGATATAATGTGTCTCATGCTTTTGCTTGCTAATTATTATTAGCTGCATTTAATCGTTGGAACCATATAATTGTACATAAGTATTCAACATAATTCACAATTTCTTTCGTTTTCTACAATAAGAATTCATTCTTGTGTGTTAACGATCCAAAGATCTAAGAGACCCGGAGATTAAGGGTGTGGATGAAAGTCGTAATGTTTCGATCACGAGACCGAAATATTCAGTCGAAATGTTTTCGATACGCAAGTCTCAAATGATTAAAGGTCGTTTGAATATCTAAACATATCATGCAATAATGTTAGATCTTCGCATAACTTGGTCGTTAGTGACAAATAAATATATTCTTGACTGACGAGTAATGCAATGTTATCCTTTTTTCAATCTTTTCGTTCACTATTCTTACAGTAAGTTAATCTTTCAATAAGCTCACTTTTTCCCTTCACTAAACATTTCGTTCACAACAGAAATAGAACAACATGCAACACCATTTGGCACACAAACAATTATTCTTCTTCATTCGTTTTATTGATATAATGTGTCTCATGCTTTTGCTTGTTAGTTGTTTTTTCGATCTTTATTGTTCTCCAAAATGGTGATGATTTGCAGTAAGTTCAGTTTTCGTTCATTTAATTGAATAATGTGATTTTTGTTTTCGTTTTTCAACTTAAAAGATATACTCTTCATAAACGTTTAAGCTGAGATGCTTGTTTCAAATCTTATACTTGAATGAAATGGTGGTTTCAAAACATGACTCGTGAAATTCATAAGCTCAGAGTTGAAAATGTAATTTGATGCAATTTGTATGCACGCATGATCTTCAAAATTTGTATGCACACATATCCCAATCTCCACAAGCACATTCTCTATTCGACAATAAGTGTATAGAGAACATAGACACTCTTTTGCTAAACAATCAAAATTTAATGATTTCCTAACAAACTCTCTTCGAATTGAATCCTATAAACATCCCAAAGAGTTGAAATCATGTCTCCTGGTAAATTATATCTGTTCCGAAAATGGTTTAGAAATATGTCCATAATGTTATTCAAAAATGATATCTCTATTCGTGATTTCCATATAAAATTGAAAATATGGAGATTCGACACAATATGAAGACACAAGATAACATGATTGAAAATCACTATTTAGAGATTGGATTTCTAGTCTGAAGATTACAATTTTGGTGGATGCCAGTGCCCTGCACATTGTACATAAAAGAAATGATTTGCAAACTGTAGTAAAGGAATTTTCGCGTCCCAATTACTTCGATTATCAAAAGAAAAACAACGTAATAGATCTAAAATAGTAATATTCCTAGCTTCACTTTGCCCATTACTTTCAAGATGACATGCACAGATAAAGTCTAGTTTAAAACTTAAATTTTGAAATATTGCAACCCAAAAGTGATTACAAAATTGGACATCTCGATCTTAAAGAATAACTTTTGGAAAACCATCATGTGCAAAAATACATTTAATAAATAACTTAGCAGCTTGATGTGCAGAAAGAGTCTTTTTAAAGGGAAAGAAATATGCTACTTTACTAAGCCTATCAACAATTGTCCAAATCATATCATATTGAGATGAAGTTGTAGGAAGACTAGTAATACAATCCATAGAAATTTGTTCCCATGGTCCATTAGGTATGTGAAGTGGCATTAATAATCCAAATGCTTTATACATGATGTCAATTTCACATGTTGACACACAGTGCAATGGGAAACATAGTGTGCAATATCCTTTTCCATATTCGGCCAAAAGAAAAATTCTTTACGTGTAGAAATAGTACTTTTTATACCCCTATGCCCCATATATAATGGTTCATGCATCTCTTTCATAACAATTTCTTTAAAAACTTGTGTGATGCATAACTTGTGTTGGAAATATAATAATCCATCACGAAAAGTGCAGTGATTCTCACGAATATTTTTTGAATTATTGAAAGCATTCCATGCTTGTGAAAAATACAAATCAGATGCATAAGTAGGAATCATATCATGAAATGAATGCAAATGAATAACAAAAATATTATTGATTGAAACAATATTTGTTTGTGGGGATGGGAAGCGACTAAGGGCATCAGCTACAACATTAGCATTGCCAGGTTGATATTAAATCATAGGCTGAAAATTTTGTATGAATGAAGCCCATTTAATGTGTCTATGAGAAATCAATGGCTAATTTAATAAATGTTTAATGGTCTGTTGGTCCATTTTTATTAGAACTTCAAAACCCATAAGATAATGTTTCCAAATTCGAAAAGCATGCACAATAGGCAAAAGTTCCTTATCATATGTACTATAATTCTTTTCAGAGGGTTTAAGTTTTATACTTTCAAATGCAATAGGATGGTCATTTTTCATTAATACAACACATATACATAAAACACTAGCATCTCTTACTACATGGAAAGGTTGTGCAAAATTTGTTAATTGCAAAATAGGTGCATGAGAAAGTACATGTTTGAGTTTTTCAAAAGGTTATTGTTGTGCTTATTCCCATGTAAATTTTGACTTTTTCCTTAATAATAATGTGAGTGGAAGTGCTAAATAAGAAAAACCTTTCACAAACTTTCTATAGAAACTAGCTAACCCTGGAAAAGAGTGTACATCATTCAGAGATTGAGGTACATGCCATTCTTCAATTACTTAAATTTTCATTGGATCAACATGAACACCTTGAGTAGAAACAATATGGCCTAAATATTGTAATTCTTTTTGAAAGAAATATCTCTTTTTGGGATTGGCATAAAGTTTGTTTTTGCATAACAAATTAAAAACAGTTGCTAAACGATCTTCATGGTCATTGTCATTCTCACTATACACAAGTATATCATCAAAGAAAACAAGAACAAAAGTTTGGTACTCAAGAAAGGTTTTATTCAGAAAACGTGCAAATTTAGAAGCTGCATTGGCAAGTCCAAAAGGAATTACCATGAACTCAAAGTGACAATTCTAAGTTCTAAAAATAGTCTTATAAATATCATTCTGTGTCATTCTTATCTGATGATACGCATATTTAAGATCAATTTTACTAAAGACATGTGCTGCAGGAAGTTTATCTAGCAAATTATCTATCCTAGGAATAGGATATCTACTTTTAATTGTGGTCTTATTGACCACTCTGTAGTCAATGCATATCCTATAAGTGTTGTTCTTCTTCTCTACTAAAAGAACAGGTGCTCCAAAGGGAGAAGAACTAGGTCTTATAAGTCATTTATGGAAGTAGATCCTTAACTTGATTAGCTATTTCTTGTTGATATAAAGATCCATGCCTGTAAGGTGCTTTATGGGGAGGAAAACTACTGAGAATTATGTCTATACTATGGTCAAGAGATCCCCTAGAAAGTGGTAGTTTATAAGGAAAATCATTTCACATGGACACTACCGGTAATGTAAGACTTAGAAGACGTAAAGGCTGACACCCCCTCCTTGGACTGTAAACTGTAAACCAAAGCTTTCCTGCGAATACTATCAAAGCTTACGCTGTCACCAGTTTTTCAACATCTCTGCCATATGAAGACATTTCTTCATGGCGTTCATTTTGTCAACATGTATGCCGTGTGTTCTCAATGGACTAAAGCACAAACTTCTCTGCAAACATCTGAGGACTCTGCTACAGGTGGCCTTCTCAGGTAGAATTTCAAGGTCTACTTCACGTTGCTGTTGTGAAGATATGGAGTTAAGTATGTGAAGAGAGTTTGAGATAGGATTTCGAGATCTGTGCGTGTGTAGTATTTCTTATGTGTGACTATTTAGATTTGTAGCTGATACAAAACATGATATAAACTTTTCTGAGAACGTCATATAATTAGCTCCACTCTGATAAATAAGCTGCACTTAAGAAATGCGCTACAATCTTGATTCTGTTAGCTTCTACGACTCTCCATCTTGTGAGTTTTTTTTTTTCTTTTTCCCTTTGTGGCTGTCTGTCCACCGAGGCTTAGTCTCCCGTGCTCGAGTTAATAAACGAAAAACTCTACGATTTCCTTTGTCGCTGTCTCCTTATGCACGAACAATAGGGAGCCTATTTTTACAGCAAGTTGATCTCCCAGTAAGTTCACTCTTTCCCTTCACTATACGTCTCGTTCACAACAGAAGTAGAATAACATGCAACACCATTAGGCACACAAACTATTATTCTTCTTCATTCATTTTATTGATATAATGTGTCTCATGCTTTTGCTTGTTAGTTTTTTTTTCTCAATCTTTATTTTTCTTCAAAATCGTGATGATTTGCAGTAACTTCACTTTTCATTGATATAATTGAATCATGTGATTTTTCTCTTTATTTTTCAACTTAAAGATATATTCTTCATAAACGTTTAAGCTCAGACTTCTCATTGCCATGCTTACCATTGTTTCGAATCTTATACTTCAATGAAATGGAGGTTTCTGTGCGCAATTCGAGAAATTCATAAGTTCAGAGGTGAAAATGTAATTTGATGGAATTCGTATACATGCATGAGCTTCGAAATTTGTATGCACGCATATCCCAATCTCCACAAGGACATTCTGTATTCGGAAATGAGTGTGTAGAGAACTTAGACACGATTTTGGTAAGCATTCAGAATTTATTGATCTCTAACAAAATCTCCTCGAATTGAATCCTATAAATATCCAAAAGAGTTGAAATCATATCCTTGGTAACTAATATCTCGTACAAAAATGGTTTAGAAATATGTCTACAATGTTATCCGAAAAGGATATCTTTCTTGGTAATTTTGATATAAAATTGAAAACGTGGAGATCCGTTGATATAAAATTGAAAACGTGGAGATCCGATACAATATAAAACACAAGATAACATGTTTAAAAATCAGTGTTTTAGAGATTAAATTTCTAATCTCAACATTGCAACTTTTGTGGACTCTAGTGCCTTGCACACTATACATCGAAGAAATGATGCTATCTCAACCTCCATAGAGGATAACTCTTTATGTGTTGCTTTGAAGAGTCCTTCCTAGAATTCCATCCTCATTTCCAAAAATTTGACATGGGATAAACTAGTTATCTGGATATCCGTGAAAAATCTAAATCCTTCCTAAAAACTCTTGATCGATTTTGTGGTCCAATACTTTTCTCAACTTTTCTTTATATGATGAACGATTTCTCATAGTACGATTAGGTTTGTCTCATGAGGCATGTGTGATAAATTTGCATTTTTTTCATGAGTCCATTTCTAAGATCCTGATTGAGGTCTAAGTTCAATCACATGTTAATCATCATATGTTTAATGGACTATATGCGACTCCAAATTCAATCACATGTTGATTGTGACAGCTCAGTGAACCATATGCGAATCCAAATTTGATTGGAATCAATTAAAAATGGATGCATTACGATTCAAATGTAAGAGAATAATAACACAATGGAATAAACTAATACACAATCACATGCTAATCGTGATGTGATCAATGGACTGTATTCAATCACATTTTAATATGATAATTTAATGGACTGTATTCGATTCCAAATTCGATAAGAATCAATAAAAATATACACATTATGACTCAGAAAGATCAATAAAAACTTTTTAACCAATTTATAGGGATATTATTATCATAAATATGAGCATATGAAAGAACGGGCTCTGATTGAAACTAGGAGCTCTTAAGAGAGACAATCATAAAACATTATTAACATCTTTATCATGAGTCTACTCCTTGGCGTGTAGAATATGGCCTGCTACATACAATACGTTCTAATGAAGCCTCGTCATTGTTGCATATGAATATCTAAAACCCCATGCCGATTGCACTGTTCAATACTTTTCTCAAATTGTCTTGATATGATGAACGATTTTTCTTACTACTGGTAGGTTTGTCTCATGAGGTATGTGTGATAATTTCACATTTTCTCATTCCCAATCTCCACAAGGGCGTTCTCTATTCAAGAATGTCTGTGTAGAGAACCTAGACACTCTTTTGGTAAGCATTCGGAGTTTATTGATTTCTAACGAAATGTCTTTCGAATTGAATCTTATAAATATCAAAAAGAGGTCAAATCATGTCTCTTGGTAAATAATATTTGTTCCAAAAATGCTTTAGAACTAATATCTCTTCCAAAATGGTTTAAAAATATATCACTTCGTAAATATTAAAGATTAGCATTCCAATGCCATATTTGGTATATATCCAATAATGAGAATTTGTATCAATAAAGAATCTTGTATGCTTTGAATACATCGATAATTATTATAATTTTTGTGTGGCATCATAATAACAAGTAATCTTCCTCCATTTGAAAATGATCAGTACTTCCATATCCCCATTTGGGATATATATAAAGAGAAAGCATATCATTTAAAGCATCTTGAATAAGTTTGCTCTCTACTTATATTTACTTTCTTTGTTGATCTAAACTCTGTGTGTGTCTCACTTGTGTAAGAAATGAAATGGAAATCTTGAAAATGAAATAGTAATCTTGAAAATAAAATGAAATGTTTTATGTTTCAAAGAAATGAAATGGGAATCTTGAAAATGGAAAATGGGCAGAACTGTATTTCTAACGACTTTGGTGTAGTTTGAAAAGGATAAATGTGATTAGTTTGGTCTCAAATCCAAGTCATAAAAGTTGAGTTTGGAAAGCTCTCAAACTACACAAGTTTTAAACCAATACAAGTTTTGAACCAATACAAGAATCAATTAAAACAAAACTATGGGCGAATTGGAAGATAGAGGGGCCGACTAGAAGCGACTAAAGCATGACTAGGGTTCTCTCCCTCCATGCAACTCTCTAAACACGATCTTCGTGCTCACTATATGTTTGTCTTGAGAACTTCTCTCCCGGGATTTTGCTGAGGTCCTTCACTTCTCGCCCTTCCCGAGGGGATTGGGGAATGGAAGGAGCTACTGAACTTATCACAGGCTATGGCGCTTGTGCTTAGACATTGTCCAGAAGAGTGGAACCCATTGCAGGCACAAAACACCCTTGCTGGTGGTGAATGTGGTATTAAGCTGGCTGAGAATCACGCCCAAAAGATGTATTCGATTGCTAAGCCCCTTGGAAGTAGATCGTTCATTGAGATTGTGTCTCACCGTAATGACTCTAACCAGTTCCTTTAGAATCTTGATGCGTCTCTCGAAGAGAAAAACCGAAAAGGTAAACAACCTATCTCCTCTACTCTTGAATGCTTTGTTTCAGCAAAGGTTGTGAATGACTGCCTAGCTACTTAGGGTATGCTAGTGATAGACAGAGCTGAACTTAGTCGATGGCAAAAACAACTACTTGACCGTGTGATCATTGGGCTCTATCATGTACCTCGACCCTCGCAGGACGTTTTGAAGCAATATATGAGGATCAATTGGGAGAGCCGAGGGCTGTATGCAAAAAATATACAGTACCTTCCGAATGGATTCTTTCTTTTCTTTTTTAACGATACTGCTAGTGCTCTCCAAGTTATCATTGAGGGAAATTGGATAATAAGGTCAACACCAGTTTCCTTTGTTAGATGGTACTCTAGGTTTAACTCCAAGGGACCAAAATCCTCTAGGGTTCCCATTTGGGTGGAACTACTTGACATGCTAGTAGAGTATTTTCCTTGGATGGAAAATCTTTGTTCCATTCTAGGCAAAGTCCTTGGACAAAAGGCCTGTGGTAACCATAATCCATGTTGGCACCCCCAATTCCTCATCGAAATTGACATTAGCAAACATGTTCGTACATCTCTAAAAATCAATGACTTAGAGGGGATATGCTTACATGAGCAGAAAATTGTTTACCGCAATTTGCCTAATTCTTGCTTGGAGTATAATAAATAGGACCATTGGATCAGAGACTACCTACTTTTGGATGAAAAAAAAGAGACTCTTGCAACTTCTAATGTGCAACAGCAAGCTCGCCCCAAAACCATTTCTGGTCCTCAATCAAGGAAAAATCTACAAAGTGAAAGCAACCAAGAAGAAGCATAGCATGTGGGGAAATCATTTTGATGCCTTATTATAGGAAGTTTCCAATCCTCTATCTGAGCTAGACAACATGGTAAGTAACGCTTATCCCTCCCCCTCGAAGGCTAACCCAATTAATGTAGAGGTGAACAACAAGACTTCTGAAAAAAGAGCCAAATCAATCGAGAATCATGAAGGATGGACCACTGTTCAGGATAAAAGGAATGGAAATCTCGCATCTCAAGTTAATAACTCTATAGTTAAATTTGATGACTTCAACCCTAAAGTGCAGAAGCTTGATGAAATGTCATACAGGTTTGCAATGGAAGTCAAAAATCATGATTATGGAGTCATGGAGGACATGCTGATTGGGGATTGTCCCAAAAAGAAAACATCTTGCTAGTTTTGAAGAGTATCTCAAGAGATGATAACAAGGATAGGAATAACATGTCCAAAAGGAAAAGTATTCTTAGAAATAATGCGGCTCTGAGCAAGATATCTAAAAACATCAAGAAATGAAGAATGGTAGTATGTTGACTTCTCTTTTTTTATTAATTTACATCATGAACTGCGTCAAACTTCTTTCCTATAATATTAAAGGTTGACTGATCTGGTCAGAGGTAAATGCCTTTCGAAGTGGATGCATTACCTTTCTTTAAATCATGATGCTATGTGTTTATAGAATGTGAAAATTACGGGCCAAAAGCTTAGTATTCATTTAACCATGGTCTCTACTAATCCCTCTTGGTATCACACAAATCACATATCGGGTCAAGGGGGAGCCGCTCTTGGGATTAGAAAATGTCTTACTCCTTTCATCAAGCTTGTCCAGACTAGTCCTACCAACCAGTGGATGGGAGTGACCCTCACAAACCCCTATGAGTGCACTGTTATCAATGTCTATGCTGCTAATTGCCCCTCAATCAGATCTCTATGTTGGGATGCAATCTCTAGGCTGAAAGGCCCTATCATTTTAATTGGATATCTCAACATGGTGATCTCCATTGGAGACAAACTCAACAAAAAAGGTTCTACTATCCTAGGGCAAGAGAACAACACCTGGATTAGACTAGTGACCTTTGTGATATGTCACCTCACTCTGGCTTCACCTAGTTTAATAAACAAAAAGGAACTTCTCTTCTTGAGGCGATACTTGATAGGTGCTACATGAACATTCCTTAAGGTCAACAATTCGGCCACATTAAAGTTAAGGCTGACCTCTCTATTTGCATATCTGACCATAAAGCTCTTTTGATTTTCTTTAATATAGCTAGCTCTAATAATTGTGCGAGATGGCCCCACATTGACTCCTCTTTGCTTAGTATTCAGTGTGTTATTGAGAAAGCCAAAGCTATCTTTAGACACCACTTTAGCACCACTATCAACCCCTCTATTGCCTAGACCAAAGCTGTCAAAGATATGGAAGAGATTTGCAGATACTAGAGGAAACTTAAAGACATGCTTACAGCTCAAAGAAGACTTACCATATGATCTACAGAGATTTATAGTCTTCTCTCCTCTTAGGAGCCCAACAATATGGATAGAATTTTATTACTTCAAGATAGATTGAAGTATGAGGAGTACCTTGTGGCTAGTTAGATTCTCTCTGCTTCTAGAGAATTTTTGGTGGGGAATATGGACAGACCTTGTGCTAGTATGTTTTATCTTCTCAAAAAGAAGAAAAGTAAGGAATTCATCCCTCTATTAATGAAAAATCCTGGTGATATTGCTCTCAGTATTGAGGAGAACTTGTAGGAGGCCACTGGCTTCTTTATAGATGTTTTCTCTAGTTCTCCCAAGTGTGCGGAGGATATCTGCAGAGCCAGAGCTTTCATTGCTCTTAAAAGGAAAAAATTCATTTCTTCTAGCCTAGCTACCATTCTCGACCTGCCTCTCACTACCGATGAGATTAAAGAAACCATCTGTAAATTGAAACCCTGCAAGTCTCCTAGTCTTGATGGCTTATCTAACAAGTTTTTCATTGCTCTCGGTGTGTTCTTAACTCCCTTCATTCTCTTGATCTGGAAAGAATCGGTCAGCAAAGGCACTCTTTCTACTAAAATCAACACTAGGGTAATCCAATTGATCCATAAAAGAGGCCCTAAGGAAAATCTGAATAACTGGAGATCAATCACCTCCCTAAACATTATCTACAAAATATATGCTGCTAATTTAGCTAGATGTCTCAGTCCCATCATGAAAGACATCATTCTCCCTTAGCAAAAGGGATTCATTAGGGGGGAGATTCATCCTTGATGCCATAGTAGCCCTTTGGGAAGGATTTGACCATGCCCTTGAGTCTAACTAACCATTCTACTTTTTCAAAATTGATTTTGATGAAACTTATGATAGGATAGGGTGGGACTTTGTCCTACAATCTTTACATGATGCTCGTGTTGGAAAACACTTTATTAGAGTTGTTAGCACCTTGTTCCAGAATGCCTACTCTAGGGTTTCTATGAAAGATGTTCTCTCTAACCACATTAGGCTGAGGAGGTCCATTAGAAAGGGATGCCCCCTTGCCCCTCTCCACTTTACTAGTGTTAGTGATGCCCTGTCACGAGGAAGGAGATAAGGAAGAGAGCTCACACACACACTCTCACTCTCAAGGAGAAGCACACACACAGATTGAGGCAAGGAAGAATGATCTTCTTCTTCTTCTTCTATTACATAAAAGGAATGTACAAGAATGACCTAAAAACAAGAATACAACAAGTGCAATATATAAAGATCAGTACATAAGGAAAAACCTAATATTCGCAAATGAGTGAGCTGGCAAGAAACAAATGTGCCATCACTCTCAGTAGATAAATCTAATAAAGCTCAATGAAGTATCCCTGACATATATCGGTATGACCACTATACATGTCAGAGAAACGAAAAACTGGTATGTGTCATCCTGGATCATCACATGTTGAGCTTGATATCTCAAAACTCCCCCTCAAGCTCAACGCCATATCCTGTAATCCAAGCATCTCTCGAAACTTCTTTAACTTCTCAGCGCCAAGTGCTTTGGTGAAAATATCAGCAACCTGCTCATCTGTTCTCACATAAACAAGATCAATATCACCTGCTAATACCTTCTCTCTGATGAAGTGATAATGTACCTCAATATGCTTTGTTCTATCATGGAAAACAGGGTTCCGAGCTAACTGTATGCTGCTAAGATTATCACAATAGATAGTGATAGGCTTTTGCACTTCCACACCTAAATCTGCAAGTAACATCTCCAGCCATGATGCCTCACATGCTGCCATTGCAGCACCTCTATACTCAGCCTCTGTACTCAACAAAGCAACAGTGGGTTGCTTCTTGCTACTCCATGTAATAGCTGCACCTCCAAGTGAGAAAAGAAAGCCACTAGTAGATCTTCTATCTGGAGTACTACCAGCCCAATCCACATCGGTGTATCCATGAACCTACAACTCCACACCAGCTTCATAAAACAATGCATAATCCAAAGTAGCACTCACATAACGTAGAGTGCGCCTTAGAGCATCCAAATGTGGCTTCCTAGGAACTTGCATAAACTAACTTTCAAGTCCAACAGTATAACTTAGGTCAGGCCTTGTAATTGTGAGATATATAAGACTTCCCACAATTTTCCTGTACATAGTAGCATTTTCCAATGCTTCACCTGATGTAGTATCCAATTTCAAATTCTGATCTAATGGCATAGAAATTGGCTTACAATCAGCCATACCATACTTTTGCAGCATATTCAAGGCATATTGCCTTTGCGACATCCATATACCTGTTTCTGTATGTATAAACTCAATGCCCAAGAAATAGCGCAGCACACCAAGATCTTTCATGTCCAATTCCTGCATAAGATGTTTCTTTACCTCTTTGATGCTTTCTTCATTATCACCACCTACAATCAGGTCATCAACATAAATAGCCACAAAAGTGATGCCATCATCAGCCTTCCTTGCATATAGTGAGTGATCTACATCACACATAGAACCCAATGCTGGTTAAGTAATCAGCAATCCTTGCATGCCATGCACGAGGGGCTTGCTTCAGCCCATACAAAGCCTTTTGCAACCTGCAAACATATTCTGGATGCTTTGAATCTTCATATCCTTGTGGTTGGTCCATATATACTTCTTCCTGTAACTCACCATGTAGGAAAGCATTCTTCACATCCATCTGATGCAAAGTCCATCCTTTTGCTGTAGGTAATGCAACAAGTGTTCTGACAGTGGACATTTTAGCTACAAGGCTGAATGTTTCCTCATAATCAATGCCATATGTCTGTGCATAACCTTTAGCTACCAATCGTGCTTTATACCTGCTTATGCTACCATCAGCATTATGCTTTACCTTGTAAACCCATTTGCAGCCTATGGATTTCTTTCCTTGTGGCAATGGAACCAACTTCCATGTATCATTTCCATAAAGTGCAGCCATCTCCTCATGCATAGCTTTTTCCCAATCTGCATTACCAATTGCATCTTCAAAACAAGAAGGTTCAGCATCTTGTATTACCTTTGTCATGTAGGCACAATGGCGAGCCATGTAGCTATCATATGTCAATCGTTGCACTGAATTACGCATCCTCCCAGATCTTCTTGGTCCTGGGTCACTTCTTCTTGTATCATCTGCATGTGCCCTTCTTACTCCTGGAGTCTTTACAGAGGGCAATCCAAGTTCCTCATCAATACTCTTTTCTGAACCACTTGAATCTCCAACAACATCTTCAAAACCTGCACTTTAGTACCAACAGAAAGCTTTTCTTTACCTTTCTTGGATGTATTTGATGAATTTGCTGGACTGAAACTTCCACGCAATCTTCCACTCCATGGATTTGAGTTGGAACTATTGCTTGGTGATGCATCCGGTCCACTCAAAACTTGAGATTCTACACTAGATTTTTCAGCATTTTCTTTGTCATTTGGTTCAAGATTCAGTCCTTCTTTGGCATCTGCATAGAAGCTTGACATTTCATCAAATACCACATCTCTGCTCACCTTCACCTATCGTGTGAGTGGGTTATAACATTTGTACCCCTTTTGCTCAAGGGAATATCCAATGAAGACACATTTTTCTGCTTTCGGATCAAGCTTCGTCCTCAACTCATCTGGAACATGTACATATGCAATACAGCCAAAAACTTTCAGATGTGATAAGTTTGGCTTTTTACCTGTAAACTTCTCTTCAGGTGTAACTTGATGTACAGCAGCAGTCGGAGTTCTGTTCATGATGTATACAGCAGTATGCACAGCTTCTGCCCAATAACAATGAGGCATATTCTTCTCAGCCATCAAGGCTCTTGCTATTTCTGCAATATGTCTATTTTTGCGTTCAGCAACACCATTCTGTTGTGGTGTGTACCTACATGAAAACTGATGCCGAATTCCATGATTTTTTAGAAAGCTGCTGAACTCATTTGACATGTATTCACCTCCTCCATCAAATCCTAATGTTTGAATGTACTTCCCTGTCTGCTTTTCCACCATAGCTTTAAAATTCTGGAAGTGAGTGAACACCTTGCTCTTCTATTTCATGAAATATACCCATACTTTGCGTGTATGATCATCAATGAAGGTAACATAAAACCTGCAACCGCCCATAGATGTGGTCTTTGCTAGACCCCAAACATCTGTATGTACTACTTCTAGTACATTCTCACTAACATGCTTGTCATGTGGAAATGATGCTCTTGACTGTTTACCAAATTGAAATGCTGCACATACCTTTTGCATTTCTGCAACTTCAAAATTTGGTAGTCCATGGACAATCTCCTTTGACTGCATCATTTTTAGCCTTTGCAAGTTTGCATGTCCAATCCGTTTGTGCCATATCTCTATATCTACAATAACTCTTGCACCTTTTGCAAACATGGCTGCATTCATTTCAGGAATCTTTACATTTGAGGTGAACATCCTACCCACTTTGTTTCCTTTGGCAACCAATCGTCCATCCTGCTTGTACTCTTCTACATATAATCCATAAGCATTGAACCTGACTTGTAATCCCTCGTCAACCATTTGTCCAACAGAAACCAGATTCTTTGTTATATTTGGAACATGCAACACATCAGCAAGATGTTTTACCTTCCCGTCCTCCATAGACAATGCTACGTTTCCTGTATGCTCAAAAGGATGCGATGTATCATCACCTGTTTCAACATATCCAGGAACTGGCATTTTCTGCAAACTACTAAACCATTCTGCATGACTGGTCATGTGATTTGAAGCACTTGAATCAACATACCAGACATTATCATTCGGTTTTGAAACACCAACAGACATCGTATTCATAAATAGCTTCTCAGAATCATCTGCACTTGTGGATGCATAGTTGTTTTGCTGCCTTCTGTTATTCTGATTCTTTAACCTACAATCATGTTCAAAGTGTCCAGGTTTACCACAATTCCAACATCCTTTACTATCATTACCTGAATCATTTCTTTGGAAATTTCTGCGACCTCTTTGGCTCCCCCTGCCTCGAAACTGCCCTCTTCCTCCTACATGATTCTGTTGTTGACCTTGGTCTTGGTTACTGTTTCCTCTTCCACTTCCAAAACCTCTACCTCTGCCTCTTCCTCTACCAGAGTAGAATACTTGCTCAGAACTAGGCTTTCCTTGGGAGTTTGAGTCCTCACCAAGATTCTTTTCTTCAATAATCAGCATAGATACTAGATCAGCAAAATTCGGAATATTTTCCCTGGTCTGTATGGAAGTTTTGAACTGCTTATATGCAGCTCCTAAACCACGAAGGCACACTTCCACCTTATCATCATCATCTACATTCACGCCAATAGATGCAAGTGACTCACATATGCCTTTGATTTTAAGAGTGTAGTCACTTACCGTCATGCTCTTCTTTTCCAATGTATGCAACTCGTTCTTGAGTTGCAATTTCCGTGCCTTTGTATTAGTCTCATACAAGGTGACCAAGCTGTTCCAAGCCTCTTTTGGAGTCTTGGCATCCTATATGTGTCCAATCATGCTATCCTGTATGCTAACAGATAGCCAATACATTACCTTTCGTGCTCCTTGATTCCATTCCTTATATGCTCTTAACTGATCTGTAGTCTAATTCCAACTGCGGAGCATTTTCATTCTCTCCTTTGATATACTTCCAATAGCCTTTTCCCATCAGGAAATTCGTCATTCTGAATCTCCAAGCATGGAAGTTGTTCTTGTCCAGCTTATCGCTCATAAGCTGACTCATTCCATCTGCGTTTGCCATTTCTGCAACAATTCACAACACTGCAAAACACTACAAGCAGCACTTCTGCTTGAACACTGTCGCACTCTGACGTGACAATTCGATCTCAGAAAAACACAGTTTTTGTGTATCAACAGTTTTCCATCACTAATCTAATTCTTCTTGTTCTATAAAAGAAAAAAAGGAAATAAAACTATGATTTTTGAGCTATACCTTTCTCCCTATTTGAGAATTATCTTAGTCCATTGGAAAATGATCTTTACTTTGTAATAACACGTAACCTTGTTCCATTACTTCCATATCACCATTTGGCACACAAATTAGTATTATTCTTCATTCATTTTATTGATATAATGTGTCTCATGCTTTTTCTTGTTAGTTGTTTTTTCAATCTTTCTTGTTCTTGAAAATGGTGATGATTTGGAGTAATTTCACTTTTCCTTGATGTAGAGGGGGTACTAGGGTACCTAATTTTTGTTAAAAATAAAGAAGTAAGGTGGTATATATCTTTGCAAAAAGAATTTTCTTCAAATGGAAGGAAAATACAAAAACGAAAAATGGAAGCGTTTGCTTCAACAAGTAGTGAAGATCAAAAGAGAATCAATCAAAAGAGAATCAAATCCGAAAAAAGCTGAAATGGAAGAGGAGTGGCTCCTCAAAGTAGTGGAAAGTTATGGAGAAGAGCTCTCAAACTCATCACGAGAGTTTTTGGTCACTTGGCTAAAAAAGAGGCAAGGGAGGACACTCAAGAATAGAGGAAGAAAGCGTGGAAGTCCCCTTGTAGCTAGTCCAAATCATTTGAGTCATTTTGTTCTCTTCACTCTCATAGACTATGTCCAGCCGCATACCAATTTTTGGATATTCTACTTGTGAAAGTCATATCTCTATATGTATCCAATTTTAGAGTTTAAACATTCATTGGAAAGATTATCTTGATTACTTCCTCTACTACAATAGGTTTAGCAAATTCTTTATGCTCTATGAGTTATTCAGTTTTTAGTGAAGTCCAATATTCAGCCTAATTGAGTGGACAGGTAGCCTATTTTGAGGCAAAGAGTTGCCAACCCAAAACTACTCCAAATTGAGTGTTTGATAGCTCATTTGAAAGCTCTATGTGCATAATTTGAGTGACCAATGTTTCAAGTTCATTGCATTTTTTAGCTGGTACCAGTTTTTATTTGAAGGTTCAGCGGTTGGCAAAAGTCTTGATCCTCAGAAGGTCTTCTACACTTTCCATTGCGAATAGGAGAGGAATTCTCCAACAATTGGTATTAGAGCATTGCAGCTTGAAGAGGCAAAGTATTGGAGCTGAAGTAAAGCAAAGGAGAAGCTACAAATCAAGGGGGATCTTTGTGAAGTCAAGAAAGAGCGCCACAACATACTTGGTAAACTCCAATCTTGGAAGTTTTCAATGGCTGATTTAATACAAGTTGAGAAGTTAGACAAAGACAATTTGTAGTCTTGAAGGTATAGAATGACGAATTACCTTAAAGGTAAGGCCGCCCACGCTCTACCACCCATGTATAACTGTCCATGGAAGGACACCCATGATCCTATATATACATGACTTCTGCACTACCTGAGACATTGAGTTGAGCCAGCATACCTCTTCCTTATATCTCCCTATCTAGAGTTGTCTAGATCACCATTTAAGCTCTACCTTGAGAGCACACGGGTGGACAACACATCTGGCACTTTCTTGACTACATGTTTCCACAATTCAGGCTTAACCTTGAGTAGCTCTTCTAAAGTGAGATTGCATTGCACTTCAGTACTCTTCACTACCTCTGTGTTCCTAGGTATCATTGAGTCTTCATTTCTTATCATGACCGTGGGTGCTTTCATACAACTAGACTTTGCTTCCCATGAACCTGTGAAATGGGGTAGTTCCTGTAAAGAATTAGACTCGAGGTCTAATCTCTCTTGAGATTGGGCACTCTCTTGCTCTCCATAAAGGGAAGGAATGTCTTGTGGGAATTGATTGTGTGTGTCATCCACAAGCTCGATTGGAGGAGGATCTTCGCTTTCTTTAGCCCATTTCTCTTCTTGAATTTCTCGTAGAAATTCTAGTGAATATCGATTCATAGAAGAAGAGGTATTTGGTTCAGTGGAGTTAGGCACATAAGCTTCCTTGGGAGGATGCTTATTATATCGCTTGCCCTCTCCTTAGCCTGGGAGTTTGCCCCTTTTCCACACTTTGCAATTATCATCTCCAATCTATCTAATAGACCATCAAAATGCAATGGTTTTCTAGTGGAGCTAGAGCAATTGAAAAGGTGACTAGCCTCAAACATGGCTTGAGCAAATTTCACCATCTTGGCACATATTTTGGTTCATTCAAGCCCTAGGTCAGCTCTAGGGTAACATCTTTCCTAATCAGTTACATTTTGCCCTTCTTGGATTCTGGCTTGATATGCTCTAAGCATCATATCTATGTCCTCGGGAGTGGGATCTGCTAAGACTGATCCTACTCAGGGTGGTGGGTGGGTTACGTGTGGTGGATTAGAAGGTTGGAGAATGGAAGGTGATGGGGATGGTAGTGGGGGTGATGTGTGAGAGAGAGTTTGAGATGTGATTTCTATGATTTTGGCTTTGGTCTCTCGCAAACTTTGCTTGAGTTCAGTCCTCTTCCTTGCCCATTGCCTCTTCATAGGTTCGCGACTTTCTCTCCAAGCTCTTGTTCTCTTCTTATTCTGACTCTCTATCTCGCTAACCTCCGAATTCTTTTCCTCGCCTAATTCTTGGTTTTGCTTAAGTGCTTGAGCTCTCGTGATAACTTGCACCGGGGCTGTGGAAATCAGACTTCCCATGGATTCTATCACTAGTCCAATAACATTGATAGCAGCATTTTTTCGCATGTTGGTGGGCTTCTTCACACAATCTGGACAAGAGCCTTGAATTGTCACTGATTGGGTTTGGGTAGGTGCTAGTAGAGGGCAATCACGAATGAGGTGATGTCCCTAACATCGGAAGCATGGTCCTCTAGGAAATGGAGGTCTTATCTGCCTAGGCTCAGGTCTAGAGTTGGGGTTTGCAAACATGACATTCGCACATTCTGGCTCCCAACTAGATTCACTCGGCTCTTCATAATAGTATGACTCTTTATGCTCCGGTGACTGCATGTAAGCCTGTGGGCTCTCGATATGTATAGAGTCAAAATTATAATCACTTGGGTCACTTTCTAAAAGCAATGGTGTCACTGGAACTAAAGCTCTATTTGGATTTCTTCTGTAGCTACATACTTTACTAGAATCACATTGGCGGGAAGAGGGGGTTGCTGCACTAGGGCTAGTTGAGGTCTTTGCTCCTCTTGATAGGGTGGTTGATAGCCCCTTCCATCTTGAGCTTTCTCCAAGTGATGTAGAAGGTTCTGGACCTGACATTTGAGTGCTTGTTTGCTGAAATTCTTCTTTGATAGCACCTCCATCATCTTCACAATCTTCTTCAAGAATCTTCTCTTTCCCTTTGTCTCCAAACCATGGTCTTAGCTCATCAAATACCACATCTCGTCAGACTCGTAGCTCCTTTGTCACCAGATTGTAGCACCTATATCCCTTTTGCTCTGATGAATATCCAATGAAAATACATTTTTCTGACTTTGCCTCCATCTTGTCCTTAGTTCTTGAGGGATGTGAACATAAAACACACATCCAAAAACTTTGAGATCTGTAAGGTTAGGTTTCTTGCCGGAATAAACCTCCTCAGGAGTTAGATTATGCACTCCATCCGTTGTGCACTTGTTCATCAAATAAATAGTCGTACTAGTTGCTTCAGCCCAATAGTTTAGTGGCATCTTCATCTCATTGAGCATGCATATTGCAACCTCTGTGATATGTCTATTTTTCCTTTCAGCTATTCCATTTTGTTGAGGCGTGTACCTACATGTAAATTATCTCTTGATGCCATTTTCATAAAGAAAATCTGAAACTTCTTTGGAGAAATATTCTCCTCCCCTCATTTCCAGGTAGTATCTCATAGAACAGTGCCAGAAATACCCTCGGACAAGATAGAGGACATGAGCGAAGGAGAAGAAGGAAACACATATCTCCCTATCACTCATCAGGGTTAGACCACCAAGGCAATATTGGACTCAGGTGCAGGAGTTGCAATTGCTACCACTTCCCTATGGAAGTGTTGGGGCAAGCCAACACTCAGGCCCATGACAATGAAGTTACAAATGGTTGATGGTCACATTAAAAGACCCTTAGGGCTACTAGAAGGAATAACTCTCACCACTTGTGGAGTAGAGTTTGAGCATACTTTTGCTATATGTGACTTTAGACAAAATCAGGCCTATGAGATGATTATGGGAAGACCCTTCTTGAGGCAATTGCAAGTAGTAAAGGATTGGGGTATAAATTCTTTGTATTTGCAACACCTGGGTGTCACTACCAAAGTAAATCTCAAAGATTTCTCTCATAGAGATGTGCCCCCTATTCAATGGAATCCCATCCATAGAGATAAGGATGATACAGAATCAGTGCATTCCATATGATCAGGATCCTCATGGATGCATGAAGACACCCACTTATGGATGTTCAAAGTAGCTATAGAGGAAGAGAATAGAGAAAAAGCAACAGAGATAGGTGTGAAGGAAACCCATAGATCAATTCAAGACCCAGCCTATGCGCCTGTAGAATTTGAACCTCATGGTTGGACAGAAATCTTAGCAACTATGGATGTAGCCATCAATGAAGAGTAGTGGACACCCCATTGTGAGGAGGATGGCTATGACATTTCAGTCTTCACAATAGAGCCAATCATTTGTGATCCAATTATTGAAGAATATGAACCTAGCACTGATGCATTTGAGGATGCAAGTGACTCCGATTTAGATTCAATCATTATGGACCCACCTTTTGCATCAGATGAGGAATATTTCTATGAAGTCAAAGCTCACCTCAGAGATAGGAAGAAATTATGAATGAGGTGAGATTAACCACACAAGTGACCACTAAGAACGAAGGCAAGAAGAGGAAGAAGAGAGAAGTCACACCAGAGGAAGAAGAGAGAAGTCACACCAGAGGAAGAAGAATCTTTGTTTGAGGTCCCTGAAAATTTCAAGAAGTATGAAGTTGAAGATAGGAGAGTCATGATAAGAATGCCTAAACATGAAGCCGTCATAGGAGAAGCCTATGATAATAAAGAAACTACAAAGAAAATCATAGTGACCATCACTACAAGAAATAGGGGGGAATAGCAACGCCACAAAACCAGAAAAAAATGGGGACCGTCGCTTATGCGACGCTAACCTCGCGTAAGCGACGGTCCTGTTTTCAAAATTTTGATTTTTAGGTGGGGTACGTCGCAGACTAAAGCTTGCGTCGCTTATGCGATGCTAATCTTTGCGTCGCAAATAGAGTCGCTTGCTAGCGACGGTATGGGCGACGTGGGCAAACTGGAGAGCGTCCCATATGCGTCGTCCTTTCGAGAGCGTCGCGTAAGCGACACTCTAGAATGTTAAAAAAAAATTCGATTTCTCCCGGCACATTTGTGCCGAGATTTGGACGAAAGCAAGAGAACGAGAGAGAGAGAGAGAGAGAGAGAGAGAGAGAGAGAGAGAGAGAGAGAGAGAGAGAGAGAGAGAGAGAGACCAGGTATGCGCACACACACTTACACACACATACATATGCATACACACACACACATATACACACATAGACACACACACACACACATACACATATACACACACACATACACACACAAATACACACACATATACACACACACATAATGTTGCATACACACACATATACATACATACACACACGTATACATGCACACACACATATATACATACACACACATACTCATACATAATGCACATGAAAACATACACATACATAATGCATACACATGCACACGCATATACACATACACATACACATACACACACATACACACATATACACATGCATACACACACATACACACACACATACACACACATACACACATACACACACATATATGCATACACACACACATAGAGAGACATGCACACACATACACATACATGCATACATATGCATATGCATATGCATACATACATACATACTTACATGCATACACACACATACGCATACACAATGCACACACACACACATACACATACATAATGCATATGCATACATAATGCACATGCATACATAATGCACATGCATACATACACATACATAATGCATATGCATACATATACATACATAATGCATACACACACATATGCATACATAAAGCATACACACACATACACACACATATGCATACATACATGCATACACATACACACATAGACACATACACACACACATACATATGCATACACACACGTATACACACATAGACACACACACACATACACATATATACATACACATAAACACACACAAGTACACACTCGTATACACACATACACACATAATGTTGCATACACACACATATACATACATACACACACACATATACATGCAGACACACATATATACATACACACACATGCATACACACACATATACACATGCATACACACACATACACACACACATACACACACACATACACACATACACACATACACATACATACACACATACACACACATATATGCATACACACACATATATGCATACACACACATAGAGAGACATGCACACACATACACATACATGCATACATATGCATATGCATATGCATACATACATACATACTTACATGCATACACACACATATGCATACACAATGCACATGCATACATACACATACATAATGCATATGCATACATAATGCACATGCATACATACACATACATAATGCATATGCATTCATAATGCACATGCATACATACACATACATCATGCATACACACACATATGCATACGTAAAGCATACACACACATACACACACATATACATACATACATGCATACACATACACACATACACACATACACACACACATACATATGCATACACACACATATACACACATAGACACACACACACACACATACACATATATACACACACATACACACACAAATACACACTCGTATACACACATACACACATAATGCTGCATACACACACATATACATACATACACTCAGACATATACATGCACACACACATATATACATACACACACATATGCATACATAATGCATGAAAACATACACATACATAATGCATACACATGTACACACATATACACATACACATACACATACACACAGATACACACATATACACATGCATACACACACACATACACACACACATACACACACACATACACACACACATACACACACACATACACACACATACACACACATATATGCATACACACACACATAGAGAGACATGCACACACATACACATACATGCATACATATGCATATACATATGCATACATACATACATACTTACATGCATACACACACATATGCATACACAATGCACACACACACACATACACATACATAATGCATATGCATACATAATGCATATGCATACATAATGCACATGCATACATACACATACATAATGCATACACACACATATGCATACATAAAGCATACACACACATATGCATACATACATGCATACACATACACACATAGACACATACACATACACATAGATATGCATACACACACATATACACACATAGACACACACACACACACATACACTATATACACATACACATACACACACAAATACACACTCGTATACACACATACACACATAATGTTGCATACACACACATATACATACATACACACACACACATGTACATGCAGACACACATATATACATACACACACATGCATACACACACATACACACATGCATACACACACATACACACACACATACGTACATACACACACATACACACATACACACACATATATGCATACACACACACATAGAGAGACATGCACACACATACACATACATGCATACATATGCATATGCATATGCATACATACATACATACTTACATGCATACACACACATATGCATACACAATGCACATGCATACATACACATACATAATGCATATGCATACATAATGCACATGCATACATACACATACATAATGCAAATGCATACATAATGCACATGCATACATACACATACATAATGCATACACACACATATGCATACATAAAGCATACACACACATACACACACATATGCATACATACATGTGTACACATACACACATAGACACATACACACACGCATACATATGCATACACACACATATACACATGTAGACACACACACATACACATACACATATATACACACACACATACACACACAAATACACACTCGTATACACAGATACACACATAATGTTGCATACACACACATATACATACATACACACACACACATATACATGCAGTCACACATATATACATACACACACATATGCATACACAATGCACATGCATACATACACATACATAATGCATATGCATACATAATGCACATGCATACATACACATACATAATGCATATGCATACATACACATACATAATGCATACAAACACATATGCATACATAAAGCATACACACACATACACACACATACACACACACATACACACACATACATACACATACACACATACACACACATATATGCATACACACACATAGAGAGACATGCACACACATACACATACATGCATACATATGCATATGCATATGCATACATACATACATACTTACATGCATACACACACATATGCATACATAATGCACATGCATACATACACATACATAATGCATATGCATACATAATGCACATGCATAAATACATATACATAATGCATATGCATACATAATGCATATGCATACATAATGCACATGCATACATACACATACATAATACATACACACATATGCATACATAAAGCATACACACATATACACACACATATGCATACATACATGCATACACACACACACATAGACACATACACACCCATAGACACATACACACACATAAACAGATCCACACTCATAGACACACACACATACATATAGACGTGCACACACATACACACACATATCCACACACACATACACACATAGACACATACAACCTTAATGATGCATTCACACACATACAGATGCATACACACATACAAATGCATACACACATACACACATGATGATGCATTCACACACATACACATGCATTCACATAGGGATACAGGTCTTAAATATGACCTTTCTCCCTAGTATAGAGTACACATATTTAGGCAGTGTAGTTGTGCATGACAACGAGATAATGCAGTGTCCTGTTTGCAATAAATGCTTAACAGATTGCCATATGTGTGTGTCTATGTGTCTATGTGTAAACCCACAACCTATCTATTGATACTCAAGGAGTTTCTCATGAAAAGAGATATAAGCTTATCTATGTGTATGTGTGTGTATGTGTGTGTCTATGTGTAAACCCACAACCTATCTATTGACACTCAACGAGTTTCTCATGAAAACAGATATAAACTTATCTGTCTGCACATGATTTAACTCAAATAGAATTTTCTCCTGTGAATAATTCACATAATTCACTGCTAATGCTCCCTTGTATATGCTTCTCCTTTGTTGATGGACCCACATTGTAAACCCACAACCTATCTACTGATGCTCAACGAGTTTCTCATGAAAAGAGATATAAGCTTATCTCTCTGCACATGAATTAACTCAAATACGTTTTTCTCCTGTGAATAATTCACATAATTCGCTGCTAATGTTCCCTTGTATATGCTTCTCCTTTGTTGATGGGCCCACATTGTAAACCCACAACCTGTCTACTAACACTCCGAGTTTCTCATGAAAAGAGATATAAGCTTATCTGTCCGCACATGAATTAACTCAAATAAGTTTTTCTCCTGTGAATAATTCACATAATTTGCTGCTAATGCTCCCTTGTATATTCTTCTCCTTTGTTGATGGACCCACGTTGTAAACCCACAACCTGTCTACTGACACTCAACGAGTTTCTCATGAAAAGAGATATAAGCTTATCTGTCTGCACATGATTTAACTCAAATAGGTTTTTCTCCTGTGCATAATTCACATAATTCATTGCTAATGCTCCCTTGTATATGCTTCTCCTTTGTTGATGGGCCCACGTTGTAAACCCACAACCTGTCTACTGACACTCAACGAGTTCCTCATGAAAAGAGATATAAGCTTATCTGTCCGCACATGATTTAACTGATCAAATAGGTTTTTCTCCTATGAATAATTCACATAATTCGCTGCTAATGCTCCCTTGTATATTCTTCTCCTTTGTTGATGGACCCATGTTGTAAACCGACAACCTGTCTACTGACACTCAACGAGTTTCTCATGAAAAGAGATATAAGCTTATCTGTCTGCACATGAATTAACTCAAATAGGTTTTTTTCATGTGAATAATTCACATAATTCGCTGCTAATGCTCCCTTGTATATTCTTCTCCTTTGTTGATGGGCCCACGTTGTAAACCCACAACCTGTCTACTGACACTCAAGGAGTTTCTCATGAAAAGAGATATAAGCTTATCTGTCCACACATGAATTAACTCAAATAGGTTTTTCTCCTGTGAATAATTCATATAATTCGTTGCTAATGCTCCCTTGTATATTCTTCTCCTTTGTTGATGGACCCACGTTGTAAACCCACAACCTGTCTACGGACACTCAACAAGTTTCTCATGAAAAGAGATATAAGCTTATCTGTCTGCACATGATTTAACTCAAATAGGTTTTTCTCCTGTGAATAATTGACATAATTAGCTGCTAATGCTCCCTTGTATATTATTCTCCTTTGTTGATGGACCCACGTTGTAAACCCACAACCTGTCTACTGACACTCAAGGAGCCTACATGAAAAGAGATATAAGCTTATCTGTCACACATGAATTAACTCAAATAGGATTTTCTCTTGTGAATAATTCACATACTTCGCTGCTAGTGCTCCCTACAGAAAAGCTAATGATCAAGCTATTGTTCATGCATATGGTTTAAAGGGAGAGACCTATATCTGTGATAGAAAGTAAGAGGTGGTATAAAGTATACCAAACAGAAGTTGTGTGACGCATTCATTGTAAGTCGCATGGTCACAGCCAAAAATCACAACAGCAAGCTCCTTCGCCGGAAGGTTCAAGAACGGGAGCGGTAATGGAGGAGAATGGCTAGCCCAAGAGGAAGGAGAATGAAGGCCTTTGTATGTTTTGGTCTTACCTCAAGCTCCCATGACAGAAGCACTTTCTTGGCGATGAGACTTGGAAGAGTAATTTTAGAGTTTGTTGGAAAACATTAATTACAAATTTATGTAATGAGATCATATGCTACGTGTGTATTAATTACAATAATACTTTCATAATATATTTTTTATGAATGAAGGCATTCTGTGGATAGAATATTGACACCAATGGGTGAAGATATGAAAGATATTGACACCAGCATTCACGAGTTCACTGTCAAGGATCTAGTTGACAATGATGTGGATAGCAATCTGTGGAGCATGCACAAGAGCAAGGCTAAGTGGTTCAGGATCTTGGGTGTTCTGTCAGGTATGATCGCCGTTGGGAGGTAGTTTTCTGATATTTGTAGATGGAAAAGCCCTATCACCACAGTTCTCGTCCATTTCCTCTTCGCTGCTAATGCTCCCTTGTATATGCTTTCTGTCAATGGTGCACAGTGACATCTCACCAGTATGGGTGCCTACATGTAAACAAAACCTCATTACACCTCAAACAGTGATCTAATGTAATATCAGAGATTATTAAATCTAAGCAAAGAACTTGAGCTGAAAAACGTGTCTTCTGCTTCCCATTAGTCCAGGCATATGGATTGATGTTCATCTCTCCATAGCTATCTGCCTCAGAAATACCATGCAACTTTTTATCAATGTAATTAAACAAAAATAGTGGCATCCCTGGTCGGACATTCTTTACATAGATGATATGAGAAGCTCGAAGGCCTGGACATGCAGAAAAGCTGATGATCAAGCTGTTGCGAACATTTGTTTTATGTAGGGTACAAGTTTCAAATTATGTAAATACCTTTGGGAAGTCTTCAAATACTTCAAGAAGGCTCATATTATTCATAAAATTTAGCAAAAATACCACGTGAGTTCTAGAACATGGTGAGTCAAATTAGTGAGTCACAAGGGAGCTTCAGTGGTGTCCTAGTGGAAGGTCGATGTGGCTAGTTCTCAAAGTCCATCAATACTTTGCTTATTGAGCACTTGAGTCATGTAATACCTCCATCCAAGTGTCTACCACGAATTTAGATGTATTAGGAAGGTTTTAGATTAGTTTCCCATGCTATAAAAAGAGGAGAAAAGTCGTGATCCTAGAGGGTTCCACCTACTTCCTGCTATACTTTGGAGGTCAATAAACTCCAACAGTGGTATCAGAGCAAGTACTTGGAGACTTGGAGAAGGTTATCATACCTTGACGAAGAATTTGAAGCTATCAAAGAAGCAGTTCATCATCAACACTACACAAAGGTAGAAGACGATTGCAAGGAGGCATCTGAAGCAACATCCAAGCAAAGAAAGGTGCACATACCTCATTTACAAGGTAAATATTATATTTCTTCTCATCACACACATTGGAAAGGAGGCTTAAAGGAGGAAGCTTAGCATTTGTATTATGGGAGACCAACATGCACAAATAGAGAAGCTTGATAAGACCAATTATCAGGCATGGAAGTTTAGAATCACAGCATACTTGCAAGGTAGAGGCTTGTATGGTTTGATTGACGGCACAGATATCAAACCCACATTACCAGAGGACCCAAATCAGCAACAATTGAGGGAGTTTAGACTTTGGAATGAGAGAGACAAAAGGGTTATATTCATTTTATCACAAAATATTCAAGATTCAATGGTAGGACACATACAAGATCTAGACACAAGTAGAGATGTTTGGCTTGCATTGGAAAGGTTGTATGCTACAGGTACAAGAGCAAGGAAGATTCAACTCAAAAATGAGTTGAATACCATAAAGAAAGATACAAGGACATCGGTCAATGATTACATATTGAAAGTTAAAGAGATTGCAGATCAACTAGGATCAATTCAAGCTCATGTGGAGGACGACGACTTGGTTGCACATACTCTCAACGGACTCAAAGATGATGAGAGATGGAAACCCTTCATTACTTCAGTTTATGTCAGAGGAGAATTACCAGATTTTGATCAACTTATTGCCCTCATGGTCACGGAGGAGATGAATCTAAATGGTTCTACTTCAAATCAAAAAGGATCTCAAGGACAAGCTCTTTATGTAGGATCATCAAGAGGTGGAAACAGAGGTGGAAGAGGTTCAAATAGAGGTCGAGGAAGAAGGAGCGATGATCAAAGGACTTCAAGTGGCTTCTTCAACACAAGAGGAAGAGGAAGATCAAGCGCTAGAGGTACGAGAGGCTACTACAACTACAACCAAAGACAAAGGAGTGAAGATAATAAGAACAATTGCTATATATGTGGAAGGTATGGACACTATGCCAAAGATTGTTATCAAAATGAAAATAATCAAGGTGGTAATCGAAGAGGAGGCTATTCAAGAAGAGGTAAACAATAAGGAAATTATGCAGTTGAAGGTAAAAGTGATGATTATGATTCTCTTCTTATGATGAATGTAAAAACTAAGATGAATTCCAATAGTGATGTATGGTATGTAGATAGTGGTTGTTCTAATCACATGTCTCATGATGCTTCATGGTTTTCTAATATGCATAATCCGTCATGTAAAGGTCATGTTGAAACAGGAGATGATACAACACATAAGATTATGCAGGTTGGAGATGTTGTTATGCAGGATAAGAGCAAGAAAAATTGCTTGAAGGATGTACTTTATGTGCCAACGATCACTAGGAATTTGATGTCGGTTGGTCAAATGGTAGAAAAAGGTCTACAAGTAAGATTTAATCATGCAGGTTGCTTCATTGAGGATCCAAAGCAAAGGAGGTTAATTGCTAGAGGTCAAAAACAAGGTAGATTGTTTACATTCAAGGTAAACCCAAATCATACAAACTATTTCTCTTATGGTATGCATCGAATAGCAGAGCTTGATCTATGGCACAAAAGGATTGGACACATGAATGTACACAGGTTAAAGGAGCTATCAAAGAAGAGGATTGTTGAAGGATTACCTGATCTTACTAAGCAACATATGGTGCATCTTTGTGAAGCATGTCAAATGGGTAAGCAGAGTAGACAACCTTTCAAGCATTCAAGCTATGTAAGTGATGGTTTGCTAGATCTCATACACACAGATGTGTGGGGACCTACTAAAGAGGCATCCTTGGTTGGTAATAAGTACTATGTTTCATTCATTGACGATCATAGTAGAATGACATTTGTGTATTTCATTAAACATAAGAGTGAGGTCTTTGATTGTTTCAAGAAGTTCAAATCATATGTCGAAAAGCAAACAGGAAGGTATATTAAGAAGCTAAGGTCTGATGGAGGGGGAGAGTATTTCTCTCAAGCTTTTACTGATTTTTTGTATGATGAAGGTATCAAAAGAGAAGTTACATGCAGGTATACTCCACAACAAAATGGAGTCGCAGAAAGAAGAAACAGAATCATAGCAGAAGCATCTAGAAGTATGCTTAATGATATGTGTTTGCCTAATTATTTTTGGGCTGAAGCTGTTAGCACAAGTGTTTACATTATGAATAGAGTTCCGACTGCTGGAGTTCATCATTTGACACCATATGAGGTATGGCATGGAAGGAAACCAAGTGTAAGTCATTTGAAAGTATTTGGTTGTGTATGTTATGTACATGTACCTAGTGAGGTGAGATCTAAACTTGATGCAAAATCAGAAAAATGTATATTTATTGGTTATGCAGATACTCAAAGAGGATATAGATGCTATAATCCTCATACCAATAAGGTTGTTGTGTCAAGAGATGTAAACTTTGATGAATCACTTTCATGGTATGCAGATAAGAATTGTTTGCAGGACATGGATGAAAATGAAGAAGGTGTGGTTGAAGGAGATGAATGCATAGTTCAACCATCAGGAAGTTTAAATGATGAAAGGAGTGGTCTAGATGAAGAAAGAGGATCACCTTTCAATGGAAGATTAAGGCAAGAGTCACCTCCAAGTGTTAAAAGTAAAGGTAAACTCAAACTTGTTGAAGTTAATGATGAAGGAGAGGAAATTAGTGATGTATGTGAGTATGGAGAATCATCAAAGGTTCCTAATAAGAAAGGAAGAGCATCTACATTGGAAGTAAGAAGAACTTCAAGAGTAAGTAAGCAACCTCAAAGGTATACTTATGAATCTTTCATGAATACTCATTATGCTTTTATGACAAAAGTTGAGCAGGAAAATGAACCCACATGTTATGATGAGGCCAAAGGAGATGAAAAGTGGGAGAAAGCAATGAGAGAAGAAATGGAAGCACTTCAGGATAACAAGACTTGGAATTTAGTTCCAAGTACACCAAAGCAAAAGGTAATTGGTTGCAAGTGGGTTTTTAAGATTAAAAGAAATAGTGATGGTAGTGTGTCTAGATATAAGGCTAGACTTGTAGCAAAAGGATATAATCAAACTCAAGGTGTGGACTATGAGGAAACATTTAGTCCAGTAGCAAATATGGCAACGGTGAGAGCTTTGTTGGCTTTAGCTGCAAGTAAAAGGTGGAATATATATCAACTCGATATAAAGAATGCCTTTTTTAATGGTGAGTTAAATGAAGAAGTGTATATGTCACAACCAGATGGTTATGTGGATGCAAAATATCCTAATCATGTATGCAGGTTAAAGAAGGCATTGTATGGTCTTAAGCAGGCACCAAGGGCATGGAATGCAAGGTTGGTAAAGTATCTTATGCTGCAAGGATACACAGCGAGTCATGCTGATCCTTCACTTTATGTAAAACATGTAGATGGCATGTGTGTCTATGTATGCATTTATGTGGATGACTTGTTGATTACAGAGAATGATGCAAAAGCAATTGATGAGATAAAAGGTAATTTGGGAAAGGAATTTAAAATTTCAGATCTTGGTTTGCTCAGATACTTTCTTGGGATTGAAATTGTGTATAGCGATGAAGGTATGTGGTTGATACAAAGAAAGTATATATGTGATATGCTGAAAAGGTTTGGTATGCAGGAATGTAAATTTGTTTCTACTCCAATGGAATGTAATGTAAAGCTGAGTGCAAAGGAAGGTGATGAGTTGCATGATATGAATGTATATAGATCCATGGTAGGATCTTTGATTTATGCAACAAAAACTAGACCTGATATATGTTATGCAGTGGGAGTATTGTCACAGTTTATGCATGAACCTAGAGTACCTCATATGCATGCAGCGAAAAGAGTGCTTAGGTATTTGAAAGGTACCATGAACGAAGGATTATTTTATAGTCATGATGTTGATCTAACTCTTAAAGTCTTTAGTGATGCAGATTGGGCTGGAAGCAAAGATGACAGAAGATCCACAAGTGGATATGTGGTAATAGCAGGAAACAAGACATTAACATGGAGTTCAAAGAAACAGCCTACAGTCGCTTTATCTTCTACAGAGGCTGAGTATAGAGGTTTAGCATTGGCTACTACTGAGGTTATGTGGTTTAAAAAGTTGTTTCATGACTTGAATGTGCAGGTTGATGTACCACTGATATATGGGGATAACTTGAGCAGCATTCATATGACCTCAAATCCTATTTTTCATGCTAGAACAAAGCATATAGAGGTTCACTATCATTATGTTCGAGCGAAGGCCATGAACAATGAAGTGCAGGTTTCTTTTGTTGGAACAAAGGATCAAGTTGCAGATATCTTCACCAAATCCTTGGATGGACCAAAGCTTCAAAGATTCAACTATATTCTTGGCATGAAGGAAATACCCTTTGAAACTTGAGGGGGAGAATGTTGCGAACATTTGTTTTATGTAGGGTACAAGTTTCAAATTATGTAAATACCTTTGGGAAGTCTTCAAATACTTCAAGAAGGCTCATATTATTCATAAAATTTAGCAAAAATACCACGTGAGTTCTAGAACATGGTGAGTCAAATTAGTGAGTCACAAGGGAGCTTCAGTGGTGTCCTAGTGGAAGGTCGATGTGGCTAGTTCTCAAAGTCCATCAATACTTTGCTTATTTGAGCACTTGAGTCATGTAAAACCTCCATCCAAGTGTCTACCACGAATTTAGATGTATTAGGAAGGTTTTAGATTAGTTTCCCATGCTATAAAAAGAGGAGAAAAGTCGTGATCTTGTGGGATGTCCAAGAGAGTATCTCTATGCTACTCTAGTTTTTGTATGCAGAGCTTGCAGAGCTTGTATCTCCCTCATTATATATCCACATTACATGTTTGATAGCGCATTTGAAAGCTCTTCTTGTCTACTTTCATAGTACCAATTTTCATAATCATTGGATTTGTGAGCTGAGAGCAACACTCTCTGCAAGTAGTGTGTGTTCTCTGTTTTTTATCCCTGCTGAAGGTCTCCATTAAACATCCAACTTGCAGAGGTCATATCTCCTTGTGTATGTATCGAAATCATGTGTTCTTTGGCTTGTTAGAAAGCTCTCCAAGTCTATTTGTATTCTGCAAATTTTCAGATTCATTGGAGTTGTGAGTTAAGAGCAGTAGTCTCTGCAAGTGATGTATGTCCTCAGGTTCATCTCTGTTTCAAGGTCTCCATTAAAGCTGCATATTGCAGAGGTCATAGCTCATTGAGTATTTATCCAAATTGAGTGTTCTTTGGCTCATTGGAAATCTCTTGGTCTCTAGTATATGTGGTTAAAACAGTTTTAAAAATTGTTGAGTGAGTAGAGAGTAGTAAGCTCTGCAAGCATGACTGGTTTTCTATGATGAAGTTTGTGAGAAGGTCAACTTGTTCCTAGAGGGTTCCACCTACTTCCTGCTATACTTTGGAGGTCAATAAACTCCAACACAAGCTATTGTTCATGCATATGGTTTAAAGGGAGAGACGTATATCTATGATAGAAAGTAAGAGGATAGATAAAGTATACCAAACAGAAGTTGTGTGATGCATTCATTGTAAGTCGCATGGTCACAGCCAAAAATCACAGCAGCAAGCTCCTCTGCCGGAAGGTTCAAGAACGGGAGCGGTGATGAAGGCGAATGGCTAGCCCAAGAGGAAGGAGAATGAATGCCTTTGTATGTTTCGGTCTTACGTCCAGCTCCCATGACAAAAGCACTTTGCTGGCGATGAGACTTGTAAGAGTAATTTAGAGTTTGTTGGAAAACGTTAATTACAAATTTATGTAATGAGATCATATGCTACGTGTGTATTAATTACAATAATACTTTCATAATAAAACTTTTTATGAATGAAGGCATTCTATGGGTAGAATATTGACACCAATGGATGAAGATATGAAAGATATTGACACCATCATTCACGAGTTCACTGTCAAGGATGTAGTTGACAATGATGTGGATAACAATCTGTGGAGCATGCGCAAGAGCAAGGCTAAGTGGTTCAGGATCTTGGGTGTTCTGTCCGGTATGATCGCCGTTGGGAGGTGGTTTTCTGATATTTGCAGATGGAAGAACCCTATCACCATAGTTCTTGAATATCAAACATGATATTCATACTAGCTAATGACACCCAACATGTTTTTTTTTTATTTCAATATTTTTAAAAATTCTCTTTGGAGTTCTCCAAATATCATGTCACCTATATCCATGTAAGCAACTACTCATGAATTATGAACCACTCTAGTAAATTGTGGATGATTAAAATCTTAACCAATAATATCGCAATAAATATACCAATGCAAAGTTGCATGTATGTTGTGTTATTTTCTCCTTGCTTTCGTTCATGTTGTATTCTTAAGATGTAGATATATAGATGTTGGCAAACTTGAACTTCTATAACATTTCAAGAACAAGAGTCAACAATTAGGAGAACAAGAGAGAGAGTCAACAAAGCGAGAGAGAGACAAAGAGAGAGAGAGAGAGAATTCAAAGCGAAAAAGATGTAGAAAGAGAGAAACAGAGACCTGCATATACTTGCTTTAGCTCGTCAGCGCAGCGCAACTGCGAACGTTGCAGAGCTCTTCCATCAGATGCGTGAAAATGCGATCGAAGAGCCTCCAACATTTTAATTTTTTCCCGTCAAGAGATCGTCATGTAAGCGATGCTAGATGTGTCGCATAAACGACGTCCAGACAGCATCGCTTATGCGACGTACAAAGCATCGCTTAAGCGACGCTTTTTGAACCCACGTATAAGCGATGCTATAGGCGAGCGTCACAGGTCCCGTCGCAGTACAAGTCGCAAAACGCGTTGTTCACTTTGTCGTTTAATCGACGGTCCGTGCGTGACACTCATTACGACGCATGTTGCAATTTTATAGCGACGAATTTGTGTCGCCTTAACCGTCGCTATACGCCCGTATTCCTTGTAGTGCATATAGGAAGGTGAAGAACGTTGTACCTACATAGGACATGACCTAAGTGAAGAGGAGGAGCAAGAGTTGGTAGCCTTGCTAAGAGAATATAGAGATGTTTTTGCATGGAGTTACAAAGACTTGAAAGGCGTAGACCCTGACATATTCTCACATACGATCCCCGTGACCTCAAAGGCCAGACCCTCTAAACAAAAGCTCTACACATACAACGACAACTATGCTGCCAAGATCAAAGAAGAGATAGATCGCTTGGTGGAAGCTGGATTTATCTATGAAATCGAGCACACTGAGTGGGTATCCCCCATTGTAGTGGTGCCCAAAAATAATGGCAAATTACGTGTTTGCATTAACTTGAAGAAGGTTAACACAGCCACTATTAGAGATAGTTATCCGCTTCCTATCACTGAGCATCTATTAGAGAGGGTAGCAGGCAAGGAAATGTACATCTTCCTGGATGGGTTCTCTGGTTACATTCGAGTAGCCATTGCACGAGAAGATCAGCATAAGACGGCTTTTGCCACAGAATGGGGCATATTTGCTTTTCGGGTAATGCCATTTGATCTTACCAATGCTTCTGCAACCTTCCAAAGATTGATGTGCCATGTGTTTAGAGAATTCTTGAGGAAGAATTTGGAAGCCTATGTTGATGATCTCTGTGCTCGTTCCAACATTAGACACACTCATATACCTGAACTCAGGAAAATCTTTGACAAATGTAGAGAAAATCAAGTCTGGCTGAACCTAGAAAAGTGTGTTTTCATGGTCAGGCAAGGCAAGATTCTAGGACACATAGTGTCAAAGAACGGCATATCCACTGACGAAGAGAAAGTGAGAGCGATCTCAGAACTACCTAGACCAAAAAAAAACATCAAGGAAGTGCTAGCTTTCATGGGGCATTGTGGCTATTACCAACGTTTTATACACATTTATGCCATCATAGCAAAGCCTCTGTACGGACTTTTGACTAATTTTGAGTGGACAGATGAATATGAGAAATCTTTCAATGAGCTTAAATGACGATTGTGTTCAACACCAATCTTGACTACACAGGATTGGAACAAGCCATTCCATGTCCAAGTGGATGCATCCAATTATGCTATTGGATGTGTACTTGCACAACCAACTGGTGAAGGTAATATGGATCTTCCAATTGCCTATGCTAGTAGACAGTTGAATGCAGCTGAACGAAACTATACCACCACCGAACGAGAAGGGTTAGGCATGGTATATGTAGTTAAAAACTTTAGACACTATTTGCTTGCAATGAATGGACCAGATAGAGTGATCAAGGCAGTACTTTTTGCAGGTCTTTGGTGGCCCACCCTTCACATGGATGCACATACCTATGTGAAGGGGTGTGATGTTTATCAGTGAACTCAATATTCTATACGCAAAGATGAGATGCCATTGAAACCTATGATGGGTGGACGTGCATTCTCTAAATGGGGAATAGAATTTGTTGGTCCGATTAACCCCCCAGCCAAGGGTTCACATGTTGAATACATCATTGTGGCCGCAGACTATCTAACCAAGTGGGTAGAAGTAAAAGCCACAACGAAGAACGATCACTACAACATATGGAGGGTATACCGAGGCTGCTACCAAGGCAAATGAATAGGCGTGATTTCTTTGCGACATCGGTGTTAGAGTCGGTATACACGTCGGAAAGAAAGCCCCGATATGGGCACCGGTATAAGCGTCGGTATGGGCATCAGTATAAGCGTCGGTATTATCGATGCTTATACTGACGCCCATACCGACGCCCGCAGTGGGTGTACCAATGCGTATACGGATGACCATACTGGAGCTACCGACGCGTATACCAAGGACCCTATCTGCACAAATTGTTTTGGGCAGAGCGTGTTGTCTTTTGCTACAGCATGATGTTGTTTAGCAAAAGACAATACAATCTGCCCAACTGAGAACATGTGTTATGTACTCTAGTGGCAACAAAAACATAAACTTATATGAGCAAAAATGAACAATGAATCATGTACAGAAAGTTGTATATTCCATAAATGAAAAATGTACAAAAGTGTGGCAAAGCACTTCTATATAGGAATTGAATACAAAATGTGACAAAGTGCTTCCATATAGGAATTGAATATAAAATTATGGTACATCATTGCCACATAGGAGTGTAATACAAAATTGTGGCAATGTGACAAAACACTTCCATATAGGAATCGAATACAAAATTATGTTACATCATTGCCGTATGCGAGTGTGACACAAAATGTGGCATTGATCAAAATATTAACACCTACAGTCCTGCAACAAAACATATGTATAAAAAAAGACCAATTAACATGACATTTATAAACAACAACTAAAAACACGAAACCAAGATATAACTTTACCTAATCAAGAATATTCTTCCATGAGACGATTGCACCGCGTCCCTCTAAGGCTTATAACAGTGCAGTCAGTCCATGTCGATATCCATATGATTCTTCAGTTTGCATCGGAGGACGACCCACTGCCAACTCCTATAATAAATATGCAAAATGTTAGATGAACATACATAATTTACTTAACACAAACAACTTCAATAATGAACATGATACTTACAAATTGGTAGTGCATATTGTCGTATCCGCCGCTACCTAAATGCGATATTCCAACCGTATCTAAACGTGTGGTCGCCCCATCTCTCTATTGACGATATCGATCAAGAGTATGTTGCTGCTCATCCTGAATAGATTCCCATTCTTTGACATCTAGTCATATAGGCTTCGGTAAGCCTGCTCTGAAAGCATCACGAGCTTCCGATCGTCGATGCGACATCACTTCGCATGTTGTATGTTGAATCCACTCCGAACTCACAATAGGATTCCCAGGTGCTGGCCACTCTTCATATATGCATTTTGTGATATGATTTTTAGAGTCCCTATCCTGTTCGGTCCATTTTAACACTACTGAATGACCAAATTCAATGGAGCAGAGTTTTTGTATGTGCTAACGCATTGACTTTCCGATCAAATCCATAACTGGAGCTCCATTACGGATATGATATATCTTGGACTTGTCATGATCATGCACACCCCAAGGTGTACGTGGAGATCCCATCTCATGCAATGTGAAGATCTCATCTCATCCAATGTATATATATGCATGCTTTTATACATATGCTTTCATGTATACATATGCATATGCATTCATGTATGCATATGCATGCTTGTATGCATATGCATGAAGTATGCATATGTATACATACATTCATGTATGCATATGCATATGCATGCATGTATGCATATGTATACATGCATTCATGTATACATATGTATACATGCATTCATGTATGCATATGCTTGTATGCATATGCGTATGCATGCTTGTATGCATATGCATGCATGTATGCATATGCATGCATGTATGCATATGCATGCATGTATGCATATGCATGCATGTATGCATATGTATACATGCATTCATGGACACATATGTATACATGCATTCATGTATGCATATGCTTGTATGCATATGCATATGCATGCTTGTATGCATATGCATATGCATGCTTGTATACATATGCATGCATGTATGCATATGTATACATACATTCATCTATACATATGTATACATGCATTCATGTATGCATATGCATTCATGTATGCATATGCATTCATGTATGCATATGCATTCATGTATGCATATGCATTCATGTATGCATATGCATTCATGTATGCATATGCATGCGTGTATGCATATGCATGCTTGTATGCATATGCATGCTTGTATGCATATGCATGCTTGTATGCATATGCATGCTTGTATGCATATGCATACATGCATTCATGTATGCACATGCTTGTATGCATATGCATGCATGTATGTGTATACATATATATGCATTCATGTATACATATGCATATGCATTCATGTATGCATATGCATGCTTGTATGCATATGCATGCATGTATGCATATGTATACATGCATTCATGTATGCATATGCTTGTATGCATATGCATATGCATGCTTGTATGCATATGCATGCTTGTATGCATATGCATGCATGTATGCATATGTATACATGCATTCATGTATGCATATGTTTGTATGCATATGCATGCATGTATGTGCATACATATATATGCATTCATGTATGCATATGCATTCATGTATGCATATGCATTCACGTATGTATATGCATGCTTGTATGCATATGCATGCATGTATGCATATATATACATGCATTCATGTATGCAGATGCTTGATGCATATGCATGCATGTATGTGTATACATATATATGCATTCATGTATGCATATGCATTCATGTATGCATATGCATGCTTGTATGCATATGCATGCTTGTATGCGTATGCATGCATGTATGCATATGTATAAATGCATTCATGTATGCATATGCTTGTATGCATATGCATGCATGTATGTGTATACATATATATGCATTCATGTATATGCATATGCATGCTTGTATGCATATGCATGCATGTATGCATATGTATACATGCATTCATGTATGCATATGCTTGTATGCATATGCATGCATGTATGTGTATACATATATATGCATTCATGTATGCATATGTATACATGCATTCATGTATGCATATGCTTGTATGCATATGCATGCATGTATGTGTATACATATATATGCATTCATGTATGCATATGCATGCTTGTATGCATATGCATGCTTGTATGCATATGCATGCATGTATGCATATGTATACATGCATTCATGTATGCATATGCTTGTATATATGCATATGCATGCTTGTATGCATATGTATACATGCATTCATGTATGCATATACCTGTATGCATATGCATTCATCCATGCATGCATGTATGCGTATGCTTGTATATATGCATATGCATGCTTGTATGCAAATGTATACATGCATTCATTTATGCATATGCATTCATGTATGCATGCATGTATGCATATGCTTGTATATATGCATATGCATGCTTGTATGCAAATGTATACATGCATTCATGTATGCATATGCTTGTATGCATATGCATTCATGTATGCATATGCATTCATGTATGCATATGCATTCATGTATATATATATATATATATATATATATATATATATATATATATATATATATATATACCTTCATAAGTTCAGGATATAGAACACAAGCACATACACATTGGAAAAAATAATAACAAACAAAAGCAAGAGACTTAAGAACAATATAAGATATAAAAAATACAACGAAGATATGAAAAGAGATGCACACACCCTCACATGAACACGAACACACACACAAGAAACAGAAAATAAATAAATAATAAAAATAAAATAAAAATAAAAAATAGAAAAATAGTTAAATAATAAAAAATAATAATAAATTAAAAAAGAAACAAAATAATAATAAAAAATCTAAGTATACAAAAAAAGAAATTAATATAAAAGAAAATAAATAAAAAAGAAAAAATAATAAATAATAAATAATAAATAATCAATAATCAATAATAGAAATATAAAATATAAAATATAAAAGATAAAAAATATAAATACAAGCATATGCATACATGCATTCATGTATGCATATGCATGCATGTATGCATATGCATGCATGTATGCATATGCATTCATGTATATGCATATGTATACATGCATTCATGTATGCATATGCTTGTATGCATATGCATGCTTGTATGCGTATGCATGCTTGTATGCATATGTATACATGCATTCATGTATGCATATGCTTGATGCATATGCACCCGCCACCCCCCCGGAGCCCTCCCCCCACCCCCCCCCCCGCAACCCTCCCGCCACCCGCCCCGCAGCCCTCCCCGCCACCCCCCGCCCCCGTAGCCCTCCACGCCACCCCCACCGCAGCCCTCTCCGCCACCCACCCCGCAGTCCTCCCCGCAACCCCCACCGCAGCCCTCTCCGCCCCCCCCCCCCCTCCCCCCCCTGCAGCCCTCCCCGCCCCCCCCCCCCCCTCACACCTTCGCCACCCTTGCCCCCTCTGCCCATCTGACCCGCAGCGCCTAATCTTCGCTGGAAAGAAGCTCGAGGATGGCCGCACTTTGGCCGACTACAATATTCAGAAAGAATCAACTCTCCATCTTGTCCTGTGTTTGCGTGGTGGCATGCAGATCTTTGTTAAAACATTGACAGGAAAGACCATCACTCTAGAGGTTGAGAGTTTGGACACGTTCGACAAAGTTAAAACCAAGATTCAAGATAAGGAGGGTATCCCACCTGATCCCCTATGTCCCCTCAGCCCCCCCCCTCCTCCCACTAACCACTCCCGCCACCTTCAGCCCCTGTCTTCTCCACAATCCACTTCCTTTGTCACCCTCAAGCTTCTCCCCTCCCTCATCTTCATCCCCCATCACCCCACGACTCACCACCTCTTCACCTTCCAGTCCCCGCGGGCTTGCTCTTCATCTGGGGATTGCAGGTGGTAGTGGTGCATGCCTATTTGGGGCCCTCAGAACAAATCCAACAAGATTACAGATTTTGATTGATGTGCTGCTTGTATCGTGAAGCATGGGTTTATGGGCCCTCCCAAGTGTGACAGGGGACCTCCAAATACGTGGCCTCCAATATGTGGCAGAGGATCCTTTGCAGGTGGTCCTTGTAGTTGGAAGCGTGGATGATCTTCAGGCCGTCACAATAATCAGGACATGTTGGATGCCCATTTAGAATGTTACAATTTTGATGGGACTAAGACATGCACATCAATGGGTTTCTTCCTTGGAGACTATGGTAAATGACGAAGTACATGGGCTTTACTAGTATTGATGCTACCCCACCTGTCATCCCAATCTCTCGAACTGCATAAATAAAGGGCCTCAAATTGCAAGTAAGAAGATGAAAAGTAATTGTTAAAAATGGGTTGCCGCCAATCATTCATGAGGAATACCTATTTTTTTGGATCAAATTCAAATCAAGGGAATAATTGACCTACGCCTCCAATCTTGGGTAATTAACCGGCGCGTGATCAATGGACGTGAAGACTTGGCAAGGCCCTCTTGGCCTATTGGAGCCTATAAAAGCAGTGGAATTGTGTTCATTTGGGACATTAGTTCATATACACATTTGTATAAGTGCATACAAAGGTCCTCTCTTGGCACTTGTGGCTTCAAGCCTACTGAAGGAAGTCACTCTGTGGTGTGGATACAGAGTGTGGGCTTCCCAGTGGAGGGCTGATAGCACTATAGTTGAAGAGAGTGACTTGGTTCCATTCCGCGTATATCTGTGGTACTTTCATGTTCATTTAGAACAAGTCTCTATATACTGTATTGCTCAGTACTACTTTGCATCAGTTATGATCATTATACAGATTGTACGAGTCTCTTGTATTGAGGTTGTTAGTTCAAAGCACCAGTATCTGTAGCATTTCCTTGGCTTAGAGTGTAATCATTTGATTGATCTGAGGAATGTTTGGGTTCTCCAAAGATTGTCATTTATCTTAATCCTTAGACTGGGAATCATTGTTATTTGCCTGCTCACAGGAGTGTTAAAGGGTATACTTCCCTATAGAGAACCCCCCTTGAGTAGGCGACGTACTGGAAGACTTGCTTATTCTCTGCTCTTAAAAAAAAGGGATACCCCAGTACCTCCTCTACAACATGCCTAGGACTCACCTCCAAGCCTATTTATAGCCCCCGCCTACTCACCATCTAGAGTTCTCTCTAAGGTCCCTCTACTCATCTGGCCATCATGAGTAGGTACCTTGAATGAACTCTCTGGCTTTTGGACTTGGCTATCCCCTGAGCAAGAAACTTCTCGTTCCTCCAAGCATGTACATCTCTGGAATAGAACACTCCCTCCCCCTTCTAAAGATCATTATCCTCAATGATATAGAAGGAGCTATAAACGTGGGAATCAAAATCTGTGATTCTAGATAATAAGAGTAGAGTGTGCTAGGTGTTTGAAATACTAGATACTCAAAAAGTAGACAAGTTGTCTTTATGCTTTCTATCTAGCATTTCCACCAATCAATAGTAGTCCTTGCCTTGGGCATGCTATAGGAATCCCTCTAAGGCCCAATGAGTCCAGATGTGTGCATTATATGTACTCGGAATATCCTCGGACTCCCTATGCCTAGACCTTGACCACTAACTTGTGACTTCTTGTAACCTGTAAAGATATTTGCAGCTTGCCTTTGTCTCCCAAAAATACCCACTAACAAGTTGTCATATGGTATATTATGCAAAAAACCTATGCTCATAGAAAACAATCTGACTATGTCCTAGTCTTTATGGAAAAAATACTAAAAAAATAAAATGGAAATATTTTCCAAATAGTGCTTAACTTCTAGGCTAAAGTAAATATGCTTGATTTACTCACTCTGATGAAATGAATCTCAAGAAAGTCTCATCATGATCCAAACTCTAAATCCAAGATGATAATCTATCAATGATCCAGACTATGGACCAAGATATCAATATTTCAATCTATCAGCTATGGGCCAAGATATCAATATGTCAATGATCCAAAATATGGACCAACATATCAATCTGTCACATCCAAATTATGGACTAAGATCTCAATCAATCACATCGAGACTATGGATCCAAATCTCGATTTATCATATATAATAATCCAAACCATGGATCAAAAAATTTCCCATATAAAGTAAATCCCAATCCACTCTGTGGAACTAAGTCCATCATGCCAAGTGAAGACGTGCTAAGAAAGTATAACAACTAGTGGATCTACCACTGCCTTCTCAATAATAACATGCAAGTTCAATTCAAAATTCAATCAGATACTCATTCAAATGTATGATTCTATCTCTGCTACACCTGCACTTAGGTGAGCTTAAAAAACAATCCTGCTGCACTTTTAAAATATCATCAAACTTTGAAGCTAAATTCCAAAATCCTTGAATTTTGGGTATATCATAGGGTCTATAGTGGAGTAGATTCTCCAACAAAAGGTTCTGAAATTGGAGTTTCCAATATGAAAATATCATGTGCTCATCGAAAACATGTACCACTCTTTCGAAAATCCTCGCTAGAGATTGCTCTGATACCAAATGTGAGAAGTGGAGAATGACATGCCTAGGACTCACCTCCCAGCCTATTTATAGCCCTGCTAGTCACCATCTAGAGTTCTCTCTAAGGTCTCTCTACTCATCTGGCCATCATGAGTAGGTACCTTGTATGAAATCTCTCGCTTTTGGCCCGAGCAAGGAACTTCTCGTTCCTCCAAGCATGTACATCTCTGGAATATAACTCTATATATATATATATATATATATATATATATATATATATATA
>MU260317.1:210000-243689 GCA_020310875.1 Ceratopteris richardii
AAGCCAAGAAGCTTTCCCCAAAATAAATGAGAGAGACCCATATAAGCGTCTTGGAATTCCTCAAGATGCTTTTGAAGAGGAGATTCGGGCAGCTTGGAGTTATCTAATTTCATTGCATGGTGGACATAAAATATAAAAAAAAGCAGGGCATCTATTGAAGCTGCATATGACAAGATATTCTTGGAGAGTCAAAGGTCAAGGAGGAAACTCAAGTTTAATGTGCAAATGCAATAAATAAGCAGTATGCTAAGTTACCTCCATGGATGTGGAACTTGCCCAATACTTATGATGTGCCTTCATCCAACGCTATCTTAATCAGGTCTACTGTCTTTCGTGCCTTGGCAATATGGAATGCACTTGATCGAACACTAGGAGGGCTAGCGTTTCAGGTGGTTTTGTAGCTATTTTTGTGCATCTATTTTCTGAATGATCGCCTCAAGAGCAAGTGGAAAGCGTTATTAGGTGGGATTGTTAGCTTCATCTTAAGCTGGGTCTTAGGCTCAATGATATTCCTCCTTATACCAGCTCGACTTGATCCAAATCCTTGGAGCACAGAAGTTGTCACTACCTTTAAAAGTGTAAGTGGTAAAAGTGAAAGTGGAGAAATGACTATTGCCGCCAACCATTCATGAAGACTGCCTATTTTTTAGGATCTAATTCAAAACAGGTGGCATATTTGATCTACACCTCCAAGTTTGGGGCAATCAATCGACGCATATTCAGTGAACCTGGGAAATCAGCAAGACCCTCTTGGCTTATTGAACGCTATAAAAGCAATGGACTAGTCCTCATTGGGGATACACTCAGATATACAAAGAGATACGTACAAAGCTGATTTCGGCATCTTTTTTGGTCCTCTCTTTACACTCTGTGGCTACAAGCCTACTGTAGGAAGTCACTCTGTGGTGAGGATACAAAGCGTGGGCTTCCCAGTGGAGGGTAGTAGCACTATAGTATGAGGGAGTGGCTTGATTTTGTCCTATGGTGTGATTTAGTGGTTGTGTTTATCATTCTTGGAGTACGTCTTCATATCTGTGTACCAATCAGTGAGATTGTTCATCTAGTTATGATCATTGTATTGGATGGTTCTCTTGTATTTATGCTGTTTAGTTCTGAAATGGCATGTTAACCTAGAGCATCACTTTAGAGCATTTCTTGTGCTTATATTGTAATCATTTGTGTGAGCTAAGAAGTGATTTCATCCTTCACTGTTGCCATTGTTATTGATCTTCTCTCTGAGTGTCTACATTAATGTGCAATTATTGTGATATGCCTATTCATAGAAAATGTTAAAGGGTATACTTCCCTACGGAGTATTGATATATTTAGGTAGTGATGTGTGTGAACACACTTGGACCACCGGGGCACTTTTTTCCCTCTTTAGGAGGTTTTTTCCCTCGGCTTGTATATACGCCTATTGCCCTAATGGGCTACTGATCTTTGTACATTCTCTAGTAATTCATTCACTATTGTGTGTTTGTGCTCCAAGCTTCTTCTTCTTCCTTGTGCTGTTCGCATGCTTCCACAGACATCTATCTCCAACAATTGGTATCAGAGGAGGTCATCGCTTCATCTAGGGCACCGTCGACACTCCTCCGTTTGCAGTCTCAGGATCGCATGAATTTTCGTGAGCATACTCAGCGTGTTTCCGAGATCAAAACAACTTCGCTTTGTGGTGCCGAAATCATGATCTGAGCTTGTTTCAGCCTCCGAACGCACTATCACAGCGCTTGTGCAGGCTATTTTGCCTTTTTGTGCCAAAGGTATATACTGGTTTCTATTTGCCAGTTTAAGCGTCTCGAAGTCTGCTACAAGTCTAGCAGAACTCGTCTAGGAAGTTCTGTTCAACTTTGTGAGATACAGTCAATTTTCTGCATCAAGGTATTTTAGTCACCGACCATGGCTGAAAGTAGTGATGTATTCCGTATGTTGGCTGTTGAGGATAAGTTGGATGGTACCAACTACCCATTATGGGCTTATATGATGCGACATGTTTTGGTTGCAAAAGGATTGTGGAACATTGTGCAGGGTGTTGAAAGACGTCATGTTACACCTGTAACGACAGGTACTGTAAATACAGGTGCTAGGGCTGATGAAGATGGTGTCGAAGATGATATTCCGTAGATTCCTGTTCGCGCTATTGTTTCTGTTGCACCTACTGTAGAGCAAATTCGTTGGGATGGCAGAGATGCCCAGGCACATGCATTGATAGCTTTGTCTGTAAAACGTGCCATTATTCCTCTTATTTGCTCTTGCAGAACAACTAGGGATGCTTGGGATACACTAACCACATTGTACCAAGCTAGGAATGAGGCTGGTGTTGCTTACCTCCGAAAACAGTTGGAGAGTGAGCACATGAATGAACGTGATTCTATGGACAGTTTCCTAATGAAGATCAAAGATTTGAAGGAACAATTGATTTCTGCTGATGATGTTATACCAGATAGCTCACTTGTGCAGACCGTTCTGAATAGTCTTCCTGATTCATATCAGAGTTTTGCTTCTACTCTTCGGTTGATGATGAAAGGCAATCTGAATGCCTTATCATTTGAGGAGTTAGTCTCTGTTCTGTTGCACGAAGATCAGTCCAGGCAGAACAGGTCCATTATGCGTGTTGTAGATCAAGCTTTCCTGGCTAGTCAGAAGGGCAAAGGAAAATGGAGCTCTTCTACTAGTAAGCAAAAATATGCAAATGTTGCACATTCGAAGAACCAGGATAAAGATGAGAAGAAATCAGAAAAGCAGAAATTGTCTTGCAAGTATTGTAAGGGAAATGATCATATCATAAAGAGCTGTCCAAAACTGGCTGCAAAAGAGGCAAAGAAAAAGGAGGCTGGAATGGTTGTTGTAGAAGCCTCTACACCAAAAACAGGGTCTGCTAATCTTGTGCAGGAAGAAGAATGGGCGTTTACTACTGTTTGCAGTTTTGACCCATCTTCTCATGAGCAGTGCATGTCTGTAGTGGACTCAGATGTTTAGTACTTTGACAGTGGGGCGACCAAACATATTACCTCGCAACGCAGATTCTTCTCTTCACTCGAGCCTGCACCTACAGGGAATACTGTCACATGCGCCAACAACTCCTCTTATCTATTGAGGTGGTTGACATCTTCGGTAGTACCGGGTTTATACCTTTGATAGTAGTAAGCTTCCGGTACCACCCGGCTGCCGCAGCAAAGACTCAAACTTTATCAAGCCTGCAGAAATTCGCTACGCCACCGAATTAGTGTTAAACTACAGTGATGTTAGAACACCTCTATAATCAAAAATAGCTTAACAGGGCTTCTGCCACTCAAACTTTATTAGACTGTGCTTTGAATTCTCTTGAAATTCCACCAGAACTTCACCGGACTGTTACTGGACTGTCACCAAAATTTACCGGAATCTTACCGGAATGATCTTCAATTCTGTTCGTAATTGTTTCAAATGTTTATACGTGAAACAAGGAAGTGATGAGTGAACTTCCCTTACTGACAGAACTCTTCCTAAAGTTTAGAGGAAAAACTTCATCAGTTCAGAGTGCTATTTTCAGTCCGACTTTGTAATGTGTGTACATATCCATCTCATCGGAAACTTTGATCCGTATAAAGTAGAGACTTCTAGCTACAAGATAAGCTATGTCTCATACAAAAATCTATATTATTCTGCGAGATATACTTCATGGTTCTTCCCGAAAAACATGTTTATTGAGTAAACTGTAAGTGACCGAAAATACGTATACGGTGAAACTGTAACTGTTAACTTTAACCGTAACATAGAATATTCAGACTTCTACTCATACAAAAAATGCACGCAGAGCTTCCACATGAACATGTGTTTTCTATTAGAGAAGATGTGTACAAACAAGCTTGGCCTCTTCTTGCTCAAGCTATAGAAACTCTCCTACACTGAGTAATTTCTTATTACCATCTCTCTCAGATGAATACTTGACGTTTCAGGTTTCTATTATTCATCTTTACATACGCGATCTATGGCGTCTTCTATACTATATACACAATCTGTGGCGTCTTCTATCTCTCTCTCTATCTGTATATCTGTATCTCTGCGTCTCTGCGCATCTGCTATATTTCATCTCTCTCTCTCTCGCTCGATTCTTGATTGATATATATATATAGTCTTCATTCTTCCACGCTCTTCCCCGCCTTTCACTTTCGGTATGCTCCACGATCCTTCTTTATGTGCGTTATGCGCACCCCCCTGTTCACTACTCTGTTACACGTCCTGTTCTCATATTTACAATTCTTGATTCGGTTTTCTGATTCTACACGTTTGTATAGTTTGGTCGTGCTTCTTTAATTCTGCTTCTCTTTGTCTTTTCTCCTTCCCTTTTTGTCTGGATGCCAAATTCGTGAGTGCTTCTTCAATAGCTCCCCCTCAATCACTTATTTGCATCTTCCGGTATTCATATATCTTTCTTTCTTTTATACCTGCCTTTTCTTTGAATCTGTTTATCTTTGTTCCATCCAAACTCTTCGTCAGCATATCTGCAATCTGATCTTTTGTCGGAGTGTATACAATTTCTAACTCATTCTCCATTACCTTTTCCCTCAGGAAATGATACTGAATCTCTATGTGTTTTGTTCTTGTGTGAAACACCAGATTTGCTGCAAGATATAGAGAGCTCATATTGTCTCCATGTATAATTGGTATACCTTGATCAATGCCCAAGCTTTTGAGCAAGTTCTGCATCCATATCACTTCTTTAGCTGCTTCTACCAGACCTTTGTATTCAGCTTCTCTTGATGATAAAGCCACTGTGTGCTGTTTCTTTGAGCACCAGTTTACTAGCTTATCTCCTAGGTATATCATATACCCATGTGTCGATCTTCTGTCATCCTGGTTACCTGCCCAGTCTGAGTCACTGTAGGCTCTCAAATTTATATCTGACATATAAGGATAGTATAATCCTTCCTTAATAGTTCTCTTTTTATATCTGAGAACTCTTTGACTTGCAATCCAATGTGGGTCTTCCGGACAATGCATAAACTGTGATAAAACTCCCACTGCATAACTCAAGTCAGGTCTCGTTAGTGTAGCATAAATCAAACTACCTACTAATGACTGATACTTTGTCATATCTTTGTAATCTGCACCATCATATCTACTGAGTTTGTGATTGGCTTCAAGCGGTGTTGAAGCTTCTCTGCAATTCTGCATATCAAATTTCTTCAATATATTCAGAAGATACCTTTCTTGTGATACATATACACCGTGGTCTGTATAAGTGACTTCCATTCCAAGAAACTATGACAATTTTCCTAGGTCAGTGATCTTAAACTCCTTTTCAAGCAGTTTCTTCACCTCTGTGATTCCTGCATCTGAGGTACCTGTAATTATTATGTCTTCTACATACATGCAAATGTAGATCATTCCTTCATCTGTTCTTTTAATGAGTAGACTTGCATCTGCCTTTGAACTTTGGTATCCAAGTTCGTTTAGATACTTCACGAGTCTATAGTTCCAAGCTATTGGAGCTTGCTTTAGTCCATAAAGTGCTTTTCTTAACCTGCACACAAATTTTGGGTATCTGGAGCTTACAAACCCTTCAGGCTGCTCCATGTAAACTTCATCTGATATATATCCGCAGAAATGCATTCTTGATGTATAGCTGACTTAGCTTCCATCCTTTTGATGCTGCTATAGCAATTACTGTCCTTATGGTTGACATTTTTGCCACCGGACTAAACGTCTCGTCGTTATCTATGCCATGCGTCTGAGCATAGCCTTTGACTACCAGTCTAGCCTTATATGTGGCTATCCTTCCATCTGCAAGTTTCTTAACTTTGAACACCCATTTATTTCCGATTACTTTCTTACCATTTGATTTAGGAACAAGCTCCCATGTCTTGTTCTCCTCTAGTGCAGTGAACTCTTCTTCCATTGCTTCTTCCCATTGCTTCTTTCCTTTAGCTTCAGCATAGCTCTGAGGTTCTTCATCACCTTTGACCATATATGCATAGTCTTTCTGAGTTATGTATGAAGTATCATACGAGTACCTTTCCGGTTGTCTTCTAATCCTACTTGACCTTCTTGGTTCACATTCTTCATAAGTGTCTGAATACACTTCTTCATCTTTGTTTCTCATACCTGATCCGATCCTGGACGTACTCGCCTGCATATGATCATCTCTATTCACCTGCACAATTGATTTTCCTTTTTCTTTTCTTCTTATTTCTTCTTCAAATTCTTTAGTTGTTTGACCTTGATCTGTATACCAACTTTTCTATTCATCAATGTAACATCTCTTGAAACAATAAACTGCTTAGTTAGAGGACTCCATAACCTGTAACCCATCTGTCTTTCATCGTATCCAACGAACACATATTTTTCTGCTTTCGGTTCAAGCTTATGTCTGAGTTGAGACAGTACATAAGCATAAGCGACTGATCCAAACACGTTGCAGTGATCAAGTGTTGGCTCCTTTCCCCACCAAGCTTCATAAGGGATCATTCCATCTAAAGTTGTACATGGTAATCTGTTTACCAAGTATGTCACTGTGTTTACGGCTTCAGCCCAAAGATAATTTGGACAATCCTTCTCGCTAAACATGGCTCGTGCAAACTCAACTAGAGTTTGGTTCCTTCTTTCTGCTACTCCGTTTTGTTGCGGTGTATACCTGCAAGTTATTTCTCTTTTGATACCTGCATTCCAAAGATAATCATTGAACTCTTGGGAGAAGTATTATCCCCCTCCATCAGACCTCTGTCTCTTAAGTTTTCGACTTGTGAGTCTTTCAGCGTATGCATGAAAATGCTTGAAGGCTTCAAATACTTCTGATGTTTCTTTTAAGACATATAACGTTATCCATATTGTAGCATCATCAATGAATAAAACATAATACCTTGAACCGTTGATCGATCCTTCTTTTGTTGGACCCCATACATCTGTATGTATGAGTTCAAGTACTCCATCATGTTTGAATCCTTTCTTCTAGAAAGGTAACCTATGGGCTTTTCCCATCTGACATGCTTCGCATTTGTGAATCATATGTTGATTCTGTACATTCGGTAATCCCAGTACTGACTGATTTGCTATCATAGCTTTAATTCCTTTTTCATTGAAATGACCTAATCTCTTATGCCAGAGATCAAGTTCTGTAATTACCTTTTCGCCATGTGTAAGCAACGCTTGGCCAATGTTCCCTTGTACTCTTAAAGTGAAGCTCTGCCTTCTTTCTTACCAGAAACGATCTGATGATATCCATTCTCACGATTTTCTACAAATACTCCTTTATTTGCAAATCTGACCTGAAAACCTTTCTCAACTATCTGTCCTATGCTGATCAAATTTTTCGGTATTGTCGGAACATACAAAACATTGGTTAGCAAATCTGCTCCACTCTTACACTTCACTTTTCCAATTGAATGAACACTATGTCTTGTATTGTCACCTGTTTGAACAGTGTGACACGAACTACCTTTTTCTAGTTCTGACATCAATTCTATATTTCCTAACAAATGATTAGAACATCCGGAGTCAATGTAAAATACATTTAGGTCTTCGTTTTCTGATGTGCTGATAGAGTTCATCATCAATGATGTATGACTTTCATTCTGCGTGTCATTTGCGTAGTTGTTGTAGGTGGTGTTGTAGGATTGATTTTGTCCCCAACTTCTTGTTCCACCTTTGCCATAGCCTCCTCTTTGGTTTTGTCTACCTCTTTGATATCTTCCGCTTTTGCCTCTACTATTACTGTTCTGATTTGATCCTTGTTGATTGTGCCAGCAATCATGAGCCAAATGATTACTTAGTCCACAAATCCAGTAAGCTTTCTTGTTGATATTCTGACTGCTCCTTCCTTTTCCAAAGCCTCTTGCTCTTCCTCTGCCGGTGCCTTTGCCTCTAGCATAATAAACCTGAGAACTTGACTCTTCTTCATCTTTTGACTTACCTTTATCTCCTTTCTTTTTGTTCTTCATGTACATTGCATAGCTTTGTCCTTTATCTCCATCTCCTTTCAGGTCTTGCTCATATGTGAGCATCAATCCTAGCAACTGATTTAAATCTGGAACAAAATGTTTTAAAGAGAGTTCAGTTGAAAGTACAAAAGTTTTCCACCTTTCATCTCTTCTCAAACCTATGAGCACTTGCACTATCAATCTGTGGTCTTCGATATCTTCATTTATGGATTTAAGAATGTCTGCTAGATCCTTCAGTTTAGTAACATAGTCACTAATGCTTTGATTCGACTTCTTTTTGAACGCTGTGAATTCGGACCATAAGCTAGCCTTCCTCGCTTTCGTAGTATTTTGGAAATGGTCCTCCAATGCACTCCATATGTCCTCCGCTATTTCCAAGCCTCTAATATGCGGTAGTAGATAATCTGTAACAGTACTATAAATGTATGCTCTTGTCGTTGCATCTTTCTTCTGCCACAGCTTCAAGGCTTCCAGTTCTTCTTCCTTTGGTTGTCTGTTGACTTCAAAGGTCGGCTTCTTTTCTTCTTCGGTCACATACATCATTAAGTCCTTCTTACTCATAAGTAAGGCTTCCATCCGCATTACCCATGTAGGATAATTATCTCTATCTAGCTTGTCAATAGAGACATGTTTTGCCATGATCTTCTTGTTTTCTTTCTTTGCTCTGACACCTCTTTTTAGATTTTACGGCTCTGATATCACTTGTTGTGGTGATTAACCGGCTCTGATACCACTTGTTGAGGTGGTCTCCGGTACCACCTGTCTGCCGGAGCAAAGACTCGAACTTTATCAAGCCTGCGGAAATTCGCTGCACCACTAAATTAGTGTTAAACTACAGTGATGTTAGAACACCTCTATAATCAACAGTAGCTCAACAGGGCTTCTGCCACTCAAACTCTATTAGACTGTGCTTTGAATTCTCTTGGAATTCCACCGGAACTTCACCGGATTGTTACTGGGCTGTCATCGAAATTTACCAGAATCTTACCGGAATGATCTTCAATTCTGTTCATAATTGTTTCAAATGTTTATACGTGCAACAAGGAAGTGATGAGTGAACTTCCCTTACTGACAGAACTCTTCCTGAAGTTTAGAGGAAAAACTTCATCAGTTCAGAGTGCTATTTTCGGTCTGACTTTGTACTGTATGTACATATCCATCTCACCGTAAACTTTGATCCGTATAAAGTAGAGACTTCTAGATAGAAGATAAGCGTATAAAACTCTATATTATTCTGCGAGATATACTTCGTGGTTCTTCCCAAAAAACACGTTTATTGAGTAAACCGTAAGTGACCAAAAATACGTATACGGTGAAACTGTAACTGTTAACTAACTTTAACCGTAACATAGAATATTCAGACTTCTACTCATACGAAAAATGTGCGCAGAGCTTCCACATGAACATGTGTTTTCTATTAGAGAAGATGTGTACAAACAAGCTTGGCCTCTTCTTGCTCAAGCTATAGAAACTCTCCTACATTAAGTAGTTTCTTATTACCATCTCTCTCAAATGAATACCTGATGTTTCACGTTTCTGTTATTCATCTTTACATACGCAATCTATGCGTCTTCTATACTACATACGCGATCTCTGGTGTCTTCTATCTCTCTCTCTATCTGTATATCTGTATCTTTGTGTCCCTGCGCATCTGCTATATTTCATCTCTCTCTCTCTCTCGCTCGATTCTTGATTGATATATATATATATATATATATATATATATATATATATATATATATATATATATATATATATATATATATATATATATATATATATATATATATATATATATATATATATATATATATATATATATATATATATATATATATATATATATATATATAGTCTTCATTCTTCCACGCTCTTCCGCGCCTTTCACTTTGGGTATGCTCCACGATCCTTCTTTATGTGCGTTATGCGCACTCCCCTGTTCACTACTCTGCTACACGTCCTGTTCTCATATTTACAATTCTTGATTCGGTTTTCTGATTCTGCATGTTTGTACAGTTTGGTCGTGCTTCTTTAATTCTGCTTCTCTTTGTCTTTTCTCCTTCCCTTTTTGTCTGGATGCCAAATTCGTGAGTGCTTCTTCAACATTATCCTGTTATGGGAGTTGGTAAGATCATTCTGACTACTGCTGATGGTAGTTCTTTCACCTTGTGAGATGCTTTATTTGTGCCAGGGATCAAGAAGAATCTGTTATCAGTTTCTGCATTAGCCAAGATTGGCTTGGTTGTGAAATTTATTGATGACAGATATACAATTCATGATTTGTGAAATGGCCATGTTATTATTGCTTCTCGCATTTTATGTGGTGGGTTGTATAAGCTCATAGACTATAAAAAATTTGTGAATGATTCGGCATGTGCAGTTCATGATTGTCAGGCTATCTTAGATGCAAAGCTTTGGCATGCACGCTTTGGTCATCTGAATTTTGCTAGTTTGCTACGCCTGCAGAAATCTGATATGGTGTCTTCTTTGCCCAAGCTTGAGGCGCCTGGAAAACATGTATGTGAAGGCTGTATTTTGGGCAAAATGCAGCGTTCCTCCTTTCCAAAAGATGGTTCAGTTCAGGCTACGCAGAAATTGCAGCTTGTACATAGTGATGTCTGTGGTCCTATGCAGACACCTTCTTTTGGAACCTATCTTTACTTCGTGACTTTCATTGATGATTTTTTCAAGCATGCATGGGTATATCCATTGAAGGCAAAGTCCGAAGTGTTTTTGTGCTTCAAACAGTTTTTGGTTTTGGCTGAAAAATCTCTCAGCATGTAAAATGGGCACCCTCCGTTCTGATCGAGGGGGGGAATATATGTCTTCTGATTTTAATGCATTTCTGGCTGAACGTGAGATAAAACACCAGTGTATAGTGCCATATACACCTCAACAAAATGGAGTTGCTGAACATAAGAACATGTCACTCATGGAGATGGCGAGGTGTATGGTCAAGAGTTAGGCTTTACCACATAGTTTCTAGCTTGAGGCTGTCATGTGTGCAGCATATGTACTTAATAGGTGTCCCACTAAAGCGCTACAGTCTATCACTCCATATGAGCCTTGGCATGATCGCAAGCCATCTGTTGCTCATCTGCGGGTTTTTGGTTGTTTGGCATATGCACTAGTGCCTAAACAACATCGCAGAAAATTGGATGATAAGGTAGTAAAATGTATTTTTGTTGGGTACAATTCTGAAAGTAAAGGCTATCGTCTATATCATCCACAGACTAAACTCATTCTAGTTAGCCGTGATGTTGTCTTCGTTGAAGATGCTATTCAGCCATTGCTTTCATGTACTAAGGAGACATCTGTTAGCTTTAAAGACATGTATGATACTTTGATGACTGTTTTTACAGGTGGACAATCTAGTGCTGGTCCTAATGAGGCAACTTCTCAGCCTTTGCAGGTTTCATATGATGATGTAGATCATTCCATTTCTGATGCAATTTACATGATGCACTTGTTGATGATAGAGCAAATATTGAGCAGGCAAAAACTATGCCAAAATGGCTGGTGTAGACTTTGCGTGATAGCAAATTAGATGCACCTTTGTCATATCGTACTCGTTCTTGTTCTCATAGTGCCTCCTTTGCATCAGATTGCTATGCTATGGCTGCGTCTAGCCTCTGTGATGAGAATAAGCCTGTTTCCTTTGATGAAGCACAGAATTCAGAAAATTCGATGGCTGCTATGCAATCTGAATATGATGTTATAATGAAGAATGGTACATGGTCTTTATATGACTTGCCTCCTGGCAAGAAGGCCATTGGCACTAAGTGGGTATACAAGGTGAAGCGTAAACCTGATGGTACAGTGGACAGGTATAAGGCTAGGCTTGTTGCAAAGGGTTATGCGTAGGAAAGAGGCATTGATTTTGATGAGACCTTTGCATCTACATGCCGTATGACTACTGTTCGGAGCATTTGTGCACTTGCAGCCCATCATGGTTGGAATGTACATCAGTTGGACATTAAAACATCATTTCTGAATGGTGACTTGCATGAAGAAGTGTATGTTTTTCAGCCCCGTTGCTTTGTGCAGAAAGGGCATGAAAACCAGGTGTGCAGGTTAAAGAAGGCATTATATGGTTTAAAGCAAGCACCACGTGCTTGGTATGAGAAGATACATGTCTATCTGGTTGCACATGATTTTGTGAATAGTCCAACTGAAAGCACCTTATATGTTAAGCGTGCTGATGATGTGCTTGTGATCATTGTTGTCTATGTTGATGACATGCTGCTCACTGGTCCTATTGAGAAGCGTATTGCTGATTTCAAGGCTGATTTGCATGCCTCATTTGAGATGTCTGATTTGGGGAATTTGCATCACTATTAAGGCATTCAGTTTATGCAAGTTGATGGTGGAAGCATTTTGGCCTTGAAGACTGTAAGCCTATTGCCACTCCTATGGAGACAGGTTAAGGATTGAGTCTTCATGATACTGGAGATGCATTTGATGTTGTTCTCTATCAGCAGGTTGTTGGATGCTTGATTTACTTATGCATTACTCGGCCAGATATTCAGTTTGCTATCTCACAGATGAGCACGTTTATGCATTGCCCAGGAGTCACGCATTGGAAGGCGGTTAAGTGCATCTTTCGCTACTTGAGTGGTACTCGGCTACTTGGGTTGTTTTATCCCAAGGGGGATCACTACCGCCAGATTGGCATGCTTTTTTTGACTCAGATTGGGCTGGTTGCTATGACACTCGTGTGTCCACCAGTGGTTTTTGCTTCATGCTCGGTAGCTCATGTATATCTTGGTTGAGCAAGAAGCAGCCTACTGTGGCCACTTCCACTTGTGAGGCTGAGTATAGGGCAGCTTTTATAGCGACTGTTGATTGTGTGTAGCTCAGATGCCTTATGGCTGATTTGGGTGTTGGCCAGTCTTCTGCCACCACCATATTCACTGATAGTCAGAGCGCATTGGCAGTTGCGAGGAACCCTGTGTTCCATGCTCGCACTAAGCACATTGAGGTGCATTATCGCTATGTCAGGGAGAGGCTCTCTGCTGGGGAGATCAGCTTGGCATATGTGCCCACACAAGAGAACATAGCAGACCTTTTCATGAAGGCTCTGCCTAGGGAGAAGTTTGAAGCTTTCCGCAAAGCTTTGGGCTTACTTCTTTTTGTGGAGTGATTTCCACATAGCTTGGCACTTCCTTATACATGAGTGCCAACTCCTTGTTCACTACATCACTCCTAGGGGGGATTTATTGATATATTTAGGTAGTGATGTGTGTGAACACACTAGGACTGTCGGGGCACTTTTTTCCCTCTTTAGGAGGTTTTTTTTCCCTCGGCTTGTATATACGCCTATTGCCCTAATGCGCTACTAATCTTTGTACATTTTCTAGTAATTCATTCACTATTGTGTGTTTGTGCTCCAAGCTTCTTCTTCTTCCTTGTGCTGTTTGCGTGCTTCCGTAGACATCTATCTCCAACAAGGAGAACCTCCCTTGAGTAGGTGAAGTACTAGAAGTACATACTTCCTCCTCTTAGTAAAAGTGGATACCCGAGTACCTCCTCTACAATTTGGCATGCCCGATGGGACACTTGCATTTCTGTGAGAGGCCCTGAGCATAGTAAATAGTCCTTTTCCATTATTTTTTGCCCTATTGCATCTTGCAAGTAGGTACATGACCCATAGGCGAGCAGATAAGGAGGCTCTTCGTGTACAAAGGAGGCTTAAAAAATCAGCTTTTCCTTCAAATAGTGAACCTAGATCCCGTCTACCCTCTTTGAATTTATCTATTGATTTCGGTGCGACGCCACTGTCAAAGGAGAAGAACAGGAGGACATTAGACTTCACCTCAGATACGTCAGAGGAAACACCAGTGCAAATGGAGGATCTCTCTCATTTACTCTCTAGACTCAATATCAAGTTCCCTACCATCAAGGGACAAGATTATGAGGATGCTTATGATCATGTGAGGAGGTTCATCTCCTTATGCCGTGGACGAGGTCTACAGAATAGAGAGGATGCAATGCTGGTACTATTCCCATCCACATGGGAAGGTCTTGCTGACAACTGGGACAGTCAATATGCCATTTTGCTACATGGGAGGCTTTGAAGACGGCATTCTCACAGAGATTTCGACCAAGTGACTCCTCGGAAAGAGCTCTAAATCAGCTAGAGAACCTAAGGCTAAGATCAGGTGAATCGCTTGATGAACTTCACACTAGGACAAAAGCACTTGTTGAACGTCTGCCATATGCTCCAGGTGATTTCCTGGTTAAAAATTTGATAGAAAAAACTCTGCCCAGGTCATCTAAGCAGAAGCTAAGTGAGTCTCTCAGATTGGATGCAACCCTCAATGATTTTGTTGCAGTAGCATCACGCATTGAAGAAGCTAGGCAAGATTTTGAAGGGGAAACATTACCAAATTATGCAGCAGAATTAGACCCTATTGGGAAACTGAGGAAAGAACTGGAGGCGTTGAGAATGCAACAAAATCACCAAGAAGAGAAGGTCTTACCACCACTACATCACACTGATGATGAAGTAGCCCAACTTTGCCGCAAGTTAGAAGATTTGCGGACCACTTAGGATATAACAAGGTAGATTTGGTGTACAATATGTAACAACAATGGACATTCCAATGCTAATTGTCCTAACAGGGTAAGCTGTCAATTTTATGGAAAGGACGGCCATGAAGCTAGAGACTGTTACTACCTCAAGGGTACACAACAACAAGGTAACCCTCAAGCTTTGGATTCATATTATGCTAGTACTTCAAATGCACCTAATAGATAGGAGAATTGTACAATGAAGCTTAGATATAATAGGCCATTGATGTGTTATCCTTGTGGTGAGTATAGCCATATGCAAAATAGGTGTTCTGTAGCTCAGTGATGAGTAGCACCTCCTTTAATGTCAATCCGGGAAGACGTGAGGATGGTATGAAGACCTCGAGCAAGTGGAGTCACAAGTGCGTGAGTGAGAAGCACACAAGCATGCACACACATACACGCACACGCGCACACACGGCAAGACAAAGAGTGAGAAGCAATGGAGTTTTTAGATTACTTTCAAAAAGCTCTTACAAGTTCGTTTCAATTACAATCTAACCTCAAAAATGAGCTCTCTAGCTCCTTTTATAGTTTTTGACTAGCTTTGGCCCTGTTCAGACCTAGTGTCCGGCCTAGTTAAAAATTAGGTTCCAGGGCTTATTTGAGGGCTCAAACGAGATCTAAAAAATACGAAAATTGGTAGGTAGATACTTCTAAAGCTCCTCAAGCTCAAGGAATCCTTGGCTTGCACAAAATGGAGCTACAAAAATATGAAATGGTATTTACAATGGTGTTTAGTGATGAGAATCACTTTTAATTGGTGTAAGGGTTTTTGAAAAATTAAAGGGTTGCCTTAGTGCTAGATTTGCGTGAATGCTCATACTTGCTTCTTCATGAAGAAAATTATTGGCCTACTTGCCAGATCTTCTTTGACTGCCATGTCTGCTTGTGCTGTCCCTTCGCTCTGACTCTCTTCGTCTTGTGGCTCCTTCGATTCCCTGACTGCTGCCAACACCCCCCCACTCTCGCGTCTGTCGCCCCTGACAGACCCTTGTCTAGAGGATTTTTGAACATAATATTGGACGACATCGGAGGCTAGGTGGTGTTCTTCGAGTCGCAAGCCGCGTGCTAGATCTGTGAGCAATTCATCCCAATTCACAGGTCCGGGAACATCTGGATGAGGTACCCTTAATTGTTCTGAATAAATAGTTCTCTCCACAGCAAATAATTGGTCCAGGAGATGTGATGGCCTGGGTATAAAGATTTCGGAGTGGTATTCCCAGAATCCTGTGATGAACATTTCCTCAAATGTCTGTTTAAAGCAAGCTGGGAGGTACTTGATTCTGGCGTGCCAAGCATATATTACTTCAATTGACGGGGTGGTACTCATATCGTACACTAGATCCTGGTTTCCTGTCACAAAGCCTGCTCTTGAGAAGTGGGGGTCCTTAATGTTCTTAAACGTCCCGAAAGTGATCAGCATTAATTCGAATATTTTCATACACATCTGGGCCATCACATCTAGATTATTGCGTAGCCGAATACTCCAGTGACGGATTGTAGAGATCATGTAGTTCACCGTGGGGGGTCCTCGCGGAGGTGCTAGATAAACGTAATTTAACCATTTTGCGCAGGCTTTGATGTCTCTGACGGCAATAGTGAACTCAGGCCAGGTGCGTCGTCGAAGAACTGGAATGTAACAAGGATTATATTTAATAAACAACGGCATATTATTCCAGGTTCGAACCATTTCAGGATATGTTTCCAAAAGCCTGATTCTCCAGGTGGGTTGATGGATGGACCCACGCTGAGCACTTTCCGGTATATCGTCTGGACCAAATTGTGTCGCAAATGTGGGAGGCTTGCCACATTGTCGTTGAATCTCGGCGTTGTAATCGGCCAAAAGTATGCAGTATGGTACATATTGGTCATTATTGGTGCCGATCCATCTATGATGAGACATGCTTCTGAAATATTCTGACTTTATGACAGTTTCTTCTAAGTTCGCGAGTGATTGGATCTGAATGGCCACCCGTTCTTCGTGGGTGTTCGCTGTCCTTTCCAGTGTCTGAAGCCACTCGGGTGCTTCCACTTCCAAGGTGTCTAGTCCCTCTGAGGTTCGTCGCCCGCCTGGCATTGGCATAGGAACATACGGTTCTTCGTACGAATCATCTACCTCAATAGGGACCAACTCTTCTGGCTCTGGTTCTACCACTAGAGATGGCTGCCTCTTGTATGTCAGTAACCTCTTTTGTAATTCTGCTACCTGCTCAGTTAAGGATTTTACTTCGTCGGAGGTAGAGGTTGATGGGACACTCTTCGGTTGTTCTTCCTGTTCCTTAAGTCTGCTCTGTAGTGTGTCACGTTCTCTTTCCAAGTCTTCATGGGCTTCCAGGAGATCTGCATAGCTTTCCAGAATGGTTTTCATCGTCTCCGTGGGAACTGCTTTGAACTGCTCTAGATCTATCTCGTGGGGAGAGCCTTCCATTGCCGCTTCCAGATTCTCTTCATTTTGTTTTTGCAGTCTTTTGTTCTCTTCCAGTGTTGTGGCCATATGTTTCCTGAGTAGCGCCAAGTTACGTCTGACTTGTAGGTTATCGGCCTGGTATACTTCGAGCAAGGCTTCTAGTTGTTTGACGCCTGATTCTGTCGATGGTTGGGGTGCCTCCAATAGTGTTTGGTGAGCCTGCTCAAGCGTTGTATAACGTTGATTCACATCTGCATTTTCCTCTTCTAGAATTTTAAATTGCCTTTGTAAGTTCTGGTGATGTGTTGTCAGTTGTTGATACCGGCTGTCCAGAGCTCTGTACTCATTCTGAAGCTGATATACACATTGATTTAATGCTATAAATATGCTATTTACATTAAATGATGCTGGGAGGGGTGAAGATGCAGGGGGAATGGGGGCGGGAAAGGGAGTTGTGAATGATGTGGATGCAAGTGGAGATGTGGGTGGAGGGCGTATGGGAGATGGAGGTGGCATGGGGGGAGGGAGCGGTGCAGTGGCAGGAGATGTTTCCATAGTGTCAACTGTTTGAGTGACAGTGTAGATGGGGATCGTGGGTGGGGTGGATATGACGTTAGTGAAGAGAGTGGTGAAAGTGGGCATGGTGACTCCCCCGAATTGGATTCCCGGAGAGAGTGGAATTCCCATGACAATGGTGGTGGTAGTGGGTGTGGTGGTGCTAGTGTCATGTGGTGGAGTGAGTTGTGTAGTGAGAGGTGGGAAGGGTGGTGACCGTGGTACTTCCTGATGTTCGTTTGCTTGCGTTGTCTCTCCTGGTGCTGATACATTGATATGAATTTGTTTCCCGGACCTCATGGGACGAGCGGGAACCCTTTTCTCAAATCTGTGAATGTAGGCCATTGCCTCATGGATGGCCTCATCCAATCCTACTGCATCGGCATGTAGGTTTATGGACTCAATGAACATATCGTCCACGCCTTCCTCCGCTAGCAACTGGTTCATGAGTTTCTTGCCCGCTTCCAGTGACATTTTATGCTGTTCTTGAACTAGTTGCATGGTTCGATATAGTCTTTTTATTTGTGCCGAATACGCAGGGGCACTTGCCAACTCTGAAAGTTCGTCATACTCTTGTTCCTCGTAGGCTTCTTCCTCTTGTTCGGTCTCTTGTTCCTCGACATCTACTTCTACCACTTCTGGTCGGGTGGGGGCAGCTGTTGTTGTATGGGGTTGGGGTTCTTGAGTTCGCTCTGTTTCCGTTTCGAGATTAGAGTCGTAGATCAGTCTAGCCACTTCTTCATCAGTAAGATCGTTGAGAGTAAAGCCCTGTGGAAATTCCAAATCTGATGGGACGGGTGGAAATACCAGATTGGGTCCATCTGTACTTGGTCTTGGTAGCCGGATGGTGAATGGCCTAACGCGTCGTGTCTGGGGAGGAGTAATTTCTGGTGTAGTGGTGGCTCCCCTGGGTTGAGCGCAGGGTAATTGTACTCCCCCTCTCATCTTCTTTGATGGGGGAGCTGCCGCCGATAGCCTTCTTTTGAATTCCTGGGCCCGGGGCCATATGAGTGCCCGCTGAATAGGCACGTCATAGGCCAGACATCTGTAGATTATCTTGGTTAGAGCACAACATCCATGAAGCACATTTTTCTGCTTCTTGTTCCACCTTTGATGGGCTAGGTGAATCTGATCTATGATCCAATGTGGCACGTTGATGGGAAGGCTTTCTGTCTCTGCCAGATACAAGCTGAACCATATTTTCTTTGGGGGCATGGTGAATCTTTCCTGGGCGGGGAAAGCAAAGTACTGCATGATGGTCCGTAGGTGCAGGGCGATGGTTGGTGTCATCGCTACCATATCCTTCAGCTTATTAAGATCTTTATGTTTCATTCTACCTGGAACCATTGTTTCCTTTTCCGTGGGGATGTGCATGCCATACATGCCCAATGCTTCTCATACCAGATTGAGGGTCAGCTTGAATCTTTTAAGCTCATGACCCGGCAGCAGTGAGGGTAACACAAAGATGCTGTCGCCTCCCTTGGCCCTGCTTGGCGTGATGGTACTGATAAGATATGAACAACGTAAGAAATCCGGTTTTGGTAAGTGGGCCCTGAAATAACTGTCCAAGCCGGCTTTGGTCCATATTGAACGCATGACTTCAGCATTTTGATAGCTCTCAAACTCGCGCGTGAAGAAATGGTAGCGTCCCCATTTACCGTTAAACTCCAATTCAGCTTCCCAGAAATAGGTTCCATCACCCAATGGTCCAGCGACATCACTGAACCAATGAGCGTGTTTGCCCACTTGAGAAGTGTGCCCTTGAGGAGGATCCTGAATTGGGAGCACATGCACGGCTTGAAGTTCTTGCGGTCTTTCGGTGAGATGGGGTTCGAGTAGGAGCATTTCTATGTCCACAATCTGTGCATCGGATCCGGCTTGAGAACTGGCACCTCCTGCTTCTGCCATGGCCCTGCTTGCTGGTTGGTTCTGTGAGAATATAGAACCACGTGTTAACATCGTATTGGACAGAATAAATCCGTTGTTGTCCCCGTTAGAACATTAACATGAGGTAGGTGATGAGTTAGTGGTTAGTAAGTGCACGAAGATAGTGTGTGTAGTTAATGCTTAGTTAGTCCTAGGAGGTAGATGGAAAGGTGAGCTGTCTGACTAATGTAGTTAGTAAGTGGAGATGAATTCACAGGTTGGGGTCGGGGGTTTATTACAAGTCTTAGGCTGCCAAATGCAGTGGATGGTTTTTGCTCTTGGTTTCGTAGAGACTCTCGAGATCTTTATCGGTGTGTAGGCTTGAAAATGAGGCCTTTTAGGGACCCATTTACTAGTGATTATGTTCGTGCTCATGGGCCTTAGTGTGTTCCTGGGTGTTGAAAACGAGTGGCTGCCGGCTGTGCGAGTGAATGGATCATGCTGTATAGGATGTGGTCTTGGTGTAGCTATTTGAGCCCGCAAACAAGCCTTAGGCACCCAAATTTGTCTTGATTGTGGGCTGGCCTTCATCGACTTCTTGGGCACCCAAATAGACTTCACGTTAGCAGAAGAGCTTTTGAAAGACTTCTTATTAGTGTCGTGTTGTTGGTTACTAATAAGAGGCTTTGCCCGTGTGGTTGGCTTGAGTGCAACCGGGTGTTCGCCTTTCCGCACCCACACTTGGTTCACTTGCTGAGACATTTTGCTGCGCAGGTACTTTTGATCTCCGGCATAGGTAGTACTCTGCTTCTCCTGCCTTTGACCCACCTTTGGTTGCTGCCGTCCTTCTGGCCTTTGGAAAAGAAGGGAGTTCCGTTGCATCCCTGACTCCTTTTTGAGAATATCATTCCTCTGCAACACATAGTTTTGGACAAGAACAGCATGGTCATCTTCATGTGTACCCCTGGAGGGACCAGGAGTCTGTGCCTTTCCTAGTTCCTTGAGTGCTCCATTATCTAACTCTACTGTAATTCGACTATGATTGACCCATACCTGAAGAAGTCCACTTCTTAGGTTTAAGTTGACTGCTTGGTCATAGATCCAGTCTTGACCCAAACAAGGGGTTCAGTGAGGTCCTCATCTTGACATACTAGTACTTTAACTGTCATTGCCTCATCATGAATGTAGAGGGGAAGTTCCACCTCGCCCATGCAAGGGGTTTCCACGCCTCCCAATCCTATGAGATAGGCTTCCACAGGATTGACAGTTAATTGCAACTCTTGACAGTAAGACAATTTAACAGCACTAGTGGCTGCACCTGAGTCAATCAAGGCTCTTACAGTCCTTGCACTCTTTCCTTGTCCTATATCTAAGGTTATGAAAGGACGTCGATCGGTTATCTTATGTGAGCTAACACCTGAAACTTCACACATAGCCATGTCATATCTTTGATCTGCATATGCATCTTGCCTAGGGTGCTCTCTACCTTGTCTTCTTAATTTCATTCTCCGGATGCGCTCTAGGGCTTCTGCTTGAGCTTCTTCTCGAATTCGCTTTTCTTCTTCCTTGCGCTTCTTGGCAGTATTGAGTCGACTTAGCATTTCCTCTGTGAGAGGTTCCTGATACAACTTAACTCTGCATCCGCTAATATAGTTTTGGGAGAACATCACCTACTAATGTGGCTAATTGGCACAGCTCCACTTGTGGAGATCCTATTAATGATCATAGGTCCGTAGCCTCTCTTTTCTAGCTTCCTTGCATGTTGCTTCAATGTGTAGACTAAAACTAAGTCGCCTGCCTTTAAACCCTTATCCTTCACATGGGCATCAAAGTATGCCTTCTGTCTCTTCTTAGCTGCATATATCCCTGCAGCTGCTCTCAGTCTTGTTTCTCCTAATCGTTCAAGGTCAAAAAGTCTAGAGGAGAGTTCATGACCCGTCCATTCGTGCTCTTGAGCTACTTTCAATGTAGGTATCAAGAAGTCCAAGGGTAGCACCGCGTTTTGGCCAAATACCATCTCGAAGGGGGTGGCTTGGAGTACCGTTTTGTAGGCGACTCGGTATGCCCAAACAGCATGGTGTAGCTGTTTGTCCCAATCAGAGCGTTTAGTGTTCACTAATTTTGTTAGTACATTACATAAGATCTTGTTGGTGCTTTCGGCTTGTCCATTAGCTTGAGGGTGATATGGGGCAGACTTCTTATGTATGACCAAGAATTCTTGGAGTAGATTTTCAATCACTTCGTTCAAGAAGTGAGTGCCTCTATCACTTACTAGCTCTATAGGTAGCCCATATCTTGTGAATACATTTTCAAACAAGAATTTAGCAGTTGTCTGAGCGTCGTTCTTTGTCGTAGCTTTTACCTCTACCCACTTAGTTAGATAGTCTGTTGCAACAATGATGTATTCCGCATGAGAACCCTTAGCTGGGGGATTAAGGGGACCTACGAAGTCTATTCCCCACTTAGAGAACGCACGTCCACCCATCATAGGTTTCAGTGGCATCTCATCTTTGCGTATAGGATACTGAGTTCTCTGACAGACATCACATCGTTTCACATAGGTATGTGCATCCATGTGAAGGGTCGGCCACCAGAAGCCCGCAAATAGTATTGCCTTGATCACCCAATCTGGTCCAAAGTGTCCTCTTGCTACACCTTGGTGAGCAGTTTCCAAGATCTTAAGATATTCACTTTCATGGATACATAGTCTCAAGTAACCATCTTTACCACGCTTGTATAGATTATCACCAATGAGTGACTAATCCTGGCTTCTTGTTCTAAACTCCTTTCCTAGCCAGAGTCATGTCTGGAGGGAATGTTTTTGTCCTCAAGAAGGATACTAGAGGTTCACTCCAATCTGGCACTATGGCCACTTGATAAAGAGTGGCGTGTTCCACGGGTGGTTTAGTGCAGCAGATTGAGCATTCCTTGCACAACCTTTGGACATCAGCTTCCATAGTTGGCCAATGTACTCCGAGTCTCCTTAGCGTCTGTAAGGTTCGTTGCTTTGAGTAATGTTTCTCTAATGCACCTACATGTGCTAATTGCAACCATTTAGCGTACTCATCCTCTTCTACACAACAAAGCCAAGATTCCTTGATCTGTGTGCTTGTACATGCTTCCTGCCATGATGTGATACTTTTGGGCTTTCACAACCTCTCTATTCTGTGTGTTTACTACAGGATGGTTAGGCCCGTATGTCAATACTGGTACCAATGGCTTAGCCCACTGCGGTACAACTTCCAAATTAAACAAGTAAGCATCAGGAACGTCATTTGATACTCCTTGTGGGGCTTCTCCGGATGTGAGCCTAGAGAGATGATCTGCTCTTAAATGAGTCCTCCCTTTCCTTACCACAACCTCAAAGTCATATTCCATGAGCAAGAGAAACCATCTCACTAATCTTCCTGTATTGCATTGTGTAGCTGTTTGTCCCAATCAAAGCGTTTAGTGTTCACTAATTTTGTCAGTACATTACATAAGATCTTGTTGGTGCTTTCGGCTTGTCCATTAGCTTGAGGGTGATATGGGGCAGACTTCTTATGTATGACCAAGAATTCTTGGAGTAGATTTTCAATCACTTCGTTCAAGAAGTGAGTGCCTCTATCACTTACTAGCTCTATAGGTAGCCCATATCTTGTGAATACATTTTCAAACAAGAATTTAGCAGTTGTCTGAGCGTCATTCTTTGTCGTAGCTTTTACTCTACCCACTTAGTTAGATAGTCTGTTGCAACAATGATGTATTCCGCATGAGAACCCTTAGCTGGGGGATTAAGGGGACCTACGAAGTCTATTCCCCACTTAGAGAACGCACGTCCACCCATCATAGGTTTCAGTGGCATCTCATCTTTGCATATAGGATACTGAGTTCTCTGACAGACATCACATCGTTTCACATAGGTATGTGCAGCCATGTGAAGGGTCGGCCACCAGAAGTCCGCAAATAGTATTGCCTTGATCACCCGATCTGGTCCAAAGTGTCCTCTTGCTACACCTTGGTGAGCAGTTTCCAAGATCTTAAGATATTCACTTTCATGGACACATAGTCTCAAGTAACCATCTTTACCACGCTTGTATAGATTATCACCAATGAGTGAGTAATCCTGGGCTTCTTGTTCTAAACTCCTTTCCTAGCCAGATTCATGTCTGGAGGGAATGTTTTTGTCCTCAAGAAGGATACTAGAGGTTCACTCCAATCTGGCACTATGGCCACTTGATAAAGAGTGGCATGTTCCAACGGGTGGTTTAGTGCAGCAGATTGAGCATTCCTTGCACAACCTTTGGACATCAGCTTCCATAGTTGGCCAATGTACTCCGAGTCTCCTTAGCGTCTGTAAGGTTCATTGCTTTGAGTAATGTTGCTCTAATGCACCTACATGTGCTAATTGCAACCATTTAGCGTACTCATCCTCTTCTACACAACAAGCCAAGATTCTTTGATCTGTGTGCTTGTACATGCTTCCTGCCATGATGTGATACTTTTGGGCTTTCACAACCTCTCTATTCTGTGTGTTTACTACAGGATAGGTTAGGCCCGTATGTCAATACTGGTACCAATGGCTTAGCCCACTGCGGTACAACTTCCAAATTAAACAAGTAAGCATCAGGAAGGTCATCTGATACTCCTTGTGGGGCTTCTCCCGATGTGAGCCTAGAGAGATGATCTGCTCTTAAATGAGTCCTCCCTTTCCTTACCACAAAACCTCAAAGTCATATTCCATGAGCAAGAGAAACCATCTCACTAATCTTCCTGTATTGCATGGCTTGTTTACGAGGTATAGCAATGCTTGATGATCAATAAAAAATTTAAACTTATTTACAAGCAAATAGTGTCTAAATTTCTTAACTGCATATACCATGCTTAAACCTTCTCTCTGTAGTGGTGTAATTTCGTTCAGCTGCATTCAATTGTCTACTGGCATAGGCAATTGGAAGGTCCATATTACCTTCACCAGTAGGTTGTGCAAGCACACATCCAATAGCGTAATTGGATGCATCCACGTGAACATGGAATGGCTTATTCCAATCTGGTGTGGTTAAGATTGGTGTTGAACATAATCGCCGTTTAAGCTCCTGGAAGGAATTCTCACATTCATCCGTCCACGTCGAAGTTTGTCATAAGTCCGTACATGGGCTTTGCAATGACAGCATACATGTGTATAAATCGTCGGTAATAACCACAATGCCCAATGAAAGCTTGTACTTCCTTGACATTCTTTGGCCTAGGTAGCTCTGATATAGCTCTCACTTCTCTTCGTCAGTAGATATGCCATTCTTTGACACTATGTGTCCTAGAATCTTGCCTTGCCTGACCATAAAAACGCACTTTTCTAGGTTCAGGCAGACTTGATATTCTCTACATTTGTCAAAGATTTGTCTGAGTTCAGGAATATGGGTTTGTCTGATGTTGGAATGAAGCACAAAGATCATCAACATAGACTTCTAAGTTCTTCCTCAGGAACTCCTTAAACACATGGCACATTAGTCTCTGGAAGGTGGCTGGTGCATTGGTAAGCCCAAATGGCATTACACGAAAGGCAAATATACCCCACTCTGTGGCAAAGCCGTCTTATGCTGATCTTCTGGAGCTATGGCTACTTGATTGTAGCCCGAAAATCCATCAAGGAAGCTGTACACTTCCTTGCCTGCCACTCTTTCTAAGAGATGTTCTGTGATGGGAAGCGGATAGTTTATCCCGAATTGTGGCTTGCATTAACCTTCTTCAAGTTAATGCACACACGCAGCTTGCCATTCTTCTTGGGCACCACTACGATGGGGGATACCCCTCAGTGTGCTCAATTTCATAGATAAATCCAGCTTCGACCAGTCTATCTATCTCCTCTTTAATCTTAGCAGCGTAATTATCGTTATATGTATAGGGCTTTTGCTTAGAGGGTTTGGCATCTGAAGTCATGGGGATAGTGTGTGAGCATATGTCCGAGTCAACACCTTTCAAATCCTTGTAACTCCAAGCCAATACATCTCTGTATTCTCTTAGCAAGGCAATTAACGCATGCTCTTCTTCCTCTGTTAGGTCATGGCCTATGTACGTGCATCTCTCCTCTCCTTCTTCTAGGGCCACTACTATTTTCTTGGTGGTTTCTTTGTTATCATAGGCCTCTCCTACTTGTGCCTCTCGTTTAGGCATTCTTATCATGACCCTCCTGTCATCTATCTCATACTTCTTAAAAGTTTCTGGGACCTCAAACAAAGATTCTTCCTCTTGTGGTGAGACTTCTCTCTTCTTTCGTTTCTTCCCTTCTTCCTTCGGGGTCACATGTGTGGCTAATCTTACATCATTTAGTAAGCTCTCCATGCCTCTGGGGTTGAAATTCTACTTCATGGAAGTATTCTTCATCTGATGCAAATGGTGGGTCCATAATGATTGACTCTAGATCGGAGTCAACTTGCATCCTCAAATGCATCAGGGCTCGGGTCGCATTCTTCTAGAAACTGCCTCTCCCATGATTGGCTCTATGGAGAAGATTGAAATGTCATAGCCATCCTCATCACAGTGAGGTGTCCATTGTTCCTCATTGATGGCTACATCCATGGTTGCTAAAATTTCTGCCCAGCCGTGAGGTTCGAATTCTTCGTTTGGAAAAACTACAGGTGCATAGGCTGGGTCCTTGGATTGATCTATGGTTCTCTTGCACCTACCTCTCTGGCTTTTTCTCTCTTCTCTTTGTCCACTGCTACTTTGCACATCCATAAGTGGGTGTCTTCATGCATCCATGAGGATCCTGAGCCTATGGAATGCACAGATTCCGTATCATCTTTGGCTCTATGATGGATTCCATTGGATGGGAGGTACATCTCTATGAGAGTAATCTTTAAGATTGACCTTGGTCGTAACACCTAAGTGCTGTAGGTACAAAGAATTGGTTCCCCAGTCCTGTACCACTTGCAACTTGTCGCATAAATGGTCTTCCCAAAATCATCTCATAGGCATGATTTTTGCTAAAGTCACATATAGCAACTGTATGCTCCGAACTCAAACAACACATGTAGTGAGAGTTATTCCTTCTAACAACCCTAATGGTCTCTCAATATGACCATCGGCCATCTGCAATTTCATTCTCGTTGGCCTGAGTGCTGGCTTGCCCCAACGCTTCCATAGGGAAGTGGTGGCAATTGCAACTCTTGCACCTGAGTCCAAAATTGCCTTGGTGGTGTACTCCTGGTAGGTAATGGGAAGATAGGTGTTCCCTTCTTCACCTTCACACATATCTCCTATCTTATCCAAGGGTATTTTCTGGCACTGTTCTCTGGGATCCTACCTGGGAACGAGGTTTAGCTATTTCTGGTACTTGTTTGGCGACATGTTTCCATAATTTAGGTCTAACCTTGAGTAGCTCTTCTAACTTGAGATTACACTACACTTTGGTGTTCTTCACTACCTCTGTGTTCCTAGGTATGACTGAATCTTCATTTCTTACCATGACTGTAGGTGCTCTCATACAGGTGGACCTTGCTTCCCATGGCCTGTGAATGGGGTAGTTTCTTGTAAAGAGGTTAGACTCGAAGTCTAATCTTTCTTGAGATTGGATACTCTCCTGCTCTCCATAAATGGATGGGATGTCTTGTGGGAATTGGTCATGTGCATCATCCACAAGGTCAATGGGAGGAGGGACTTCACTTTCCTTAGCCCATTGTCTTCTTGAATCTCGCGTAGGAATTCTGTGTGAACCGATTCATAGAAGATGATGTGTCCGGCTCCGTAGAGTTAGGCACATAGGCTTCAGGCACATAGGCTTCTTGAACAGGAATGCTTACTCGTTCACTTGCCTTATCCTTGTGTTGAGAGGCTGGTTCCTTTTGTGATTGTGCCATTAGATTCTCTATTCTTTCTAGGGAGGGGGGGTTGTCTGGTTCAGTGGAATTTGGCACATAAGCTTTCGGTGGGGAATGGGTCCTATTTTTGCTTGAGTTATCTCTTTCTTGATTCTCTTCTTCCTTAGCAGATCTTGCAACTATGCCCTCTAACTTCTCTAGAAGTCCATCCAAGTGTAATTGCGTCTTGGCTGAGCCCGAGTAATTGAACAGGCAACTGGCTTCAAACATAGTCTGAGCCAATGCGACCATTTTCGCGCAAAGCTTGGTTCTTTCTATCTCTAGGTCAGCTCTAGGGTAACACTTGTCATGATCTGTGACATTTGGCCCTTCTTGGATTCTGGCCTGATATGCTTTAAGCATCATGTCTATGTCTTCAGGAGTGGGATCAGCTAATACTGATCCTACTCTAGGGGTGGTGGAATCATATGAGGTGGGTTGGAAGGTGGCGGGTCGGATGGCGATGGGAATGGTGGTGGTGGGATAGTGTGAGAGGGAGTTTGAGATGTGAGTTCAGTTATCCTCGCTTTGGTTTCTCTTATGCTTTCCTCAAGTTCACTCATCTTTTTAGCCCATTGTCTTTTCATTCTTTCCCGACTATCTTTCCATGCTCTAGTCCTTTTCTTTGTTATGCTCTCGGTTTCACTAGCCTCTAGGTTCTTTTCCTGGTTTACTCCTTGGTTCTGCTGCAATGCCTGAGCTCTAGTCACTACCTGTACTGGTGCGGTGGACGTCACACTTCCTGTGGAATCTACCACTAACCCAATAACATTGATAGGCGTGATTTTTGGCATATTATTGGGGTTCTTTGGGCAATCTCGTAAGAGATGCTCTTTTCCACAATCTTGGCAAAACCCTTGGATCATCACTAACTGAGTTTGTGTAGGTGGAGGTAAGGGGCAATCACGAATGAGGTGATCTCCTTGGCATCTGTAGCACGGTCCTCTTGGGAATGGAGGTCTTACTTGCCTAGGTTGAGGCCTAGGGTTGGGGTTTGTATACATGACGTTTGTGTAATCTGACTCCCAACTAGGTTCATTTGGCTCTTCACTATAGTAGGACTCACCATGCTCTGGAGACTGCATGTAGTACGCCTCGGGACTATCAACATGTGTAGAATCAAAGCTATGGTCACTCGGGTCACTTTCAGAAAGCAAGGGTGTTACAGGGACTATTGCTCTATTCAGGTTTTCTTCTGCTGCTGCATATTTTACTGGGATCGCATTAGCTGGGGCAGGGGGTTGTTGAGCTAACACAAGCTGAGGCCTTTGTTGGTTTTGGTAGGGTTGCTGATACGGTTGTTGTGGCCTGCCATAGGGTTGTGGAGGGTATGGGTTCTGGTACCTTCCCTGCTGAGGGTATGGTTGAGGGTAGGGTTGCCTAACTGCCAGCTTGTTGTATGGGCAATCTTGTGCGGTGTGATTGGTGTATCTCCGTTCTATGGTGCAATACTGGCTACTAGGATTTACTTGGGGCTGAGCCATAATGGGGCAGACATTCGCCATGTGGTCACCACCACAAGTATAACACCTTTTCACCGGGGCAAACCTTGGGATTTGTTTGCTAGTTACACCTAATTTCTGAGCTACTTTCTCTGCAAGTTCCTCGATTGATGTGGATTGCGTGGAAGAGAGGTTAGAGGCACTATCCGAGTCTTTGTATATCTTGGAAAGCTCTAACTCCTCCCCTAGGTTATCCTCGATGTCAATGCATATGCGCACACACTCTTCTATGGTCCTGGGGTCCTTCAAGTACACATAAGATCTCAATTTGGTACTTAGCAATCCATCCAAGAATAAAGCCACTTGCTTGGCTGGTGTAGGTAGCTCCGGAACAGGGCATCTTTCAAGATATTGCCTAAATCTCCTTCCTGCAAGTCTCACGGTCTCTTGCGGGGTTTGCTTGAAGTTGTGAATCAGCGACGAGGTATTATGCCTTATGCCACTCTTAGAGAATTCAATAATGAAAGCCTCTAGGAGTTGGTCTATGCTCCTGAACTGCCTCTCATTTAGTGGCTGAAACCATGTCAGGGCAGTGTTCCTAAGGGTCAGACCAAAGGCATTGTACTGCGTGAATAGATCCTCCACTTGTTCAGCTCTCAAGAGTTGCCTAAACTCGGCCACATGATCGTATGGATCTCCCGTGCCATCGAAGTAGTTCTTCATGGACTTAACTAGCTGAGTCGGTCTCAAAGTCCTTGTGTGCTCTCTAGGTCGTGGTAGAGGGAACTCATCCGCATTTCTTTGATTCCTGTGAGCTCTAAGTATCTCAGGTTCTACTCTATTTGTTTCCGTCCTCGTTCTTTCTCTGCCCACTAGGTTGGCAAAGCTTATTTCTGGTCTATCTCTACTTCTGTCTCTTTGCATTCCATGAGCTTGGGATGTTCCAGCCCCAGGGTGACCATAGGATGCATTCGATCTTGGTTGGGGGAAAACGAATTCACCCTTCCAAGTGTAAGCATGCCTATCATTTTCTGTCACCACAAAGATCCTCTCCGAAGCGTGATCTAAGTAGGTCACTCTGCCTGGGCTATCAGGATCCTTAAACTCATAGATCATGATTGTTCCTATATCAGTTGGCTGATCAGATTTATACCTCCAAAAGGCTTCGTCAGTTTCTCGATTGAGGAGCAGATCTATGCTCTTGTTGTCTTGGGGAACCCACTCAGGTGTGATAATCCTAGTGAGAACAGATTTGCCTCGGGGGGTTCTAGGTTCTGCACCCATGTTTCCTTGCTCTAGGTCACCTAAATCCGCTTCTGAGATTACATTCCCCAATTCATCTGTCCTATCTGGGTGACTGGTGACTACGTATATGGTTCCTTCTTTGTCCATGTATGCTCCGCTTTCAAACTTGACAGCTGGGTGCTCTAGTCCTATGGATTGGTCAGGGTTTTTAATCTGGACCACAGATCTTCCTAGGCCGTCCTCATAGATGCTAGCACCTAATCGGTTGGTCCGAAGGTATTCCAACTGTGTTTTGTAAGGGCCTTCTACCCTGTGCAAGTATGGCACTCCTGAACTTCCCGTAGGTCTGTCCATGCCTTGAGACATCTCTGATTCACTGGTATCAGAGCTAGGGTAACGCGAGTGGTGACTCAACTGCTGGGCCCAAGACCTCGTAGTATGATTGACACTAGCCTCTGAAGACCTAAGGCTTTGTCTCTCTCTTACTAGGTGTCGTCGTGATCTAAGGTTCATATGCCTAACTGATTAACCCAATTTGTCCCAGGTACAACCACGTTTCTGAGTCCTTTGTATCAATTACTTAATTCCTTTTTTTGTTGATTATCGTGTTTATACTCTTGTCTGATATCACATCGTTAGGAATACTTGAGTTTAATTTCGCACTTTAGTTTGGTCGTTTCACGTTAGGTTCTTTTCCTTTAAGGTTGTCGTTCACACACACACAAGTTATCTCTTGACTTGAACGTGATTTCTTAGACTTTCTTTGATTTATCTCGTGCCTATCGTTGCCTGGAATTACTTCTAACACTACCCGTACTTAGCCTAAACTAAGAATGGACAGAGGGTGTTGCGGGTTTTCCAACCTTCAGTTCCTTTCCTTGTGTTGTAGCCCTGGTGTGCCCAGGACGCGTATTCCCAAGCCTGCACTTACTCTTGCCTTGTGTACCCTTCGCTGCTCTCAAAGGACCTGTAAAAGGCCCACTGTTAGCTCAAGACTTAAATTCAAAAGACAGAACCAATCACTTCCATTCATGTAACACTTCACCAATTTGCACTATGATTTTTTTGGACACAACTCTAGAGATCCCTGAACTTTGTTCCCCCTGGGTATGGTCAACTTCAAAATACCCTATCTAATATTCCTGATCTTAATTTAACCATAACCAACAAAACAAAAATCACGGCAAACCGATTTCGTATGAAAAAGTTATGCCAGTTCAGGGTTTTGGGGCTAAAACAGGATTAAACTAGGTTAACAGGCAAACAAGAATTCTCGAGTTACTTGGGTCATGCCCTCGTAATGCAATGCTACACCCTAGTGTTTGTCCCACACTTGGCCAAAATTTAGACCACTATTTTTGCCTTAAAAATTTGACCTAATTTGCCCTTCTAACGTGTTCGCAAAGTCTGTCGGTCGCGATTGACAGGTCAGTCGCGATCGACGTGTCGATCGCGATTGACAGGTTTGTCGTGGCTGTCAGTCGCAATTGACTGGTCAGTCGCGATTGACAGAGGTTATGAAAAGTCAATCAGTCGTGGTCAAAGGGTTGTTGACTCTGTCGGTCGCGATTGATGGGTCGATCGCGATTGATAGGTCGGTCGCGAGGGTCTGTCTGTCGTGGTCAAACAATCGTTGACTGTGTCGGTCGCGATTGACAGAGCCGTCGGGGCTGTCAGTCGCGATTGATGAATCGATCGCAATTGATGGCTCGATCGCGATTGACACGTGTCATGCGTATGGTCCGTCGGTCGTGGTTAATCGGTCGTTGACTCTGTCGGTCGCGATTGACAGAGCCGTCGTGGGCTGTCGATCGCGATTGACGTGTCGATCGCGATTGACAGGTCTGTCCGTCGTGGTTTGTCGATCGCGATTGACAGAGCGATCGCGATTGACAGAAATCTAAGGAATTTCAAGAAACTAAACACATTTTTGGGAAGCTCTACGCCTGTAGATCATGGTTTTGCACTTTGTTTGGTAATTTGAGCGTTTTTTTCTGTCGGTCGCGATTGACAGAAGTCGGCGACACACAGACAGTTACTTCGAATTCCGTACCTGCGCAGAGTGCTGGGGACGATGATGTGACCTGTACCTGCAAGACAGCTCAAGAAACATGCAAAAACAGCACACACAATTTCGCTCTCTCGCTCTCTCTCACAAGTGAAATGAGGGAAATGAGGTGGGGATGGTGATATAATCAAAAGAACTGAAATTTTCGCGATGATGGAGATGGAGGTGGAAGATGGTGATGATGATGATGGTGATGATGGTGGTGAGGTAAGAAAGAGAAAATAGGAAAATTAAAGAAATTACCTACAACGCCAACGTCTCCAATCTACGTCTTACATCACACGTCTCCTCAAAGCTCGATCCCCGGCAACGGCGCCAAAATTTGGTGTAGCTCAGTGATGAGTACACCTCCTTTAATGTCAATCCGGGAAGACGTGAGGATGGTATGAAGAGCTCGAGCAAGTGGAGTCACAAGTGCGTGAGTGAGAAGCACACAAGCATGCACACACATACACGCACACGCACACACACGGCAAGACAAGAGTGAGAAGCAATGGAGTTTTTTTAGATTACTTTCAAAAGCTCTTACAAGTTCTCTTACAAGTTCGTTTCAATTACAATCTAACCTCAAAAATGAGCTCTCTAGCTCCTTTTATAGTTTTTGACTAGCTTTGGCCCTGTTTACCTAGTGTCCGGCCTAGTTAAAAATTAGGTTCCAGGGCTTATTTGAGGGCTCAAACGAGATCTAAAAATACGAAAATTGGCAGGTAGATACTTCTAAAGCTCCTCAAGCTCAAGGACTCCTTGGCTTGCACAAATGGAGAGCTACAAAAATATGAAATGGTATTTACAATGGTGTTTAGTGACGAGATCACTTTTAATTGGTGTAAGGGTTTTTGAAAAATTAAAGGGTTGCCTTAGTGCTAGATTTGCATGAATGCTCATACTTGCTTCTTCATGAAGAAAATTATTGGCCTACTTGCCAGATCTTCTTTGACTGCCATGTCTGCTTGTGCTGTCCCTTCGCTCTGACTCTCTTCGTCTTGTGGCTCCTTCGGTTCCCTGACTGCTGCCAACATGTTCCCTTCTGGAAGATGCACCTCCTTGTCAGCATTGCCCAGAGCCAAGGATCACTATAACCAAAGATTGCCCAAAGAGCCACCCTGCTCCAATTCATATGATTGCAACTCTCCACAAGTGGAAGGTATGACCACTCATTCTTATGCTACTTCATCTTCTTCAATGCCCATGATGACTAAAGCCAGACAAGCGGTAGCAACCCGTAGAGAGGAACATGAAGGACTCAGGGTAAAGAGGAGGAAAAGAGTTGGGTGGAAGGAACAAGCAAATATTGAAGGAGCTTATGAATGGATGGCTACTTCACTAAAGGACCACCCACAAGTCTACAAGAAGACACACATGTGGTAAACATTGAGCAGATCTTGAAAGTATTCATCATAAGGTTAGTCTGTCTGAACTCATAAGATGGATCCAAAAATAAGGATTGATGTATTAAAGATTATACATTGCTCACTTGGACCAACCACCTAGCATAGATGGATTGATGGTTGATTTTCCCCCTTCACCCCTAGCGGACTACCAAAGCTCAAGGTTATCTGTTTTTATGAAGGATGAAGCTCTCAAAGGTGTGATTATAGATGGAGGCTCTGGCATTAATTTGATGCCAAATTTCAGAATGAGGAAACTGAAATTGAACCCCACCAAGATGGCACCATTCACAGTTACACTAGAAGATCAACATAAGGTTGCACCACTTGGCATTATTGAAAGCTACTGAAGATAGTACAAGGTTGTCACTTTGTTCTAGATTTTGTT
>MU260318.1:10000-12500 GCA_020310875.1 Ceratopteris richardii
AGCCAATCTCTCCAAGGGTTAGATGAGTCAATGGAAAGGGGCACCTCACATTGCTATAGAAAAAGCACTAATTGGAACCATTTGGACCGATATGGAGACCCCAATGCATATGTTTCCTAATAACCAGAAAAGGTAAGATTTCCCACTTTGAATCATAACATTTTGCAATGGTGTCAATACCCTTATTGTTAAAATATCTTGTCGATGCACCTAAGAAGAAAGCAAGCAGCGAATTAGATAGGAAGGACCAATATGAAGATAATGAGGCAAATGAGTTACCCACATAACGTTGGCTTCCATTCCATTTCAAGCGAGTTGCAGCAAGCTTAAAACTTCGCAGTAAGAAGTTGAGCGTGAGCGAAGGAGTTTGTAATAGAGCATGCGAAAAGAACTTATTCCAAGCATCCAAGTTTCAGCTTCCCTTATAACACAGCCGTGCATTTTCCATAAACTTCCAAAACATATCAGTCCATAAAGGCCTTTGAGAGGCTTCAATACGCATAATAAAGGTTACCTGTCTAGCCATTAAATGAGAATGTAGATGCAGGATTCCAAGACCACCTCTTATCTTGGGTTGACAGACATAGTCCCATGTAGAAAGTACCAATGCCCGATTATGCATTTTATTCCACAGGAAATTCTTCAACAAGCATTCGAAGATATGAAGATAGCACTCCTAATCCTCGCATGTAATGGCCATTATGCAGCATGCCACATCCATTTTACATTTGATTCTATGCAATACCCATTCAATTTTGTCTTTCATAGAAACATTTATGTCGAGAGGGTAACCAAGATGATGGGATAGAGTACCTTTCTCAATTTTAGGTCCTTCCCACTTGAAGGAATGAAAGTGCTACGCAGAGGTATTGCTAAGTGCTGATTTCTCATATTAATATGCAGTGCAGATGCATTGGAGAAAGGATTTAAAGAACTAACAATATTTTGGACATTTTCTTGATCTGCTTTCGCAAAGATGAAAGTATCGTCTACGAAACCAACTTTAATTTGTCGAACTCCAAATACTGAAATACTATGAATACAATGAGAATTCATTTTCGCCTCCAACAAATAGAACATTGGTGAGGAAGCCAAAGCATAAAAAAGAGGGCTTCGTGGGCACCCCTTGCGCATCGACCGTTGAATAGGAAAAGGATCAGAAAGTCTATCATTTATCTCCATATGAGATGCCCTGTCTTGGGCTAAGATATAAATCAATCGGCAAAATTTAGTTCCAAAGCCAAGTTTTTTAAGCACAATGGCAATGAAATCCCATCGAATGCGATCAAAAGCTCCCTCAAAAGCAATTTGCATGCCCACTACTTCCTCATTGGATGAAGTTGCATGCCCCATCAAGATTTGGGTGAGAAAAACATTATCATAGATCGATGTACGATGAATGAACCCAATCTGCGAAGGATGAACTACCTTATGGATAATAAGCTTGAGTCTTAAAGCAAAAATATTGACAAATATTTTATAAAATGATGCTAATCATAGTGATCGGCCTCCAATCCCCCATCCATTTTGGTACATCTAACTTGGGGATAAGTTTAATCTTACCTAACTTGAATGAGTAGGGCATCTTTTGATCTCTCCACATTTCATTGCAAACATCAAGAATCACAGTTTTATGAGAAGTCTAAAAAGCAATCACAAATTCCTTCATAATACAATCCATTCATGGCGCTTTTCCATCCTTAAGAGATTGGAGGGCCATGAAAACTTCCTCTTCGGTTATACCTTTTTCACAGGTTACATCCATATGAGAATCAAGAGCATGTGGAGTGAAAGCAAGGGAATGTTGAAGAGAAGAAAACCACGCATCGTTCATTTTATAGGAGGAAGCAAACAGATTCTGAAAGTGTTGTGTATAGACAGCAACAATAGAATTTCCATCCCGAAGGGTTGAACCATCTACTTCAAGCATGGTAATCGCATCTTTAAGATGCTTAGCACGAAGTAAATCAAAAAAATATTTGGACTTTGCATGAAGGTCATTTACTTCTGTGCATCTGGCTTTGACTTTGGAAGATTGAATTGCATTATTTTCAATTAGCTGCAAGCATCTATAAGCATCACATAGACGCATACACTCTGTCTCTGATAGTAATGTCTAGAGTCAACCTTCTTAGTCATGAAAAAAATCATCCTCTCTGCTTCAACTTTGGCTTTAGTAAGAATGATGGTGAAGTACTTTCCACACTCTCTAATCACCTCTTCCATACACACCACAAGGGATTCCCATTTCATACAAGTAGAGACTTCCAATGAGAGGACCTTTTGAATCACGATCTCAACTTTAGATTTAAATAACGAAGTTTGGAGCTAAGCATGATTCAATTTCAAAGGAATTCTATGGAGATTATATATATGCAATCTTTGCCACGACAAGAAGTATGGTCAAGCTTATGACCAAATGACCAAAGATATTGGCTATGTTTCAAGCTAACTATCAGTTGGAGATTCTCAAGCCCATCGTCACAAGGTTCACTTACGT
>MU260318.1:15000-165000 GCA_020310875.1 Ceratopteris richardii
ATATATATGTGTACATATGTTAATATACTATTATATTGTTTTCTATAGTTATTATATGTAGTATCTACTATATTTATTCTTAATTTTTTGTCAAAAGTTTAGGTCACGTTAGATAACGTCAGTAACGTTTGACCGTACCCGTCATACGGCTAAACGTCAGAAATCAGAAGTCAGAAAAACGTCAGGAACAACTATGTGTGTATGTGTATGTGTATGTGTATGTGTATGTGTATGTGTATGTGTATGTGTATGTGTATGTGTGTATGTGTATGTGTATGTGTATGTGTATGTGTATGTGTATGTGTATGTGTATGTGTATGTGTATGTGTATGTGAATGTGTGTGTGTATGCGCGTATGTATGTGTGCGTGTGTATGTGTGTGTGTATGTGTATGTGTATGTGTGTGTATGTGTATGTGTATGTGTATGTGTATGTGTATATGTATGTGTGTGTGTATGTGTGTGTATGTGTATGTGTATGTGTATGTGTATGTGTATGTGTATGTGTATGTGTATGTGTATGTATATGTATATGTATGTGTTATGTATATGTATATGTATATGCCTGCATGCATCTATGTATGTATGTACTTATGTATGTATGCATGCATGTATGTATGTATGTATGTGTGTGTATGTATGTATGCATGCCTCTCTCTCTCTCTCTCCCTCTCTCCCTCTCTCCTCTCTCTCTCCTCTCTCTCTCTCTCTCTCTCTCTCTCTCTCTCTCTCTCTCTCTCTCTCTCTCTCTCTCTCTCTCTCTCTCTCTCTCTCTCTCTCTCTCTCTCTCTCTCTCTCTCTCTCTCTCTCTCTCTCTCTCTCCCCCCCCGCACAAAGGGGTGGCTCTTTGACACTTTGGTTACGCCAACGCTCATGTATGGGGCAGCCATATGGGGACCAGGATTAGCTACATCAGTATGGACAGCATTAGAGAGGCCACAGATCCTCATGATTGCAAGACTTATCCGCAGCAAGCCTTCAGTACCACATGATATCATTAGAGCAGAGCTCGTTGCACCACCGATGCTAGTTGAGGCACTATTCCAGACAGTATGCCTATTGCACAGACTTCGGAGCATGGATACAGAGCGCATTGCTTATCGTGCTTTCGAGGCATCACGTGATATGACATTAGCAAGCGACACCTCCTCATGGTATGCACAGACACGAGACTGGCTTGCCCACCATGGCTTTGACATAGACAGGCTACCACCACTACAGTACGACTCTCATGCACCCACCTACTCGCTCTCTCATCAAGAGAGGAATAGGATCATTCGTCAGGAGATATGGCATACATACATACAGAGGACATGGGTGAGCCCTAGGGGTACATTGCCACCGAAAATGCTCTACTACCGCGAGCATTTTCTACATATATCGGGCACGGGCTTCATCGAGATCCCGAGATACATGCAGACCTACCTTCCCCACCACCTAAGAGTCGTCATTGGGCAGCTCCGGGTTTCATCACATCAGCTCCGGGTTTCATCACATCAGCTCGAGATTGAGAGGGGTCGATCCAGGGGAGTCCCCCGTGAGGAGAGGTGGTGCCCAGTATGCAAGACAGAGGTAGAGAGTGAGGAGCATTTTGTTATCAGATGTCCAGCATACTTAGACCTAGGAGCACAGTTCCAGATCGAGGAGTCATTCCAGCTGTGCATGACTATGGGAGACCAGAGACGCTTGGGACGTTTTCTCACTGCAGCATACGAGAGGCGAGAGCGGTCACTACAGCCCATACATCAGCCACGGGTGAGTGCCCAGCAGACCATTACGCAGTTCTTTCAGCGAGTTGAGCTACATCAGAGAGGTCCATCTATAGGGCTCACGCTACACCAGGCAGCAGCACAGAGAGCACGGCGCCGACCACGCATGGGCGGATATCGTCGACCACGACTATATCAGGAGGATATCTCACGCATCAGGATTGCCTGCGACCACATGATGGAGCATAGGCGTACCACCACCCCCTGGGTTGTCTTCCTTCAAGAGGCACTCAGACCACCACCGATGTACCACATACTACACCCACCTCCACCCATCACCAGTGGCTAGGGCGTTTTACTCACATTTTGGATCCCCCCATGTATTAGGTGGCCACTATCTGCAGAGTCGGAGCCACGTCTCCCCAGCCTTTTCCAGCCCTATATAGCTTTGTGTAGCGATATACTTTTTATTTCATTTTATCTTCTACACAGGGTTACTACACTTGTACATGGTTTTTGTCTCATAGGCCAAGTTTGGCCTCCAGAAGACGTTAATATGACTTTCTTTCTTTCTTTCTTTCTTTCTTTCTCTCGGTTTACAGGCAGAGCACCTCATCTATGGAGGCACGACTCTCGCACCGCTCATTGCCCATCTCTTCAACCGTGCATTGGTTGAAGGGTTCCCAGACTCATGGATTGAGCACACCATAGTGCCCATTCATAAGTCGGGTGATACTATGGATCCAGCTACATACCGGACGATCGTGATTGGCCCTATATTGGCCAAGTTATATGGGGCGGTACTAGAGACAGAGTTGAGTACTCTCGCTGAGAGGAAGGGCATCAAGGCTCCAGGACAGGAAGGTTTCAGACGAGATTACTCTACCATTGACCACATCTTCACTCTGAGATGCCTGATCGACCAGGCCAGTGTGAGGAAGAGGAGATTATATTGTTGCTTTGTGGACTTCCGCAAAGCATTTGACACTGTTCTCAGGGATCGACCCTTCAGACGACTACTTGACATCGGAGCTCCGGAGGAGATGATATGGGGGATCTACGCCTTATACGAGAGAGTATCTGGTAGAGTCAGATGTCCACGGGGCTTATCTAATCCACTCGCTAACACTATCGGGGTGAAGCAAGGATGCCCTCTCTCACCCACCCTCTTTGGTCTCTACATTGATGAGATAGTGGACTTCATACAGCAACAAGGGGGAGATGGCATTGAGGTACACGGGTCCACTGTCCATATTCTTTTATACGCTAATGATATTGTATTGGTTTCAGAGTCTGCAGAAGGTCTACAGCATCATCTACACGGCCTAGATGACTTTTGCAGACACAGAGGGTTATCTGTGAACCTTGGTAAAACCAAGGTCTTGATCTTTCATACATCAGCACAGGTACGAAGACATAGTTTATTCACAGCAGCAAGTGGACCGATCGAGGTGGTCGGATCATATGTTTACTTGGGGGTGACATTTACAGCAGCATCAGGGGTCTTCTCTATAGCTCAGGCAGCCCGTGACCGCATCACACGTGGGTACGCAGCACTAGCTTTGATGGAGAGACAGTGCCACCGGGCATATTTTCAGGAGCCCCGCACAAAGGGGTGGCTCTTTGACACTTTGGTTACGCCAGCGCTCATGTATGGGGCAGCCATATGGGGACCAGGATTAGCTACATCAGTATGGACAGCATTAGAGAGGCCACAGATCCTCATGATTGCCAGACTTATCCGCAGCAAGCCTTCAGTACCACATGATATCATTAGAGAAGAGCTCGCTGCACCACCGATGCTAGTTGAGGCACTATTCCAGACAGTATGCCTATTACACAGACTTCGGAGCATGGATACAGAGCGCATTGCTTATCGTGCTTTCGAGGCATCACGTGATATGGCATTAGCAGGCGACACCTCCTCATGGTATGCACAGACACGAGACTGGCTTGCCCACCATGGCTTTGACATAGACAGGCTACCACCACTACAGTACGACTCTCATGCACCCACCTACTCGCTCTCTCATCAAGAGAGGAATAGGATCATTCGTCAGGAGATATGGCATACATACATACAGAGGACATGGGTGAGCCCTAGGGGTACATTGCCACCGAAAATGCTCTACTACCGCGAGCATTTTCTACATATATCGGGCACGGGCTTCATCGAGATTCCGAGATACATGCAGACCTACCTTCCCCACCACCTACGAGTCGTCATTGGGCAGCTCCGGGTTTCATCACATCAGCTCGAGATTGAGAGGGGTCGATCCAAGGGAGTCCCCCGTGAGGAGAGGTGGTGCCCAGTATGCCAGACAGAGGTAGAGAGTGAGGAGCATTTTGTTATCAGATGTCCAGCATACTTAGACCTACGAGCACAGTTCCAGATCGAGGAGTCATTCCAGATGTGGATGACTATGGGAGACCAGAGACGCTTGGGACGCTTTCTCACAGCAGCATACGAGAGGGGAGAGCGGTCACTACAGCCCATACATCAGCCACGGGTGAGTACCAAGCAGACCATTACGCAGTTCTTTCAGCGAGTTGAGCTTCATCAAAGAGGTCCATCTATAGGGCTCACGCTACACCAGGCAGCAGCACAGAGAGCACGGCGCCAACCACACATGGGCGGATATCGTCGACCACGACTATATCAGGAGAGGATCTCACGCATAAGGATTGCCTACGACCACATGATGGAGCATAGGCGTACCACCACCCCCTGGGTTGTCTTCCTTCAAGAGGCACTCAAACCACCACCGATGTACCACATACTACACCCACCTCCACCCATCACCAGTAGCTAGGGCGTTTTACTCACATTTTGGATCCCCCCATGTATTAGGTGGCCACTATCTGCAGAGTCAGAGCCACGTCTCCCCAGCCTTTTCTAGCCCTATATAGCTTTGTGTAGCGATATACTTTTTATTTCATTTTATCTTCTACACAGGGTTACTACACTTGTACATGGTTTTTGTCTCATAGGCCAAGTTTGGCCTCCAGAAGACGTTAATATGACTTTCTTTTCTCTCTCTCTCTCTCTCTCTCTCTCTCTCTCTCTCTCTCTCTCTCTCTCTCTCTCTCTCTCTCTCTCTCTCTCTCTCTCTCTCTCTCTCTCTCTCTCTCTCTCTCTCTCTCTCTCTCTCTCTCTCTCTCTCTCTCTCTATATATATATATATATATATATATATATATATATATATATATATATATATATATATATGTGTGTGTGTGTGTATATATATGCATGCCGTTTCATATTTCTTCGTTCCTCTAGGAGACCAAAACTCCATTTCGGCGGTTTCCGTAACGTTTCCATTTCTCTGTTTCCGAAACTCTTGAAAACTATGGGTGGAAGAGATACGACAAGTGTGAAATAGGTATTGGGAATGGTTTCATAAACCAATTGATATTGTCTCTCATAGATTGCATCCATTATGGTGTAGTGAGATTCAGCTTCAAAATGAGGGGCTAGATTTTGGCTTTCAGAAGTATATAGAGCGTTATGGTGGTGATGATTTAGAGATCATATGTTGCATAGAGGGTGTTCTTGCTTTCAAGAATGAGTCCCACCACTTTGATAGCTCAATAGTGCCCCTCAAGATTATGTTTTTGCTTACCTGACACCATTATCTTTTTCCTTAACAAAATTATATTACTCTTCGAGTACTCTCCCATATTGTACTCTAGATCTTGTGAGAGAAACTAAAGTACATGGGTTCTTTTCCACACAAAAAAGAAAAATAAGCTTATAACAACACAACTTGAGAGGCTTATCTTTTGCAATGCCAACTTGCTATTATAAAGACTTTCAACATCTCGAGGTTCCTCATACACTGATGTTGATAAGCTTGATATTGAAAAGATGCAACACATTCGAGAGATTCCTCAAGAGGATAGAGATCTCTACACTTTGCTCTCTGAGGAGTCCATTCCACCCGCACATGATACACACAATACCATCATGATAGGAGGCATGATGATGAGCCTACTAGAGATATATCATCTCTTAGTAGTGAGGAGGATATAGAGAGTGATGACGGATCCCATCCTTTTGTTGATATAGAATCCAATTCATGTACTTTGTTTATGGAAAACTATTAATGATAATATGTATTTGACACTTGAGATTTTTATCTATCATTTTAGCTTAGAAGTATTATTAGGCACTCAATCATGACATGTCACATAAATTATCATTGATTATATACTGTTCTTGAATCTTTGTAAATCGTGCAATGGCAAATGCTTAATATGTACATACGTCATAGTTGAATTTGTAAGTTGTAAGTTGTTCAATGTTAGTTAGTAGTAAAGTATAGATTCATAGGCCCCCTTTTTCTCATATATATATATATATATATATATATATATATATATATATATATATATATATATATATATATATATATATAGATATATAGATATGTATATATATTCATAGGCCCCCTTTTTCTCATATATATATATATATATATATATATATATATATATATATATATATATATATATATATATATATATATATATATATATATATATATATATACATACACACACACATATCTATAGAGAGAGAGAGAGCGAGAGAGTGATGACAAATCCCATGCTTTTGTTGATGTAGAATCCGATTCATGTACTTTGTTCATGGAAAACTATTCACGATAATATGTATTTGACACGAAGTATTATGAACCACTCAATCATGACACGTCACACAAATTATCATTGATTATATATTGTTCTTGAATCTTAGTAAATCGTGCAATGGCAAGTGTTTAATATGTACATATGTCATAGTTGAATTTGTAAGTTGTAAGTTGTTCAATGTTAGTTAGTAGTAAAATATAGATTCGTAGGCCCCTTTATTCTCATATATATATATATATATATATATATATATATATATATATATATATATATATATATATATATATATATATATATATATATATATATATATATATATATATTTGTGTGTGTGTGTGTATGTATGTATGTACTCATGATGGCCAGATGAGTAGAGGAACTTAGAGAGAACTCTAGATGGTGACTAGGCAAGGGCTATAAATAGGTTGGGAGGTGAGTCTAGGCATGTTATTCTCCACTTCTCACATTTGGTATTGGGATTTGAACTCATGACCTACCGGCTAGGAGTATGATGGGCTAACCACTTGCCCCAAAAGCCATGGTTGAGGATTACTTCCTAATCCTCCCTCTTAGGGTGTGGTTCAACCATCTCCCGCCTGTCATATCTTGATTCTAACACTCTCTTCCCCTTCTAGAGATCATTGTCGTCAATGATCAATCCTTGATCTCCCCTTGAAATCCTTGCACAGTCTCTTGCACAATCTCCCTTGATCTCCCCTTGAATTGATGTCCTCAACCTTGCACAGTCTCTTGAACTATCTTGTTCTCAACCTTGGTCTCTTGAACCCTAGCTCTCAACCTTGGTCTTTAGAAGCCTTGCCTTTCTGCTTCTTGGCCACTTGCCTACGGACTTGCCTTGTTCGCAACCTTGGTCGCTTGAGCCCCTTGTTCTCAACCTCCGTATCTTGAACCTGGTTCTCACCCATCCTAAGTATCTTGGATCCTCAATCTAGCGCTTCCATTGGAAGGCAATGGTATCTTACACATCTAAATCCGACCTACTGATTGGGAGATACGCTCAAATCTTTCTTAAACTCACCTTTGAAATCGACGCGCGTTCCTTCCATCTGCCTTGCCCAAGTCTACTTCCTAAGCTTTGTAACCAATTTTGGGATTTGAACTCATGACCTATCGGCAAGGAGTATGATGGGCTAACCACTTGCCCCAAAAGCCATGGTTAAGGATTACTTCCTAATCCTCCCTCCTAGGGTGTGGTTCAACCATCTCCTGCTTCTCATATCTTGAGTCTAACACACATACACACACACACACACACATATATATATATATATATATATATATATATATATATATATATATATATATATATATATATATATATGTATATGTATATGTATATGTATATATATATATATATATATATATATATATATATATGTATAATATATATATATATATATATATATATACATATACATATACACACACACACACATATATATATATATATATATATATATATATATATATATATATATATATATATATATATATATATATATATATATATATACACACACACGCACACACACACCTATATATACATACATACATACATACACACACACGCATGCACACACACACATACACACACCTATATATACGTACATCTCTGGAATATAACACTCTCCCCCTTCTAAAGATCATTGTCCTCAATGATATAGAAGGAGCTATAAACCTGGGAATCAAAATCTGTGATTCCAAATAATAAGAGTAGAGTGTACTAGGTGTGTGAAATACTAGATGCTCAAAAGTAGACAACTAGTCTCTGTGCTTCCTATCTAGCATTTCCACCAATAAATAGTAGTCCTTTCCTTGGGCATACTATAGGAATCCCTCTGAGGCCCAATGAGTCCATATGTGCGCAGCATAAGTACTCGGAATATCCTCGGACTCCCTATGCCTAGACCTTGACCACTAACTTGTGACGGCTTGTCACATGTAGAGACCTCGGAAGCTTGCCCTTGTCTCCCTGAAATACCCACTGACAACTTGTCATATGGTATAATTGTGCAAAATCACTTACTCCACTAGAGTAACAAAGAATACTATGCTCAGCCAAAACAATTTGACTATGTCCAACTCTCTGTGGAAGAATACTAAAAAGAAATGGAAATCTTTTCCAAGTAGTGTTTAATCTCTAAGCTCAAGTAAATCTGCTTGATTTACTCACTGTAATGAAATAAAACTCAAGAAAATCTCATCATGATCCAAACTACGAATCCAAGATGACAATCTATCAACGATCCAGACTATGGACCAAGATATCAATATGTCAATCTATCAACTATGGACCAAGATATCAATATGTCAATGATCCCTATGTATGAACCATGGCCTAACCTTAGGCATATCAAATAAAGTAGTATATACTCTATGAATTTCTTCTTAATACAATTGCCTATTCATAGTTCTTATGTGCAAACCTTGCCTTTCTTCTTCTAAGCTACTTTCCTGTCTACTTTCCTTGTTTGCGATCACATACAGAGTGACTGTCTCAACTTCCCCTCTGTTGTCCAATAATAAGAAGATCATATGAATGAACTCCAAATCATATCAAAAATACAATCTCAGAGACTTCTCTCCCATACCATCTATCCTACACCCATAGCAGATTCGGTGCGCCGCACCGCTATGTTTTAGCATTCGGTGCTCTCGGTGCGTTCGGTGCCATTCGAAGCCAAAAATTCGTCGTTACAACCTTAAATGAGATTCGTTCATGACTTGGAATCTGTTGAAATAGTATGATTGACAGATGAGTAGAGGGACCTTAGAGAGAACTTTAGATGGTGACTAGGCAAGGGCTATAAATAGGCTGGGAGGTGAGTCACAAGCATGTCATTCTCCACTTCTCACTATATATATAAATATATATATATATATATATATATATATATATATATATATATATATATATATATATATATATATATATATATATATATATATATATTATATATATATATATATATATATATAATATATATATATATATATATATATATATATATATATATATATATATATGAATGCATATATATATGTGTGTGTTTGTATATATAATACCATTTCCCATTTCCTACACTTTTCGAATTTCTAGAAACTCTGAAACTCCATTTCCGACAGATTTGTACCAACCGTTTCCCTTGTGCCACAACAGTATGATTTCATACTATTTGTGGAATGCATAGTGCTCTATACTTCATGTGGCGGTATACATGTTGACTCTACAATTCTAAATTAAAAAACAATATGTAAGTCTAGAGATGGCTAATGGATGGAGGATCATATTAGAGAGGCTTATCCCATATAATGTAACTAGGAGAATTATTAGAAGTCAACTATCCAAATACATGACTGGGAAAGATGCTTCATATGTATGTGTGGATACCCAAGGAGATAGACCATGTGTTGTGCTCCTCAATGGTGGGAGGATTTTGGTTTTGATGGTCCAAACCTTCAATAATTGGCAATTCGGATACTAAGTCACTCTTGCACCACAAGTTGCCTTGAGCAACTATGGAGTGTGAAAAGACATGTAGCCTCTAAGAAGAGAAACGCACATGGTGTGCATTGTGCTAGTGATCTTGTGTTTGTCAATGCCAATTTGAGGATGCTTCCGGGGACTGAATGCATAGAAGGACATCCTTTTACAAAATGGGACGGTAGATGAGGGGTCATACCAAGTGGCAAATGAAGAACATGAAAATGTGAGAGCCTCTGATTGATGTAGTCTTTTTGTCAATCAAATAATGATGTAACATCTTTTTGCTCTCATGATATAACATCTTTTTGATATGATGATGATGATGATGATGATCTAGAATCTTTTTTTTGACATGATGAAATACATATGCCTTGACACTTTTCACTTTTGTAGTCAACTTTGAACGTTCAACTTTGCTTCATACGTTTTTATATTTAAAAAACACCTTTTTTCTATGGTTTTCTTGTTATTGCTCATTTCTTATGTAATTATAAAAACTAAAAAAAAAAATTATTGTACATGACTTTCATTTGATTATTTTGAACAAAAATCAGCATTTTTCTAATCTCTCTCTCTCTCTCTCTCTCTCTCTCTCTCTCTCTCTCTCTCTCTCTCTCTCACACACACACACACACAGAATTATCATGTGAATTTTGATAAATGTTCCCTCACCAAAGGTGTCCGGCCATCATAATCAGCTTCAGATGGATCAATTCCGCTATCTAAAGCCTCCGCAAGTAGGTCTACATCACCTTGAGAAGCAAGCTGCCTAATATTAATAGGTGTACCACCAGGTACAGCAACTATGTGAGTTCTGATATCTCTCTGTTTGCCAAGCATTCGAACAGCCATAGTCATCTCATAAGCAGCCAATGCATATTGTCCGGCCTGTATAGGACTTAATATCTGAAGTATCTCTTGAATTGTTTGCCCCCTCAGTCGTTCTGCTTCTGCTAGAAGATCACGCAAATCAGCAAGTTTTGGTTCCATAGCTTCCCGAACACCTGAAAAGTCACTAGACTCGCTAGGTGGAGGATTTGCCGCTGTAGCTTTTGCCATTTGCTGATCGGCTACTAGCATCTGCGCGTGAGGAAAAATCAGATCAGGAGTATGAAATAAGGCAATGAATGATCTCAAGACAACCAGTAAATCCAGGCAGAGGAATCCTTCAAATACCATGAGTTTCATTGTTGTACGCAGTACAAAAACTGTGCAGAAAGTGCTTGGAATCAATGAGGAATGAGGCCAGGAAGAGTTTACCTGGAGAATCGCCAAGCGATTTGAGAGAAAGTCTTCGGATTCACGAAGTTTTTGTTGCAAAGAATCCAGCATAGAGAGTTGCCTTGCAGATAAAGCAGCCATGGTGGGAAGTTCTATGCCATCGAGAATCTTTTGGAGTTCGCCTTCGATTTGCATCCCCATTAGAGAGTAGGCCAGGACGATGGCAGTTGTTGGCCTCCAGCCACCCATCCAGAGAAATCCAGCTTCAAGAGGGGTGCGCCACATACCCGCTACAACAAAGGAAGCATCCTCCTTACAGAGTTTGATCTTCTCGCTCATATACTCGCAGTAATGAGAATGGCAAGAATGCACTAAAGCAGATATCTCTCCTTCCTCTAAGGAACAGTCATTCTGCTGTAGTTTTGCCCGCAGATGCTTAAACAGCCGTTTCATTTCCTCTATCCATCGCACATAAAACTTCTCAAAGGCCAAAATGGACATGTCTCTGTAATCTTTTCGGAACCTTAAACTAACCAAAGATATCACTACATATGAATTTGTTAAGCAGACAATGAAAAAGCTATAAGTTGGTGAATCTGGCGAAGGGACCAAAAAGTCCAAGGGCGTATCGAAAGTTCTAGCAACGAAGCCGCGGGGTCGAAGTACCAAGCGGAGAGGTGCAGCCGGAACTCCGTGGCATAGGAGCACCTTCAGCTCAAAAGAGAAAAGTGAAGAAGGATAAGGCAGCAATCAGCAGAAAAAAATTTCAGAGACGTCAGTGCGGATAATGCCTTCGGAAGTTCGGAGAGAAGCATCAAATGGTACGTGCTATACTGCTAGTGCAGTGGAAGTAGCCGGCAGCAATGTAGAGGCCGCACGGGAGAGGAAGAGGGGATCGACCGTAGACAGACTGCTACATCCTGCTGGTGGTGCTCTCTCTCGGCTTTACCGGCAAAATGCACAGTTGCGAGCCTGCTGCGACACCCCGAGAAAGATGTCTGTCCCCAGATTGTGATTCGTGAAGACATAAGCCATTCCCGGGGGCTTCATAACTCCCCCGCTGATTCTCACCCGGGACGCTTGAAATCCTGGAACCGTCCTCCATCTGCCCAATGCGAGCTGTAGCTTTCCAATCATTCCTTCGCCGGCAGGTACACTGCACTTGTTGTGTTTCCTCTCATGTGTCCAGATTCTAGGGCGGAGATTGATTCTAGTCTGGTGTGCCAAGAGGGACATTGCGTGATCTCAGTGGTCCCTACGATACACTGCTTGTAGACTTCATACGCCGCAAACATTCTAATTTCTCAGTGCTCACCCGATGTTGGAATTTTTGTTTCTAAAATATTAAAAATTAGTTTTTAAAGTTGCGTTCACAAGGGATGGAAAACATCAACACATTAGTCCCAATTCACTCGGGATGGAAAACATCAACACATTAGTCCCAATTCAGTCGCCTAGTGGTTGGGCCTCTCACCTCTTGAGGCGGGGGTGAGGGTTCAATCCCTGGCAGCAACATGTAAAGGACATGTAATTTGGAATGATGTTGCATTGTGGCTGAGTGCCACTATTTGTCTATCCTTGTGGTAGTGTTGACCGCCGTTTAACCCAGTCTTGTAAACCCCTGTTCTTGTGGGATAAGGGGGGTCCCATGGGTACTATGCCCTTCCTTGTACAGTTGCAATTTCAAAGTTAAAATCTTGGGGAGTAGGCCTCGATCGAACCTCCATTTAAAAAAAAAAAAAACATCAGCATATTCGTCCAAGATACCTGGTTTAGCGGTTGGATCCCTCCCCTCCTGAGACGGGTGCGTGGGTTCAACGCCCTTGTGCTGGAGGACAAAATTGTGCCTTCGGGCATGGAAAAAATGTGGTGCCTTCGGGCTATGGAACATGTGCCTTCAGGCAAAAAATCGTGTAGTGTCTTCGGGCTAGTTTAAACCCCGTCTATTGTAAGTCCTTCCTGGTCTGAGTCTAACTCCTGTTCTTGTGGGATAAGGGGGGTCCCATGGGTACTAAGCACTTCCTTGTACAGTTGCAATTTCAAAGTTAAAGTCGGGGGAGTAAGCCTCGGCCGAACCTCCTTTGTATTAAAAAAAAAACATCATCATATTTTTCGGGCCGATTACTCGCAAAAAATGATGGAGAACATGTAAAGGTTATGGATGTCATCTCAATGACGGAATAACTATTATTGCTAGCAAAATTGTTGAAGAAGATGTAATGGAGATGGATGAATGGTTTGAAGGTTATCTAATATCACGTGTATGAGAGGTTCTAGGTGAGTAAATAAAGGTGGTGTTGAGCAACTATTGGACTTGAGTACATCAAGGACTACGTTGGAAAAGAAATAATTAGAGATTTTGCACTTGTATAAGAAAAATATGCAAATAAGGGTGCATTTTGAGGCTATTATGAGCCAACGAAACCCTTGGAATCCTAATTAGAGAAGAAATTTCACAAACATAAAGGCCTTCTCAAGGGAGGGAAAGGTCACTCAACAATAGTTGGAAAGGATATGGCCTTAGCAATAATGGAATGCAATTTTGTTGAAAATAGTCAAGTAGTATCATATGAGACAATCATTGTTTTTCAAATTGTGACTCTTGTTATTGCTTTAATTAAGGAATGAGCAATTATTGTTGAACAATGAGGGAAGAGTGAGCCATTGTTCACTCCAAACATGTGTGATGAAAAACATACCAACGTTGATCCAATTGAATCGACCCTTAAGTCAAATCTGACAAACAATGATCACCAATTTTGAGTTCCTCTTCTTTGTCACCATCTAATTGAGTTCCTCTTCTTTGTCACCATCTAATGTACAAATTGATGTGCTCATTGTACCTTCCAGAGACACTTCCAATCCATTAGATTTACACCATATATATAAGCATGTGCCCTATCCTATCAGACCCATTGGAGTGGCATTTTTCACTTACATATTTCTCTGCAATGAGCATACTCACATCCATGAGGGCAAGGTGTTCCCTCCATGAGGTGCATTTCATTAGGAAAGGTTTGGAGTCTTTGAGGACCATTTTATTTGGCATAAATTTAAACTCGTAGTAAGTGTGAGAGTCAATGTGAGGCTACCCACTCAGAAAAGATGTTGGCTACCTAATCTCATGTAAAAATATGGCCAAATTGTAAAAACAAAACTCTCAAACTCTTTTTTTTAGATACGCTAACTTTTGAAAGTTACATGCATCAAAAGTTTGTGAGTAAGGTCATTTTCAAGACTTTTGGTACAAATTTGTTCATAGTTACTTCAGATCTCTAACCTCTTGTGAATTACTTTGTAGTTCACTTTTTCCCTCTTCCCCTCTTGAGATCTCATATTTTATTTTCTCTCCAATTTTGACATTTCTCTCTTAACCATTGTCTTATCTAGCCACTATTTTTTCATTTCAAGCTTTGAACTCTTTGGCATGTGTCCTAGGTCTACTTATCTATTTAAAAAGAGTGTAGATCTACATATCTACTTTGGTATTTGGCTTGGATCTCATGCTCTTAAAAAATATAGCATAGATCTACATATTTGCCTTGGGTCTCTCTTGTTTGACTCATCATTTTCTTTATATTTGTTTCAAATCTATTTTCTAAGAGTTTTATTACTTTATCATGTACATCTGCAAAACTAAAGGTGTCCATCATACTTGTAAGTTTAGGAGGATACTTGTCCATCGCAACAAAAAAAAATATCAAGCTCAAGGATTGAGTTTTTCAACAAAACACACTTGGAAGAGGATGGAAGTTGGAAAACCCAAGTGTTTAAGAGAGATCTTTGGATTACTACAAGAAGAAACAATAGATTCATTAGTTTCTTTGATGTGCATTTCAACCATATATTGCAATTCCTCATTTTCTTAAATTATATCTAGAAGTTGGATTATCCTAGGATTATCCTATTCACTGAAGTGTTTTGGACACTCATCTCCTCAAGAATTAAAGTTTTCTTCATTAACTCATTAACCTTGGTCTCTTTGAAAATGACTTCTTTATTAGTATTACTACACAAACAATGAACCTGATTCACTTTAGCATGCAACTTTCTTAAACTCAATCCTTTGGTTTCTTCCTTATCTAGTTCCTAGAAATAGACATTGGATAAATTCAAGGGAAGTTGGATGCCATAAGGAAAAAAATAGCTACTTGTCTCCAATTGTTGGCAGTCATCAAGGAGGCCCTGGACTGACATGACAAGCAAGCATGAGACAAATGAGTCAAAGGGAGCAAGGGTAGAGGGAAGGCCAAACAGGACCAAGTAGACATGGGATTCAATGCAGATCTGGGAAATAGGCCAAGTTTCTTTTTTCAAAACAAGTGCATAACCAAGAGTGATTTTTATCACTTCACTACATTTTAAATCCCATTTTTTAGAAGCCAAGCTATATTTTCTTCAAGTTGAGGAGCCCTCAAGCTTGAGGAGTAGTAGATCTACCTATGTACCAATTTTCATAATTTTTAGAGCTCATTTGAGCCCCCAAATTATCTTAGAAACCTAATTTTTAACCATGCCAAACACTGGGTCTGAACAGGGCCAAACCTAGTCAAAACTATAAGGAGCTAGAGAACTCATTTTTAAGGATGGATTGTCGGGAATTGAAGTAACAAATAGCATTGTAAACTCATTTCTTGGGTAATTGAAGACTCCATTGCTCCATCTCTTTGTCTTACCATGTACGCGTGTGTATGTGTGTGCATGTTCGTGTGCTTCTCACCAACGCACTTGTGTAATTACTTGGAACCGTAGATAAATTCTCTTTTTTTTTTACTTTTTTACCTCCCTCATCATCATCCCTAGCTTCTCCCTACCATCTTTTCCATTCTTGTAAAAATTCACCCTTTCGATCATATCTCCTCCTTCCATATCCATTTCCTCATTTCACTTGTGAGAGTGAGAGAAACAGAGAGGAAGAGGGGGAGTTCTTGTGCTATATTTTGTGTGTTTTGTAAGCTTTCTAGCAGGTCACAACATCCATAGCAGTAGTGGCAGCTCCAACAGGTAATTGGACTTCCTTGGCAAAGCAGAAGCTAGCTAGCAGTCGAATCATGCTTGGGGGGCCACACTTCCTGGGCATTGGAGCACTTATAGGAGAACAAGACTCGAGGTTGGAAGAATTCTTAACCCCGTCAGTCAATTTCTATGTTAGGCTAAGTGCAATTAGAGGTATTGATTGATTAGGGTTATGCAAAGTAGGAGTCAAGTACAAGAAAACCTAATCACTCAAGTTCAAGTATAGCTAGAATATTAGTTCAAGAAACCCTAAGTGAAAGGAATATAAATTCATCGATCACACATCAAATTATAATATAACTCAAGTATTCCTAATGACATGACTCATTAGACAAGATTTTATACCAAAAGAGGAATCTAAAAAGAACAAGAGATTGTGACAAAAGAACACTCCAACACGGTTGTACTTGGGAAAAATTGGGCCAATACAAGGCATATGAACCTTAGGTCAGGTAGACACCTTGGTTGGGATAGACAAAGCATGAGATCCTCTAAAGCTACTATCAATCACATAGCTAGGTTATGGGCTCAACAGTCAGTGACTATCCGTACCTGTTAAGTTTGAGACTAGTGATTCGAAAATGTCATTAAGTATGGAAAGACCCTCAAGTAGTTCAGAGGTAGCCTATTTACAAACACCATAAGGTCCAACTCAAAAACCCTAATCAACCCTTCAGACTTGAACACCCAGTGGTCAAATTTGAAGAGGTTTCATGGGTCATCTCAGATTCATGGTATTCACAAGGAAAAAGCCAAGGAGAGGTATGAGGTAAGCTTTGCAAACCTCTCAATAAGAGATAGATCAAGATTGGAGATAGATAGAATAGGTCACGAGAAGCATAGAGGCCCGAGACATCAAAGACGCATGGATGAGTTTCCCCTACCAAGACCTAGAGGACACCCTAGGATATTAAAGCCTAGGCAATTGGTGAAGTCCATGAAGAACTACTTCAATGGCATTAGAGACCCATACAATCATGTAGTATAGTTTAGACAATTATTTAGAGCTAAAGAAGTTGGCAATTTGTTCACTCAATACAATGGTTTTGGTCTTAATTTGAAGAATATAACCTTGAAGTGGTTTAAACTGCTACATCAAGGTCAATCTGGGAATATTAACTAGCTGCTAGAAGCATTCATCACCAAATTCTCCAAGGATGGTATCAAGCACAATACCTGATCCCTGATACAAAGTTTCAAGCAAACACTTGAGAAAATAGTCTGGCTAGAAGGAAGAAGATTTAGACAATACTTGGAAAGATGCCCTATTCCAAAACTACCCACATCAACCAAACAAGTGGCATTGTTTTTGGATGGCTTGCTAAGTGCCAAATTGCAGTCATATGTGTACTTGAAGGAACCCAAGAACATAGTGCAGAGTGTGCACATGTGTATAGACATAGAGGATAACTTGGGTGACAAGATAGAGCTTTCAAAGATCTATAAAGGCTTAGACAATGCTACTAGTTTCACTTCTAAACCATCGACTTCAATCGATGATTTGACAGAGAAAGTGCCTCAAAAATTAGGAGTCTCAAGCAAGCATACCCCTAGGATGGTCTCAGTGAAATGATGTTAGAATTGTGGAGGAGACCACATGGCCAACGTCTTCCCAATCATGAATCAACCCCAAGGAAACCCTAATAGCCAATACTGCACCATTGAGAGGAGATACACTAACCACACTACACAAGATTGCCCTTACAACAAGCAAATGGTTAGGCAAAATTACCCATATCCATATCAACAATAAGGGAGATACCAAAATCTGTACCAACCATACCAATACTTTAGGCCCCAACAAAGACCTCAACAAAGACAAATAGCCTCTACCCCTAATCAATGTGATCCTGGCCAAGCATGCATCAACTGAGGACAAGTTGAGTAGAGCCCTAGTTCTTGCACCCTTGTTTGATTTCAAAAAGTGATCTGAATGCTCAAAGCTTCAACTCAACTCATGGAGATAGCCCACCGACTTTCTACATGAATTCACTAGAGAACACTAAGATTTGGATGGGTAATAGAGTCTAGTGGAAGTATGACAACCACTACCCCAATGCAACCAATAACTAGAGCTCGGGTGCAATAGCAATCTCAAGGCTAAGGATAATCGCATCTCACACACCTTCTCAAACCCCACTACCCTCATCACACTGAAACCATCCCACTGAACCACCACCAGCACCCAAAGTAGGATCAATCTTAGCATATCCTATTCCATAAGATCTATACATGATGTTCAAAGCATATTAGGTCAAAATCTAAGAAGGGCTGGATGTGGCAAAGTTAGACAAGTGTTATCCTAGAGCAGAATTAGAAATGGAAAGGACTAAGCTTTATGCGAAAATGGTAGAACTATCCCAAACCATGTTTGAGGCTAGCTGTCTTTTCAATCACACTAACTCAACCAAGATACAGTTGCATTTCGATGGATTGCTATAGAGATTGGAGATGATGATAGCCAAACCTAGGAAGTTAGATACATCAAGGATAAGTAATGGTGGATGTGAGGCTCAACTTACCCCCAAGGAAGCTTTTGCCCCTAACTCCACGGATGATGGAGTCACTCCTTCAGTGAATCAGTATTCCTAGGAATTCCTCAGAGAGATTCAAGAGGAGAAATTGCAAGAGAACAAGGATTACGATCACCACGTGCTAGAAAGATGACTCTCCTCCCAACCATCTGCCTCTATATATAGCTCTCTCCAAGGGACTACCTTCTTGGGCAGGTAGATACTAACCATCCATGTGTCGGCCATGTAACTGCATGTGCGCCAAGTATTCCAGTTAACTCGAGTTAACTCAAGTGGATGCTTCTAGAAGGATCTAGAGCTCTTTGGGTAAAATACTCTCCCCATGTCTCCCATGGGGATTGAACCCAAGACCTCCTCCTTCACATCCTTGAGACTTAACCACTAAGCTAAGTGGATCACTTGTTCACAAGAGCACAAGACCTCCTAGTAAGTCTAAACTCAAGATATTTGGTCATACACACGGATGACCAAACGGTGTCCGATTTCAGATCTGTCTGAACATTACGATCACCACGTACTAGAGAGATGACTCTCCTCCCAACCATCTGCCTCTATATATAGCTCTCTCTAGGGGACTGCCTTCTTGGGCAGGTAGATACTAACTATCCATGTGTCAGCCATGTAACTGCATGTGCGCCAAGTGTCCTAGTTAACTCGAGTTAACTCAAGTGGATGCTTCTAGAAGGATCTAGAGCTCTTTGGGTAAAATACTCTCCCCATGTCTCCCATGGGGATTGAACCCAAGACCTCCTCCTTCACATCCTTGAGACTTAACCACTAAGCTAAGTGGATCACTTGTTCACAAGAGCACAAGACCTCCTAGTAAGTCTAAACTCAAGATATTTGGTCATACACATGGATGACCAAACGGTGTCCGATTTCAGATCTGTCTGAACATTACGATCACCACGTACTAGAGAGATGACTCTCCTCCCAACCATCTGCCTCTATATATAGCTCTCTCTAGGGGACTGCCTTCTTGGGCAGGTAGATACTAACCATCCATGTGTCAGCCATGTAACTGCATGTGCGCCAAGTGTCCTAGTTAACTCGAGTTAACTCAAGTGGATGCTTCGAGAAGGATCTAGAGCTCTTTGGGCAAAATACTCTCCCCATATCTCCCATGGGGATTGAACCCAAGGCCTCCTCCTTCACATCCTTGAGACTTAACCACTAAGCTAAGTAGATCACTTGTTCACAAGAGCACAAGACCTCCTAGTAAGTCTAAAATCGCGATCCGTTTCAGACTATGCCTTGAATATCAAGATATTGTTTCGTGGAACTACATATCAAGAAGACTACATGGTTAATCAGTTTTGAAGTGGCCTCAATCCTGAAGTCAAATATCTCTTGCTATCCATGCCTCAAGCAAGCACCTTGGAGGATGTTATCAATCAAGCAATTCAATGTGAGAATCAATTGTTAAAAGAACTCCAAGTCCAAGAGTTAGAAGTCTTTAACAAAGAAGACACTATTCCTCAAGAATCTGAACCAATAATCTTTGAAGCCCAAAAAGTCATTATAAATGATATGGAGTATGCATGTTATGAAGATATCAAGAAGGTTAAGGATAAGGAGGAGTTCATGTTCAATCGAGGAGGTGTGCTTACTCAACACTCTTCATCAAGGATCTTGGAAACACCACAACATTCCTCTAGAAGCTCAAAGGATCTATCGCATGAAGAACCCAAAGAAGCTGAAGAGAGATCCAATCCTTCACTATTGATCAAGATTGAGGATCATGAAGAATTCGAGGTCGTGCATGTATTAGATTCATGGATCTCTCAAACAAGATTGGAATGCCTTATTCATTCGAAAGCGTACGATATCATTGATCGTACTTGGCAACTTATCAAAAATATTCTTAAAGAAAAATTCAAGGTTCATGAGTTCCATAGGAAGAATCCAATGAAACCCCTCAAAGAATTTAGCTAAAAGTTTTGGGAATTGTCAATCTGATGAGCAATTCCTAACTTCTCTACTCTAGAGTATACTAGACTCTAGGTAATTATTTATGCTATAACGTGAAGCGAATTCAAATGAATAAGTCAACTTAGACTTATTATCTTTTGAAGATTTGAAAAGGTTCTTGTACGTAACATCTATCTAGGATCTTCAATTTAGTTATCTAGTTCTAACTGGCTAACCCTGGTCTTTCACAAAAGGAATCAGATACCATATCTGAGCCAATTCCAAAAGATTTGAAAAGCGGAAAGAAATAACTGAAATCAATTCAAACTTCAAAGATACGTAAACTTGCTATGAGTCAAAGTCTAGATGACTCAGGACTTTAACTTCTCAAAGAGCTGTTTCAATAGGGTATTGAAGCATTTTCTTTATCTTTAAAAGAAATAAGCTGGATTCTCAAAAAGATTCAAAGAAACTCGAAAACATCATCCAACCACAAGATACTCGTGTGGTAATCAACATCAGTGTATCGACCCATTGAGGTTCTATTGATGAGTTTTGTATGCAAATAATGCTTCACTTGAGACTAAGTTTAGGTCATATTTAGTCTTTTTGACTCCTTAGTGGGAATGCATTTCTTTGAGTCAAAAGAGTGAATTTACCAAGTTACACTAGGAACTTGGTGCTTGACTTAGTCAATCAAATCCTTGGTTGAAAAGATCAACTCAAAGTCAAAGTTTCACTTTTACAAAAAAATTTCAAATATTTCTGACCAATAACAGTTAAACTTGAAGTGTTCTAAGAAGATCTTGGAACTCACTTTCGTCATATCTTCAGTTTTCTTGATCTTGAAGTTATCTTGAAATATCTTGAGATACTACTTTTATCCTCCTTGAATTTAAACTCTTTCTTTGAAGTTTTAATTCCCTTGAGAATCAAACCTAACTTCAAGATCCAAACTAGGACTAAAAGATAATTATCATCCACGGTCTGATGTCCCATACCATCTTTCCTACATCAATCTGAGTATAAAATATGGTGTCCCATACCATCCTATTTTATATTCACATTAATGTGTGGGCGATACTTATCCTAAAGTCTAAACATATCTTGATAGAGTACCTTATTTCTTCAATTGAAGTTTTAGGCATTACCTCTAACTTGATATTCTAGGTTTTGATCCCTTCACATGATTGTTTCACAATCTTGTGTTTTCCTTTGGGAACTTGAAAACCTTTTGACCGAACATCTATTCCTCTTTGCTAGGATTTTCAAATGAAAACCAATCAAAATTCCAAGTACTTGAATTTTCACAAATTCAAGTTCAATTGGTTTATTCTTGACCAATTTGTAGTGACAAGAGCTTTTGACTTCTTGTCTTTAGATTCCTTTCTTACTGATGCTTTGGGTACCTACCCCAGCCAAGACTTTATAGGAATCTCTCGATTGCTTAAGTCTTAAGCATCCACTTATGCTCTTTGGATTTGTACCAAAATCCCTTTAAGGATAGGTAAACATTATGTTTTACCTTCCACAGACTTAAGCACCGTCTTCACGATTGCAGACTATACTTGGAATTTCTTCACTCTGTTCATACTTGGAACAGCTTACTCTTTTCACAATTTTCCATTGGATAAATGGAACTTGAGTGAATAATTTCCAAAAAGAAATTTTTTATTGCCAATACTTGGGCAATCTACAAAGTAGTTTCAGTCGCACATTCTTGGATAACCATGGCCAAGCTTGATCAAGTATAGTTGATCTTGTGACTAAAATAAAGACTTAGCCTTTAACTTTAAGATCTCCTAAACTATTTAAAGCTTCTTTGCTTACCTGCAGGATTTTAGAGATCTTTCCCTTACTCAAGTCCAAGCATACTCTGATGCCTCTCAGATTCCAAAGCTAAATATCTTAGATATACCTTTAGGTTATATCACTATTTGGACTTAAGTACCCATACCAGTGGTTTGAAAAATACTAGGAACTACTTGCTATTAAACTTTTCTTGAAAGATTCTAGTCTCACATCTAGGGAGATTTTTCCTTTCAAGAACTTTAGATTCCTACCAAGGAATCAAGTAATACTAAGCCAATGATTCATCTTGGAATCTTTTTCTTTACTATAATAATCTCTCTAAAAGAAGTCTTGACTATTGAATAAGAAGAAGACTTAAGACTTTATTGCTTATTGCTTGTCCAAAAAATATTCTATTTAATCCAAGAAAATAGTTAACCAAACTATTTTCTTTGTTGGCTTATCTTTAGGAAGTAACTTAATTCCTAAAGATTACTTTGATATATCTTTTAGGAAAATATCTTGATTCCTAAATATTACTTGGCTTTCTTCTTTAAGCTCTAATTAGCTTAAACAAAACCAAGCATACTTTTCTCATCCTTGAAAAAGTGCTTAATATAAGTATTCAACTACTTAATCAACAATCATGCATATAAAAATGTCTGTTCTTGCATTCAAATGCATGTGAGTGCATGCACATGTTGGCATTCTACTTTCATGCATCAAACCTAAATTAAGCAATTCTTGAGCTTGACATATGTGCATCCAATCATCCATGTCCAATCATCCATGCACAAACAGTCTATCCTACTACCTTACAAAAGATTATAAATATACATGTGCAGAGACTTGAGTGCATCCTATTCCTTTTGTAAGCAAGAAGAAAATAGGAATTTGCAAGCAAGAAGAAAATGTGTATGGTGCCTGAAAACATTCTTTTGAAAGGAGAGATGCACCAACAATCTTTCGTAGATGCATGCCTATGCTTGTGTCTAATGAGTGTTTCAATATCTTCTCTTTCATGTAGGTTTCCATAATTTGCATCAAGATGATCAAGAATGAAGTTTACTACCATACTTCAATGATAAAAATGCGTCCTACATGAAAGCATAGAGCAAAACAAATATTGAAACTAATCATTAACTTTGGAAAATACTTATCTCCCAATTAGAGCTACGTCCTTCCATTGATCCTCTGAAATAGCCATTTTGCACCCTTAGGTCCTCGGGAAAAATCTTTCCATGCAAAGAAAAGACAACCTTCATAGCCATGCTCACATCTCCCCATACTTTGACCAGAAACTCTTCACAAATCTTGGAAAACTTTGGTAGAGCTAATAGCTAAGATAGCTCGAGGGTGTGCCACAAAAACACAATTAGAAAAGAAAAATCTTTTCAATAATAATTGAAGAAGATCCAAAGCAACTATGGACAATAGTTGGACAACCAACTCTATGAGGTCAGAGTCTTTGTCTAAATAAGATTTATATAAGTCATTTACTGATTACTATTTAACATCATGGCCTAGCGTAGCGGATTGATGTCGCTACTTGAGAAAGTTCTGCGTTCGAATCCTGAACTCCATCCTTTTAAAATCGAGATTTAAACAGCTACAGAGAGTAGCGATCAGATTGGAACAGGTTTCTTTTTCACGATTGCATCTCTGACCAATCCAGCCTACGGGACTGACGCTTTCTTGCATGAGGATCTGGGAACCGTCATTCAGACGCTTTAAGAAAATCATTTCTTTTATTTTATTGTTACAGGTGCAAACAATGCGAGAAACTCAATGCAATAACTGAATACAGTATACAATTGAACACTTCCTCGTAATACATTGGCAATGCATCTAATCGATATTTTGATAATATATTGGTGGCACATGCAATGTAAAGAACAACAACGTGCACCTTCACAGGTGATGAAATCGATATCCATCACCGTCTATCACGAACTTTATAAAATTGTATCTTTTTCTACTACTTAGTGAGAGATTTGCTGCGCCAAATATCATGGGAACGGTAAGATAGAAGTATGTTACTTGATCATCATAAGCAGGCGTGATGATTAGCAGAAATCGGTATTTCATCATCATGATTTAGCATCATGGCTAACGGAGATTTCCCTTCGCGCAAGGTCACGGATTTAGAACTTGCATAATCCTCTGCAGCACTAGCTGCATCTGATAGTGAAAACATTCTTTTGCTTCCAAGCTTCCGCGAGAGACATCGTCATGAGCTTGATTTGAATTTTGATGATCTGTGATTCATCATCGAATGCTCTGTAGACTAATGGTTATGGCGTTTGTCTCCCTAATAAGACCTGATGCCTTAAAATCAAGCTCGGTGCTAGCTGAGGAATACACTTGTATATGTGGGGAAGCAAGTCATAGATAGAAATAAGAATCGTCGAATTGAGCCCGCAATGATCTCGAAATGAGTGGCTGAGCCTGCAATGATCTCAAAATGAGTGGCTGAGCCCGCAATGATCTCGAAATAAATGGCTGAGCCCACAAAGATGATGAGGAACCAAAAACCAAGGTCACCATGGAAGCTTGCCTGGTGCTCTGATACCAATGCAAGAGAACAAGGAATACGATCACCATGTGCTAGAGAGATGACTCTCCTCCCAACCATCTGCCTCTATATATAGCTCTCTCCAGGGGATTGCCCTTCTTGGGCAGGTAGATACTAACCATCCATGTGTCGGCCATGTAACTGCATGTGCGCCAAGTGTCCCAGTTAACTCGAGTTAATGCTTCTAGAAGCATCTAGTGCTCTTGGGGCAAAATACTCTCCCCATGTCTCCCATGGGGATTGAACCCAAGACCTCCTCCTTCACTTCCTTGAGACTTAACCACTAAGCTAAGTGGATCACTTGTTCATAAGAGCAGAAGACCTCCTAGTAAGTCTAAACTCGAGATCTTTGGTCATACACACGGATGACCAAACGGTGTCCGATTTCAGATATGTCTGAATCGGCCGGACTCCTAGATCATAAACTTACTTTATTACGGAAATGGGCCAAGGAGAGTGACAATCCTCTGCCCATTGAGATTGTAGAGGATCTACATGATCAATTCCCACCATGAAAATTTATGGAGAACAAGAAGATGCACAAACTAGTTAACGATTAGACTTTGAATCCCATTCCCTATAGGAATTACCTCATTTCACAAGCCCATGGGAGTTTAAGTCTATTTAGATGAGAGCCCTTGTTGTCATGATAAGAAACGAGGAGCCAATCATACCTAGGAACATAGATGTGGTAATGAATACTAAGATGTAGTGTCATCTCACCTTAGAGGAGCTATTGAAAGTGGAACCTGAATTATGGAAGCATATAGAAAATCAAGTACCAAACACAAACCCTCTCAAGTAGGGACACATAAGACAATACCAGAGATACCCTTGGACAAAATTGGAGATATGAGCAAAGGAGAAGAATGAAATAATTACCTCCCTATTACCTATCAGGGTTATACCACCAAATCAATCTTGGACTTAGGTGCCAGAGTTGCCATTGCTACCACCTCCTTATGGAAGCATTGGAGCAAGCCAGCACTCAAGCCAAAAAGGATGAAGTTGCAAATGGAAAATGGTCACATTGAGAAGCCTTTAGGGCTACTAGAAGGCATCACCCTCACCACTTGCAATGTAGAGTTTGAGCACACATTCACCATATCTGATTTTAGAAAGAAGCATGTCTATGGGATGGTTTTAGACAGCCTGTTCATGCGATAGATGTAGATAGTGCAAGATTGGGGAATCAATTCTTTGTACCTACAACATTTAGGAGTCACCACCAAAGTCAATATCAAATACTATTCTCATAGAGATGTACCCCCTTACAATGGAACCCATTCCATAGAGCATCAAATGACACAGATTCAATAAATTCCATAGGATCAGTATCCTCATGGATGCACGAGGGCACTCATATATGGATCTGTAAAGCCATAGTAGAGGAAGAGAAAAGAGAAACCACTAAAGGAGGTGTTTGTTATCGCAATCTGGACAAAAGCCTTGAATAGTCACTGATTGGGGTTGTCCTAGTGCAGGTATTGGTCAATCTTGAATGAAGTGATCTCCCTGGCACCTATAGCATGGACCTTTGGGTGCTTGAGGGTCTCATCTATCTTGGTTGGGGCCTAGGGAAGAAGTGCAAGCTTTCACGGGACATTGTGGGTATTACTGACATTTTATCCACATGTATGCAATAATTGCAAAGCCTTTGTACAACCTTTTGACTAATTTTGAGTGGACGGATGAGTGTGAGAACTCTTTTAATGAGCTTAAGTGACGATTGTGTTCAGCACCAATCTTGATTATACTAGATTGAGATAAGACATTCCGGGTTCATGGCGATGCATCCAATTATGCTATATGATGCCTGCTAGCACAACATATGGGCGAAGATAACATTGACATTCCAATTACTTATGCAAGTAGGCAGTTAAATGTGGTTGAGAAAAATTTTACCATGACAGAGAGAGAAGGATTAGGCATGGTCTATGTGGTTAAAAAGTTTAGAAATTATCTGCTTGCAAATAAATTTAAATTTTTTGCAACCATCAAGCGTTACTGTACCTAGTGAATAAACCTTGTAGCACTAGCAGATTGGTAAGATGGTTTCTCTTACTAATGGAAAATATTTCAAGGTAGTTGTTAGGAAAGACAAGTCCCATGTTAGGGCGGATCACCGTTCTACACTTACATCAAGAGAGCCCCCGCAAGGAGTTTCAAATGAACTACCTGATGCTTGCCTATTCAACCTGTAGATTGTGCCTAAGTGGGCCAAAATTTTCGTGCCTATTCTAACCTTTGGACCTAAACATCCTGTAACGAAATAAAAAATTAAAGAGGTGGTGAAATCCCAAAATTATCACATAATGGAAGGTAGTGTATACAAACACACAAATGAAGGCATATTGGCTTGTTGTGTGGAAGAAGATGAGTATGCAAAATAGCTGTACTTAGCACATATAGAGTGTCCCTAATGCCCAATCAGAGCAGTCCTTTGGTTGACTTTTTGAGAATGAAAACTTTTCCTCCATAGATGATGTTAGCCAAGCAACGAAGTTTGGAACCAAAAGCTTTAGATTACACTCTCATTGGAGATAAACTATACAATCGTGGAAGAGATGGATATCTTAGAATGTGTGTCCATGAAAGTGAATATCTTAAGATCTTAGAAACTGCACACCAAGGCATAGCAGGTGAACACTTTGGACCAAATAGGGTGATCAAAGCAATACTATTTGTAAGACTTTAGTGGCCAACCCTTCACATGCTCATACCTATGTGAAGTTGTGTGACATATGTCAGCAAACTCGGTATCCGATATGCAAGGATGAGATGCCACTAAGACCCATGATGGGAGGACATGCATTCTCCAAGTGGGGAATAGACTTTGTTGGTCCTACTAATCCCCCAACCAAGATTTCACATGTTGAGTACATTATTATGGTCATTGATTATCTAACCAAATGGGTAGAAGTGAGAGACACTAGGAAGAACAATGCACAAACCACAACTAAGTTTTTATTCGAGAATGTACTTATGAGGTATGGGTTGCCAATAGAGTTGGTAAGCGATCGTGGTACCCACTTCTTGAATGAGGCCATCATTTATACTTGTTACAAGAATTCATAGTAATTCAGAAGAAGTTGGCTTTGTATCACCCACAAGCTAATGGACAAACAGAAAGCACGAATAAGATCCTATGCACTGTCCTAACTAAGTTGGTGAACAATAACCACTTTGATTGGGATAAATAGTTACCTCATGGTGTTTGGGCTTATCAAGTGGCCTATAAAATGGTACTCAATGCCAACCCCTTTCAAATGGTGTTTGGTGAGAATGCACTATTGCCCTTAGACTTCTTGATACCCACCTTGAAGGTAGCATAGGAGTATCAATGGATAGACCACAAATTATCCTCTACGATCTTTGAATTAGAATGGTTAGAGAAACTCGATTGAAAGCGATTACTTAGATATATGCAGCCAAGAAAAGACAAAAAGATTACTTTGATGTGCTTGTAAAAGATAAGGGCTTGAAAGCATGAGACCTAGTCTTGGTGTATACCTTAAAGCAGCACGCTAGGAAACTAGAAAAGCATGGTTATGGACCAATGATAATTATCATAATCTCAACAAGTGGAGTTCTACAAGGCAATATATTGCTTACATTAGTGGATGCAGAGTGAAACTATACCAAGAACCCTTGATAAAAGGAATGTTAATTTGACTCAACACAACAAAAAAGCACAAAGAGGAAGAAGGACGAACTCGAGAAGAGGCTTAGGCCAAAGCTCTAGAACGCATCTGACGTATGAAGTTGAGGAGATGGGGTAGAGATCAACGTAGGCTAGTGTTCATGAGGCACTGGGATATCACATGGATACATGCCAAACTACGAGTGCTATCCCCTCAGAAAATAGTCGAGAGATGCCCTTTCATGATCTTAGCAATAGGACAGGGCAAGAACACAAACTACAAAAGCATTGATGAATTTTCTTGATGTTACGACATGGGATTGACCACAAATCCTATGGAAGCTTATCTCATAGGATTGGGAGGTGTGGAAACCCCTTGCATGGGCAAGGTGGAGCTTCCCATCTCTATTCAAGATGTCCATACGAGAGCCAAGAGGCTAGTATTTCAAGATGAGGATCTCACGGAACCTCTCATCTTGGGTCAAGATTGGATCTATGATCATGGATTGAAATTGAGCCTCAGAAGTATACTCCTACAAGATTGGTTGAATCATCAATGTGTGACAATCGAACTAGGAGTTTGTGCACTCAGTGAACTAGATAACGTACCAATTCTTGGTCCTTCTAGGAGTACACATGAAGATAAAGATGTTGTTCTTGTCCAAAGTTCTATGATGCATAAGGATGCAACTCATGACGGAATAGCAGAAGCAATGAAGCAATGATGGAACTCCCTTCTTTTCCAAAGATGGTCAAAGCTAAACAAGCAAAGAAACCCAAGATGCAAATGGAATAGCTCATTGAATCTTTGATTCAAAACCAATCCAAAATAGGGTGACTCATGGAGTGAAGTAGATTTTGAGGTGCGAGAGTGAGCAACCCCTTGCTCCCTTTCCAAGACCATGAGTACATGCAAGACAAGTGATGAGGTCAAAGAAGCCAACAATCAAATATTCCATATGGCAACCTCGATGAATCATTTCTATTTGGGTATCTAAGTTGTCAATGAAGGCAGACTCATGCTAGACAAATCTGGGTGCTTAAGACTTGCTTAGGTTCAATTAGCCGCACCTAAACTCCTAGGTTTGAATCAGTATTCACATGCACTCACTCTACCAACATCATGGATGAAACCTATTATCACCGCATCAACAAGTAAAAGCACACCTAGTTATTTGGAAATGGGTACTTACAAAGTCCCATATCCAAGTAGAGTTACCCTTGAAACCCTTAAATGTCATCAAAGGAAAAGTTTGTAATCCCATAAGGGAAGTGTGGAAATTCAAACCTTGTAATAAACCCCATGACCCAATAATGTAAGTTCCCTTGTAGAAGGATAGATGTATTCTGAGTACATTGCACATCCCAAGTATGCATCTAGGAATATCTACTAACCTTCTAACATACACTCACATTCACATGGCACATCACCTTCACAAAGTCATTAACGAGCACAAATATCATGTTGCTATTGTAAAGGGGAAAAGTTTTCATCTCGTTTTCGATGCAATACTAATATAGGAGCATCCAATATTGCTAGCAACATGGCTTCCATAGAAGGTACAAGTTTGCAGGAAAGGACTAGTTAGCAAATGGTCCACATAAAGAACCTATCTATCATAGATGAACCAACGGAACGACGAGAGGAGGTCACAGAGTTATAAATTATCCCAATACAAGATCCTCCCACTAGCCATACAACACGAGCAAGCAAGAATTTGCATTGGTTTAGTGAGATGGTAGGACCTCTTGGAGAAGGAGCTTATATTTGGGAAATTGAGCTTGAGTATAACAAGGTATGGGGATATTATAATTTTTTCATAACAAAATTTGAGAAACTGTAGAATTCAACAGAGTAATGACCAATATGGCAGTGAGCAAGCCTTGCTGAATACTTTAGTGCTAAACTCCTAAAGCCAGACTGATGTGTTGTTATTATCTCATCAACTCTCTCATGCCAAACAAGGACCCCAGAGCATCCAACAATTTTGTGATACCATTGTTAGTGCATGGCAATGAGTTGAAATGGTTTTGTTTGACCAAAAACTTAGTGCATGAAGCCTTGGACATGATGGGTATGCACATCCCCACTCAAAAGGAAGGTCTAGTTCCCCGACATTATGAAAAATAGGAACCTCACGAAGGTTTCCATAACGCCCAACATAGTTGTCCACCTACGGATGTGTATGCAACATTTTGCCTTCCCAGGACAAGATAGGTTTACAATGCCTCAAAAGAAAGTATGGTTCAACTTGTATTTAGTCGACACTTAGAACATGACTATAAATTTGCAGCATTGGGTTATTGATCAGATCCACCAAGCCCACAAGCAATGACCTCACAAGACAGTATTGCATGGATGTTGTGCTCTTGCAAGCATTATATATAGATGCTTGACATAGGACATACCTCTTCAACAGACACTCTCTTGGAATCGTGTCCAATAGTTTTGAAGTAGGAAATCCTCTACACCACCATCAAAGAGGATGAGGGCATCCATATCATATGCTCAACCCAAAGGAGCCACTTTGACTCTAGAGATATCTTTGGCATCACAAAGGGTAGCTCAACTGTTTACACTCAGATTGCCAAGGAGAAGTATAGATGGACCTAATTTGATCTTCGCCTATGCCATCTGATGTAGAATTCCCTGGAGGAGTCCATCTAGAACAACTAAGTAATGAAGATTTTGAATGGATTCTCCAAGATATGAACCTAGAGTCTGAAGAAGAAGGGGAGGATGACCATCAACAGTGAGACGAAGAAGAACAACAAGGACAAACAGGTGAGGATGAAGTTGAAGAAGATGAGGAAGAGGAGCATGAGGACAAAGAACATGATGACCAATAAGGAGGAGAAACTGAAGGTTCTCCAACGTATACGACACAATTGCAAAAATTGTATGACACCATTGTGAGTGTACAAGAGTGGCATTGCATCTCATTTACCACAGGCAAAGCATTGACTGATCAGATCTTAAGTGAAGAAGGAGTGGACTGCCAAATCATTGAGACCCTCCAACTAATGAAAAAGTCCTTAAGAGTTATGTAAGCCATCTATACCATGTTGCAGAAACTAGCACCTTGCTATGATCGACGACTACTGAGACTTGACCATGCCCTAGTAAGAACATAAGGATCCCCGTAGTAAATGCAAAGCAACTATAGTTCAAGAGGAAACTTGTTGTTCTAGACAAGGATAAGTACCATGTCAAGAAGCTCCATCTCCTTAATTGTCAATCCACGAAAGAGATAGGCTAATATGAAGATAGTGAACGAGTGAGATGTGTGATGGTGAAGGTGAGAAGCATGCAAATGCACACAGACATGCACTAACACACACACACACACACACATGGTAGAGACAAGCGAGAAGCAATGGAAGGTAGAAGGTAAGCTCTATTGATCAAGAACACTCTTACAAGCTCTCTAATAGACTACAATCTCTAACAAGCTAACCTCAAAAATGAGCTCTCTAGCTCTTTTTATAGTTTGTAGATTAGTTTTGACCGGTTTCAAACCTAGTGTCCGACATAGTTAAAAATTAGGTCCTATGAGACATTTGGAGGTCCAAATGAGGTCTAAAAATTACCAAAATTGGTATGATCATTCTATCTAGGCTCCTCAAGCTCGAAGACTCCTCGGCTTCTAGAAAATGGATCTGCTTGATAAAAAATTAGGTCTTCTATTGTACATATATTACAAGAGTGATAACAATCATTATTTGAAGTTTTAATTGGTATATTGTAAAGCATTTTTCTTGAAAAATTGAACACGTCTTCCCCCCCCAACTTATTGCATTTCCCATCTTTACATGTTACCTCTGTGCCTGTGTCTATGGTCACTACCAATTGTACCACCAACACCCCTTGCCTCTCATGCCTGTCGTCCCCTATAGATCCTTGTTATAGGGTCTGTGTGATATAAGTTTGCAAGAGATCCTATGCAAGGGTGTGCTCTGCTATGTGAATACCTCGTGCTAGATCAACTTCTAATTTCTCCCAATCGATAGCCTCAGGTTCGTCTGGGGGTGGGAGTCGATAATGTGTAGGGTACATGAGTTTTTCGCACGTGAATAATTGGACCAGATATGTAGGGCGGCTGATGAATACCTCTGAATGCTACTCCCAAAACCCAGTGGTGAACAATTCTTCAAATGTCAATTTGTAATAGGCAGGCAAATACTTAATTCGACAATGCCATGCATGACATACCCTGATTGATGGCATTGTGCTCATATAGGCGAGATCTCCGTTACTGTGCTCAAAGCCAGGGGTGGATCACCATTGTACAAATTTCGATGGCAAGTGTTGCTGCATTATTTGATGACAAGCTCATTTTGGGTGTTGGTTGTGGTGTTGCTTGTTTTGGAGGTTATCTGTTTTACAAAGATGTCCTTGCCATGTCCTTTGCCCCCAAGGATAAACATGAAGCACAAAGTCAATTTGCTCTTGAACATGGGATCCTTGCAATATCAGCTCTTATGGGACTCAAAGGCTGGTATTTCCCATCAATGTCTTTGACGTTGTTCATAAAAATTTGGAAAGAGATGGCTTCTTTGACAGGAATAATGTGCTAGAAATTGGTTGCGAATACTATAGACCCAATTATAGGTGTTGGACTTGCTCTTTTTTCAGACTTTGTGATTTTTAGGATGTAATTGACTATGTACCATGCGATAACAAAGAAGATATAAGAAGTCTTCCTTCTACGAGTCATTATGAACACCGAGAGAGACATTGTCTAGCTTCATCACCTACCTGTGCGGTTCCTCTCCCTAAGGATTATCATACACCTATGCCATGGCCTAAAAGCAGAGGCTCAGGAACTATTGGAAGATCTGCATAGTACATCATGGGAACCAACTCTTAAAGATTTGGAAGACTTGAAGGCTTATGCAAATAAGCAACACACAAAAGAAGGAGAGAATGTATTCGAGAAGCTAGATGTAACATCCACAAGGAAGAGTTGAGGCCATTCTTCTCATTACTGAGGATTATAGATGGTCTTTTTAAGGTGGCAAAGAATATATTTGCGGTAGACATTGAAGCAATATATGGTTTAGCTTCAGTTTGGCATTAGTGGTTGTAAATAACATATCATGATACTATAGTTATAAAAAGGCATAAGTTTTTTCTGCATATGTATTTTCAACATTTGCAGAAGCTGAACTTGATGATAAAGAGGCAGGCCTCCCCTCAATGTAGAAGGCAGGGCTGCCACTATTATCATTCCTAATTTGGGTAGTCAAATTCCTCTGATTTCTGGCTTAAACAACACCAAAATTACTAAGATGACATATATCTATGCATGGAGAAAAGTTTCTATTTATTTTCAAGGAGTTTTCATGTGGTCCAATGATGAGAATCTAATACAGTATTGTGCAACTATAAAAATACAGGCAAGCATAAGAAAATAGTGTATGAATCAAAGAAGGATGGAGAGCCAAACCTACCAAGAGGAAGTGACGTTGTCATTCTTGCTGCTAAAGAGAGCTTGAAATATACCTCGGAGGATGAGACATTATCTTCCAAGAATGTTCAAGAGAGTAACATGAATGCAAGGGTGGTCCAGAAACCTAACAACAAGAATTTCAATATTCAAGAGAGCTTAACAAGGATGTTGAAGTATTTCGATGGCGATGCACCACAGTGCGCTCTCCTTCTCGAGAGCTCCACGACGATATGCTCGGAGTAGAAAACAGAGCTCCTAAGGCCGCACGCAGTACTCCGCACAGAGGCTGTAGAATACGCAGAAAAACACAGTACACAGGGAGCACGAAGTCAGACTTCTTAGGTCTTACAAATGCGGTCAAACTTACAGTCTGTGACTGACCATACCACTATATGTTTTATTAAAGAACATATACAAAGAAGAGCCCGGTGGCCATTTGGCGTTTCACATGGACACTAACGGTAACAATCTCCCACTAAAGGCCAATATGGCTAGAGTAACTATGGGAGAAAAATAAAGAATGATAAAGAATACCTGAGTGTAAGTATGCAAACTATACCTCCCACCTGATGGGCATGTTACACAGTATACAAGTGACTGTGTAAGATCAAGAATCAAGTAACCCCGATCAAGTGACAACAGTGTCGAAAGCTATCCTGTGGTAGAGCTTTAGTCAAAGCATCTGCAGCATTATCTCGAGTGTGAACCTTCTCAAGAATAATGCTCTCAGTGGCTAAGCAATCTCTAATGAAGTGATGGTTGGTCTTTGCATGATAGACCAGATTCTTAGCCAAAGCAATGGCACACTGACTATCACTGAGCAAGCGAGGTACATGCTAAGGTAAACCCATATCACAAGCAAGATGATAAAGCCACAATGCTTCCTTACATGCCTCACTTGCTGCAACATACTCTGCTTCTGTGGTGGAAACAACTGACATTCTTGAAGAGGAGATCTCCAAGAGATAGCACCTTCAGCAAAATGAAAAATGTACCCTGATGTAGACTTACGATTGTCTACACAACCAGCATAGTCAGAATCTGTGTAACCAATAATGGATGCTTTCCCTCTACCTAAGCATAGACACTTGTCCTTAGTGCCACTCAGATATCTCAAAATCATCTTGACCGCTTCCCAATGTTTCTTGCCAGGATTAGACATATATCTGCTCACAACTCCCACTGCAAATGCCCTGTCCATCACTCTTGTGCCACTTTCAGACCTTTGGCAGTACTAGGTGAAAGGTTAATCACATGAACTGCAATCAATACTGCTTCTACCCAAAAGCCTTGTGAGAGGTTTGCATGATGCAACATAGAGACTACATATACTCTATCTTGAATAGTTCTATTCATCCTCTCAGCTACACCATTCTGTACTGGGGTATAAGGAGTTGTAAACTCTCTACGAATCCCTCTAGACTGATAGAAAGGCTGAATTCATGTGAGGTATACTCACCCCCATTATCTGAACGTAAAGCCTTAAGCTTGTTCCTTTTTCAGTCTCAACTGAAGCAAGCCATTTTCTGAAAGTAGGGAATACATAATCCTTTTATTTGATAGGATATACCTAGAATTTTATAGTAGCATCATCTATGAAAGTGACAAAGTAAAGAGAACCACCTAAGGACCTAGTGGGCATAGGACCACACACATCTGTATGAACGAGATCTAAAGGCTGAATTGAAGAGTCAATGTGCGTTTTATGCACATTTCTGGTTTACTTTCCATATTGACAATGCTCGCAAAATGAAAAATCAGAGAAAAATAACACAGGCAAGTAGCCAGAACGAGAAAGATTTTCCATTCCACTACGAGATATATGGCCCAAACGACCAAGCCAAATACAAGCCATAGGTTGTTCAGTAACAGCTAACAAGTGTTCTTTCTATGATACAAATAAAGGATAAAGTGAGCCAACTTTGCTTCCTTTTGCAATAACCATATTGCCCTTTGATATATGAAAGGACTGAGCATAGAAGACCACCTTGTAACCAAGGTCATCAAGTTGACCAACTGACATCAAACTGCGTGATAACTGAGGTACATGGCGTACATTATGCATAGTAAATTTTGAACCATCAATGAACTGCACAACCACATCTCCAATCCCCACAACATCACACTGGTAAGAGTCACCAAGTCCCACAGTACCAAGAGACTTTGCTGCATAATTAGAGAACCATTCTCTATGTGGTGTCACATGGAAAGAAGCACCAAAATCTAGCAGCCAGGTGTGGGAAAGAGAATCAGCCATAAGTGCCTTAGATGGCATAGTACTATCAAGTGTCAACACATCAACATCATCAGAAATAGCATTAATTTCTTCAATCTTCACAGTCGGATACACTTTATTTGATGCCATCTCTTTTTCATATGTATTGCATAACTTCTTCTAAAGCTCCTCTGCACTTTCACAGTCTAATACTGTAAAGTAAACATTATCTTCCAGGTGCAAGCGAATGGTAGACCTGGCCATGTCATCTAACTCATCCCAATCATCTTCATCCATGTCAGCAGGCTTCTTTGAAATCCCATTTATTGGCTTCCATTGCCTCCTTTGAATCAGCACATCTTTAATCTGATTCTTCCATAGAGCAAAGTTTGTGCCATCAAATTTTTAGATCTCAAAATGGTCTTTGTCCTGCAAGTTATAGCTCCTCTTCGGACACTAGCACTAGACCCTGATCCACCGGATGTGCTTGAGACCTCTGATGCCATGATGGTAGAGAACTGAATAGAATGATAATGGAGCTAGAAGAGTCCAAACACCAACAAATAAGTGTATCAAGGAATAAATCGACCACAGTATAGCTGACTAAACCAGAAATTTGGAAAAATTTTGCCAGAGTATCCTCTGCAAAATTAGCATATGAACAGTGTCAAAGTATCATAAAACTACAAGTACTGACATGTCTACCTGCATAGTGAATCACTCACTCCACTGCATATAATCAGTTACCCAAATAGAAGCCAACTAGGCTTATCGAGCACCTATGAACAACTATCATACTTCTCCTATGGGGAGGTTGGGTAAGTCTTCCACCTGCATCACCGAAGAGACCCCGACATCTGGGTGTCTCCCAGTTAAGAAAACCTCACCACGACCATCTTTATCAAACGTAAAAGGCTTTATGCAAAGAACGTAACCGCTATATCAATGACCACATGGACGTACATAAGCGGTATCCACAGAAGCGTACATCGTGTGTATGTGCTCAATATATGCAGTAAAATGACACTAAAAGGCTGAATACACAGCCCAAAAACTAGCCAATAACACCTGCAAGTGTCTGTCAACTCTGATGTTTTAGGCTTAAAAAACCTGCATAAATTTGCAGCGACTGCTCCCACCAAAACTGAAAACCTCTCGAGAAATGTGTAGTTTTACGAGAGTGGCTGAAAATACAGCCCCAATGGTTGATATTTATTGTCTGAGAATTACAAAGAACACTCTTCTTGATGTTCTTGGACTTGTGTGAAGAGAACTATGTGCAAATGTACTCCAAAATGGCTCCAAAAGCACTCCAAAATTGCTTTAGAAATAGGCTTTGAAAGCAAAAATGAAGCTTTGAGGGACCAAAACTTGTTCAAGGTAATGTCAACCTTAGTCTTTCCCCTTCTTCAGACACCACAAGGGTGTAGCTTAGTGGCAAGAGATTGCCACGGTTAAGTGAGCTCTGGGGGGAACAGTACTGGGATGGGTGACCTCCCGAGAAGTACCGGGAACCTCTATATTCCTTGATCGTTGAGGTCCTCCCTCACGCGCAACCAACGGCGCCAACGGTGACTTCGGTGACTCGGATGACAAGGTATGCCAAGGTCTATGCCTTGGTCGCCGCCTTAGTCGTAAGCCTTGGAGAATGCCTTGGGGGGGGGGGGTTTGCTTCGCTCGCACAAAAGGAACAAAGATTTTGCCTCCAACTGCTCTGATACCAGTGAAGTTTTCCGATGGTGATGCACCACAGTGCGATCTCCTTCTCGAGAGCTCCACGACGATATGCTCGGGGTAGAAAATGGAGCTCTTGAGGCCGCACATAGTACTCCGCACAGAGGCTGCAGAATACACAGAAAAACACAGTACACAGGGAGCACGAAGACAGACTTCTTAGGTCTTACAAATGCGGTCAAACTTAGAGTCTGTGACTGACCAGGCCACTATATATTTTATTAAAGAACATATACAAAGAAGAGTCCGGTGGCCATTTGGCCTTTCACATGGACGCGAACAGTAACAGATGTAACATTCTTGGATGGACAAATGGATCAGAAAAGCTCTCCTTCTATGGAGTACAAGATCCATGAGGATCTGTCCGATGTGGCAATAGATGCTACAAGTGTTTTAGAGGCACATGAAGGGCAACCAACAATTGAGCGAGTGAGGGAGACTTCAAGCGAGGAGGCATGGGGCGCTTCAACTCGTGTTACTGAGGTAAAATATCATGTTTTGGGCTGGCTCATCTTATACATAATGGTAGTGCCAAATAACTACTATTTGTTGTCCCTTCAAGGAATAAGCACTCGTTGGAGTGTAAAAGAAACTTTTTCCCATAAAGATGTTTGTATTAGATTCCATTGATTTGTTTAGACATGTTTTTACGCAATTATTCTAATAATGAACCATCATATGAATATGCCAAGGTAGAATTGTGCATCAGGAAGAAGAGTTCAGTTCTGTGGATGGCTGGAAAACAACCATCATCTTCTTTTGTGACAATTCTAGTTCATTTAATGTGTTGAATCGTGTAGTTCTTTTGTCTAAGAACATGGAAGATTTCCACTGTTTCATCCTCAGCTTCAAAAGGAGCAGAAGGAATTCAATTATGTGATAGAAGATGCACCCTAGAATACTTCATTGCTGAAGTAAGTCGTTCCTATAGCTCCTCCACCAAGTCTCGATGAAATTAGCTCCCTTTATCAATTTTCACAAAATAGATTTTTAACAATTTCTCCTGCCGAATATTGTGAAAACACCATGTGATGTTGTTTGAATGTCTTCAAAGGATACTAACTTATCATCGGATGGAATATATTGATGACTGATCATGTAAAAGAAGAAATGTAGCTATGATGACACAAATGACAAGGCTTGGGTTGCTCTGTACCTGATTGAGCACCACCTACTTGCGAACATAAGTGAAGGAGGAGGAGGTACATAGAGATGAAAAGAAGGCTTTTTCAGCCTTAGCTAGAGAGAGCAGGAGAGAGAGAGAGAGAAACTTGAAATGAATTTAAGATTTGAATCTTACGAGTTCTGAGTGCGGTGTAAAAGGGGAATAATGGAAGTAGGTTTTGTGGGATGGAGAGGGATGGTTGACTGAATATTGATATGTATGCAAAACATTTGCCTCTCTTCACCAAAATATCACCTCTCTCTCCAACTTTGAATGTGTCACATGTAATGTTTTTTTTGAAACTCTGTTTTATTCTTGCTATAAGAACCCCCATTAGGACCTTATTTACATATCTTAAAAACATTCAAAAAAACACACAAAAGCCAAAACAAATTCCCAAAAAAAACCTTCAAAAACACCAAAGAAACATTAAAAACACTCAAAAAAATAAAAAATTGGTTTCAACAATAAATGGGAAAGAAAAAGGCAAAAGAAAGATAGAAGGCGGAGAATTTTGAAAACGAGAAGGAAGAACGAAATGAGATGCATGAAATAATCACACATGATAGGGGTGAAAAAGATAGAGAGACATTGCAAGGGGTAGAGGAAAGTGGTAAAATATCTAGAGAGGCAAGTTCCATAGTTGCACAAAGGGAATATAGTGGTACATATGTGGATGTAAGGATAGGACATATGTAGATCCTCATTGTGAATGGAGCTTACTGCATGTTGACTCTCTTTCGGGAGATAGTCAACGACCTACTCATCATTTCATCCTTATCCCTGGTGAAATTTTGGATTGTATAGGTCAAGTTACATTGTCTCTTGTTGTGAATGATGTGCAAAGTTTGGAAAATTTTTTTGTTGTGGATTGCATTGATGAAAAATTGATCATAGGAACTCAAAGATTTGTGGAGAAGAAACATCATGGTTTTGAAATAACTTATCCATTGTTCACAAGTGAGTCTCTTGAAAATCATAATGATTATCCTCATTGTATGGATTGTGGACATAATCATATACTCAAAGATTATGCTTTTAATCCACAAAATTTTCTTTCCACTCATGAAAAGGATCAAATAAGTATAATTCATGAAGGTGATGAAGACTTGATCAATGCCAACCACTTCTAAATCATGTCTTTTAGGCCTTTTGCTTTTCCCTTTTATAAAGATAAATACTATGGAAATTACATAAGAAGGTGATCCTATGATCAAAGTCTCAATACAATAAATGAATGCAAATAAAACTCTACAGGGAGTATATGTGGCATCATTCAAATGATGGATTTGATGAAGATCATATCCACCTCAAGCATACTGAAAGCTTGATGTTCCATTAGCCCTCCCCCCCTCAAGCTAAAGTATGCTTGAGTCTTCTTTGATAGGTTGAATATCGGCCATAGGAGTATATGCGGCATCATTCTCTGATAGGTTGAATACCTGCCATATCTTTGAATCTACAAAGCTTTATCCCATCAAGTGCCTTTGTCATCATGTATGCTATTTGCTTCTCACTAGGAACAAATGAAATGTCAATTTCCTTTGCCATCAACTTCTCTCTTACAAAGTGTTAATGGACTTCTATGTGCTTTGTCCTTGCATGAAAAATTGGATTTGCAGCTAAATGCATGGAACTTACATTATCTCCAAGTAAGTGATGTTTGGAACTTAGAAGTCCCAAATCTGAGTACGAATCCTTGAGCCATATTGCTTCTTGAGTTGTAATAGTTAGACCTCTGTATTCTGCTTTAGTCGAAGATAAAGCAACTGTTTGCTAAGAACTTGTAACCCATCTGAGTTGAATCATACCCAATAAACACTACCTTTGTTTCCCTTTCATCTAGCTTACCTCTTATTTGTGATGGTACATGAACATAAGCTAAACAACCAAGCACCTTGCAATGTTCAAGACTAGCTTTTCTTCCAAAGAATGCTTCATAAGGATTCATACTTTGGAGTGATTTGGATGGTAGTCTATTGACAAGGTACACATCATTTGAAATAGCCTTTCCCTGTAGATAATGTGGCAACCTCTTCTCTTCAAGCATTGTTCTAGCTTATCCAACCAATTTCTTGTTTCTTCTCTATGCAATTCCATTTAGTTGAGGATAGTATCTTGTAGTTACTTCCCTTTTGACACCTTTATCTTGCAAGAACTCATCAAGCTCTTTGGAGAAGTATTCTCCCCCTCCATCAGATCTGAGCTTCTTGACTTTGATCTACTTGTATGATTCTCCACATGTGCTAGATACTTTTTGAAGCAATCAAACACATCATTCTTACCATGGTCATCAATAAATGAGACATAATACCTTGATCCTACCAATGAAGGTTCTCGAATTGGTCCCCATACATATGTCTGTACTAAGTCCAATAAGTTGTTGTGGATATAGCCTTTGTGGTTGAATGGTTGTCTTTGTGCCTTCCCAATTTGACATGCATCACATGTGTTGATCATGTGTTGCTTTGATATGTTTGGAAATCAAAGAACACTTTGATCCCTGCATATAACTTTCAATGTTCTTTCGTTCACATGAGCTAGCCTCTTATGCCCCACTTCAAGCTCACTTAGGGTTTGAGACCCAAAGTTGAATAGAGCTATGTTTTTGGTTTCTCCTGCTTCAAGTAAAGAGCCTACCATGTTTCTCACCTCTGGCTATCTTATTGAAGCCTTGACATGGATCTTCCACAAAAGCTCCATGTTGGGTGAACCTAACTTGCAAGCCTTTCTCAACTATTTAGCCTACACTTGTTAGGTTTTTTGTAATAGTGGGAACATAGAGTACCTTGCTCAGAATATTTGTCCTACCATTGGAAGCTTTGACATTCAAATGCATCTCCAACATCATTAAGACTCAATCGTAAACCTATCTCCACAGGAGTGGCAATAGGTTTACAGTCTTCACAACCAAAATGCTGCAATAATGTGTCAATATATTTCGTTTGACACAAAACTATTCTGTCATCAACGTGCATAAACTCAATGCCCAAATAATGATGCAAATGCCCCAAATTAGGCATCTCAAATGAGGCATGTAGATCCACCTTAAAATCAGCAATATGCTTCTCATGAGGACTAGTGAGCAGCATGTCATCAACATACACAACAATGATAAGAAGCACATCTTTAGCACGCTTAACATATAACTTTCAGTTGTATTGTTCTCAAAACCATGTGCCATAAGATAGGCATGTATCTTTTCTACCAAGCATGTGGTGCTTGCTTTAAACCATATAATGCCTTCTTTAACCTACACACTTAGTTTTCATGCCCTTTTTGCACAAAGCCACATGGCTGAAAAACACACACTTCCTCATGCAAATCACCATTCAGAAATGCAGTTTTAATGTACAACTGATGTACATTCAAACCATGATGAGCTTCAAGTGCACAAATGCTATGAACAATAGTCATTCGGAAAGTAGAAGCAAAGATCTCATGAAAATCAATGCCTCTTTCCTAAGCATAACCCTTTGCAATAAGCCTAACCTTATAGTTGTTAACAGTTCCATCATGCTTACATTTCAGCTTGTATACCCACTTAGTGCCAATGGCCTTCTTGCCACGAGGCAAGTCACATAAATACCAAGTACCATTTTTCATGATAGCATCATATTCTGATTGCATAGCAACCATGCAATTTTTAGAATTTTGTGCTTCATCAAATGAAACAGGATTATTCTCATCACTGAGACTAGAGGCAGCCATAGCATAGCAATTTGATGCAAAATAGGCACTATAAGACCCTGAACAAGTATGATATGATAGAGGTGCATCTAATTTACTATCACACAAAGTATGCATAAGCCGTTTTGGCATAGTTTTTGCCTCCTCAATGTCAGTTCTCTCATAAAAAATGCATCATGTAAATCTGCATCAGAAATGGAATGATCTACATCATCACATGAAACCTCTAGAGGTTGAGAAGTTGCCTCATTAGGACAAGCACTAGACTGTTCACCTGTAAAAGGACGCAGCAAAGTATCATACATGTCTTTGGAGCTAATAGATGTCTCCTTAGTACATTAAAGTAGTGGCTAAATAGCGTCTTTTACAAAAAAAACATCACGGCTAACCAAAATGCATTTAGTATCTGGATGATATAGATGATAGCCTTTACTTTTAGAACTATACCCAACAAAAATACATTTCACTGCTTTATCATCCAATTTCTTGTGTTTTTGTTCAGGCACTAATGCGCATGCTAGACAACCAAAAATGTGCAGGTGAGCAAAAAATGGCTCACAAACATTCCAAGCCTCATATGGAGTGATAGACTTCAATGTTTTAGTGGGACACCTATTAAGTACATATGCTACACACATAACAGCCTCAAGCCACAAACTATGTGTTAAAGCCTAACTCTTGACCATACACCTCACCATCTCCATGAGTGGCCTGTTCTTCCGTTCAGCAACTCCATTCTAATAAGGTGTATACCGGATTGTACATTGATGTTTTATCCCAAGTTCAACCAAAAATGCATTAAAGTTAGAAGACATATATTCCCCCCCTCGATCAGAATGGAGGGTGCCCATTTTACATGCACAAAAATTTTCAGCCAAAACTAGAAACTGTTTGAAGCACATAAACACTTGGAACTTTGCTTTCAATGGAGATACCCATGTATGCCTGGAAAAAACATTGATGAAAGTCATGAAGTAAAGATAGTTTCCAAAAGAGGGTGTGTGCATAAGACCACAGACATCACTGTGAACAAACTACAATTTCTAAGTAGCTCAAACTGAACCATCTTTTGGGAATGAGGAACACTATATTTTGCCCAGAATATAGCCTTCACATACATGTTCACTAGGTGCCTCAATTTTGGGCGAGAGGACACCATTTCATATTTCTGCAAGTGTAGCAACTAGCAAAATTTACATGAACAAAGTGTGCATGCCAAAGCTTTGCATCTGACATAGCCTCAGAATCATGTACTACACATGTCAAATCATTCACAAATTTTTCATAGTCTATGAGCTTATACAACCCACAACATAAAATGCCAGAAGCTATAATCACGACACCATTTGAAAGATCATGAACTGTACATCTGTCATCAATAAATTTCACAACCAAGACAATCTTGGCTAAATGTGAAATTGATAAAAGATTCTTCTTGATCCCTAGCACAAATAAAGCATCCAAATATGTAAAAGAACTACCATGAGAAGTAGTCAGAATGATCTTACCAACTGCCATGAGAGGATAAGAGGAGTTGTTGGTGCATGTGACAGTATTCCCTGTAGGGGCAGACTTGAGTGAAGTGAAGAAACTGCATTGTGAGGTAATATGTTTGGTTACCCCACTATCAAAGTACCAAACATCTGAGTCAATTGCAAAAATACACTACTCATGAGAAGATGGATCATAACTACAAATAGTGGTAAATGCCCATTCTTCATTTTGCCCCTACAACAACCATTCTAGCCTCTTTCTTCCTTGCCTCTTTAGCAGCTAGTTTTAGAGAGCTCTCTATTACATGATCATTTCCTTTACAGTATTTGCGAAAAAAATTTGCTTTTCTATTTTCTTCTCTTCTTTGTCTTCCATCTTCGATTGTGCAGACTTAGTAGATTTTTGCTTACTAGTACAAGAGCTCCATTTACCTTTGCCCTTGTGACTAGCTAGGAAAGCTTGATCTAAAACATGCATAATGGACCTCTTCTACCCAGACTGATCTTCCTACAATAGGACAGAGACTAACTCCTCAAATGTTAAGGCATTTGGATTGCCTTTCATCATCAAACAAAGAGTGAAAGCAAAACTCTGATATGAATAAGGAAGACCATTCAGAATAGTCTGCACAAGTGAACTGTCAGGTAAGACTTCATCAACATAAATCAGCTATTCCTTCAAATCTTTGATCTTTGTCAGAAAACTATCCATGGAATCACCTTCATTCATCTGCTCGCTCTTCAACTATTTTTGGAGGTAAGCAACATGAGCCTCATTCCTTACTTGGTATAAAGTGGTAAGTATATCCCAAGCACCCTTAGCTATTCTGCAAGAGCGAATGTGAGGAATAATGGCACGTTTGACAGATAAGGCTATCAATGCATGTGCCTGAGAATATTCGCTGTCACAATGAATTTGGTCCACAGTCGATGCAGCACAAACCACAACACAAACAGGAACATGAAGAATATCATCATCTTCAATGCCATCTGCATCACCTTCAACAACTATCTTTGCAGGTGAAGTAGGATCTTTTTCAACACGTTGCACAATATTCCACATTCCTTTTGCAACCAATACATGATGCATCATATAAGCCCACAATGGGTAATTGGTACCGTCCAACTTATCCTTAGTAGCCAACATACGGAATACATCACTACTTTCAGCCATGGCCACTGATTAAAATACCCTGATGCAAAAAAATGACTGTATCCGAAAAAGCTGAAAAGAATTACCCTAACAAGTTCTACTAAATATGTAGCAAACCTTGAGGCATTTATAATGGTGAACTAAAACCTGTATATATCTTTGGCACAAAAAGACAAAATCACCTCCACAGGCACTATGATAGTGTGTTCGGAGGCCAAAACAAGCGATTCTCAGACTGTGATCGGAGGGGTGTCAATGGCACCCTAGATGAAGTGGCCACCTACTCTAATACTGCTTGTTGGAGTTCAAGGTCTTCGAAAGCACTCGAATAGCACAAGGAAGAAGACGAAGCGTGGAGCACAACACACAATACTGAATGTATTACCACTATAATGTACAAAAATATGTAATCCGTTAGGGCTATAGGCGTATATACAAGCCGGGGGAAAACAACCTCTCTAAAGAGGGAAAAAAGTGCCCCGACAGTCCTAGTGTGCTGACACACATCACTACCTAAATATATCATCATGTCTTAAGGGAAGAACACTATAGCTTTCACATATATTTTTACAAGGTGCCTCAAGTTTGGGCAAAGAGGAAACCATTTTAGATTTTTCTAGGCATATCAAACTAGCATAACTCAAATGAACAAAGCATGCCAAAGCTTTGCATCTAAGATAGCCCAATTGTACTGCACATGTTGAATCATTGAATAATTTTGCATAGTCTATGAGCTTGTATAGCTCATGACATGAAATGCTAGAAGCAATAATAACATTACCATTCGACATACCATGAATTGTACATCCATCATCAACAAATTTGACAACCAAGCTGATTTTGGCGAATGCTTAAATTGACAACAAATTTCTTGATCCTTGACACAAACAAAGTATCTGACAATGTGAAAGAACTACCATCAACATTAGGCAAAATGATCTTATCGACTCACATTACATGATAAGAGAAGTTGTTAGCACATGTGTCAGTGTTCCGTGTAGGGACAGGCTCAACAGAACTGAAGAAATTGCATTGCAAGGTTATATGTTTGGTTGCCCCACTATCAATGTACCAAACATCTGAGTCTACTTCAGACATACACTACTCATGAGAAGATGGGTCATAACTGAATACATTAGTAAATGCCCATTCTTCACTCTGAACAAGATTAGTAGACTCTATTTTATGTGTAGAGGCCTCTGCAAACAACCATTCAAGCCTCATTCTTCTTTGCCTCTTTGTCACCTAGTTTTGGACAACTCTTTATGACATGATAATTTACCTTACTGTATTTACAAAATTCTTTGTGCTTTTTTGTTTTCTTCTCATCTTTGTTTTCCTTCTTCACATGTGCAACATTAGTAGATTTCTGCTTACTAGTAGATGAGATCCATTTACCTTTTCCCTTCTGACTAGCTAAGAAAGCTTGATCTACAACACACATAATAGATCTCTTCTGTGTGTACTGATGTTCTTGCAACAAAACAAAGAACAACTCCTCAAATGTCAAGGCATTTGTATTATCTTTCATAATCAATCAAAGAGTAGAAGCAAGACTTTGATATGAATCTAGAAGACCATTAAAAATAGTCTGCTTAAGTGAACTATCTGGTAAAACTTCATCAATAGAAATCAAATCCTCTTTCAAATCTTTGATCTTTGTCAAAAAACCATCCATGGAATATCCTTCATTCATGTGCTCACTGTCCATCTATTTTTCCAAGTAAGCAAGACGAGCCTCATTTCTTGCCTAGTATACAGTGTAAGTGTATCGGAAGCATCCTTTGTTATCTTGCCAGAGAAAATGTGACAAATAATGGCATGTTTGATAGAAAAAACTATCAATGCATGTGCCTGAGCATCTCTACCATTCCAACAAAGTTGCTCTCTAGTAGGTGCATTAGGAACTACAACACAAATAAGAATTTGAAGATCATCATCTTCTTTGCCATCTACATCACCTTTGATAATTGTATTCATAGGTGTAGTAGGGAAGTTTTCAATACCCTGCACAATATTCTAGAACCCTTTTGATACCAATATATGACACATAGTATAGGCCCATAACAGATAACTATTACCATCCAACTTGTCCTCAATAGCCAATATACAAAATACATCATTGCTTTAAGCCATGTCCACTGACTAAATACCTTGATGTAGAAAAATGGTTGTATCTCGAAAAGTTGAATAGAACTATCTATTAACTAAACATGTATCAGACTTTGAGGCACGTGTACTGGAAAGTTGAAACTTGTATATATGTTTGGCACAAAAGGATGAAATTTCCTACACTTGTATTATGATAATGTGTTCAAAGGCTAAAAGGATCTATAACATATGGAACTTGGACATGTGGTATTAGTAATGGGCCTACTAAATTTTCAATAGTAGCTACTTGCAAGCTTTAGAAAGAGAAAATATAGCATTATAATATATCTATATACATATATGTAGTGTTGGAAAATGGAAGTGTCAATTCTCTTGTTCAAGAAAGTTCTTTGTTTGAGAGAACTAAAGAACTATTTGGAGCTTTACATTATTACAAAAAAATTCAAGGCATAAAGAGAAGGCAAAACTCAAGGGTTGTAATAAACCCTACGTACCATTTTCTAATGTCCTAGAAATAAAGGACTATTCAAAATAGTAAATGGTGTTACCATCTACTTCAAGATAGAGATTTGATTAGCAAGTCAATTTTTCTTTCTCAGATTACTCAATATGTCAAAAGAGATTATATCTAGCTAAGATATGAACTAGCTCTATCATCAAGTGACATAAAAGGGATCTTGTAGAGTGTACTTGAATCAAGGAATAATTGAAAAGTCAACTTTTTGATACTAGTCTTTTCAAGTTGAAATTACAACTAAGATTGCTAAGTTATAATTTCATTGTGACATGAGCAACAATTATGCTTCACAATGGAAATGACACTTACAAGTCTAAGAATTAATAGCTCTTACTTGATTGGACTAAAACAAGGTTTGAACTAAAGATACAAGCCAAAGCTACCTTTACTAAAGTGGAATTGTAAGTCGGATGGTATGGGACATCTAAGTTTGCACTACCACTTAATTAAATTCGGTGGTATGGGACAACAAATTTATGGGTAATCCTAATTGGAAACTTTGCAATATTTGTTCAACAAGCTTGGAGGAAAGTAAAAAAGCTTTGAATAGTTCTTTTAACGGAGGGGAATATTATAAGATTGAAAATAAAATTTTCCAACTCTAAAAGAGCAATATGAAGAGCACAATTTTCAATAAAATCCTCAAGTAGTTTTTGAGGAGGAAAACTCTTAAAGAGTGCAGAAATTCCTCGAACTTATACCTTATGCTCGAAACATGACCAAATATGGTTTTGCAAGGTACAAGATAGGCAAGCAATTGATAAAACTTGAAGTATTTCCTTCATGGTAATACTTCATACAGCTTTCATTACATCTTCCAACCTATATGAAATTCTCAAGGATTGGGAGTTCTTGATTAACCTCAATGCAAGAAGGCACTTTCATACACCACAAGGATTGTACAAATCCTAAGTGGGTTAGGAAAAGAATTTGGATGAGCTATAAAGCATAAACCTAAAGACATCTTGATGCTTCATGGGATAACACAACATTAAGTGGTGGGTTCCAATCGATGAGGTCTAAGTTTCTTATATGAACCATTAAAGTCAGATCCCGAAATAAAACCCATGGGTGAAACATTGAACACAAGATTTAGAAAAGGGATCAAATGGAGAATATTTAGGCTAAATAAGATATGAAAAGCCAAAAGATCCAAGTAGGGAAAAGATCAAGTCAAATTTTAAGTTTGATAAGATCAGTCACACCACATTAAATGGTTAACCAAAATTTTAAGTAACATTAGTATTGGTGTATCCAAACGCCTTAGTCCTTGCTCTCATAATTTGGTACCATATCATATAGAGAGCATTATAAAGAAAAGACAAGGTGTGAAAGTATAGTGGATTGGATGAAGAACCCATTGGTATGGGATAGTGGGTTTTGAATCCCGTTCAGTACCTTTTCTTGGTGGCCATAATAAAAAGGGACTCATGATCCATTGATGGAATACGCTAAGAAGATAATGTCAAGGAATAGGCATCTTCTTTAAGGATCCTCTTAAAACGATAAATAATTCTTCCAACATGATACTAAGGGCTCTATCTCTCCATAAACTTCATAGAGAGTTAGAAATAAAGAGAGAATCAACTTCTTTGAGTTTTAAGGTTAAAAAGGTTGAAGCTCTTAAAGCTTCATCCAAAAGTATGACTTGGAATTTAAAGAACCTAAAGATGATCTTTAGCCATGCTTAAAAATCTGAGAAAGACCATCTTTAAGATACTTGATAATTCAAGTCAACTAAAGAATAATCTATTTATGGTGTCTAGAATATAAAAGGAGAAAATTCTGAAGGATCAAGAAGACCTTTAAAGTTTGAGATCCAATTAAAGATCCATAAGGATTAAGTATTGAAGAAATGGTTGGAATAGCCTATTCCTACACGTGACCTTAAAGATAACACAATCTTTTACACTATGAGTTCCCATCTTGGGACGTACTTATAAAGATCTTAATCTTTTCAGAGGAACAAGTAAAATAGAAGTCAACCAACTAGAGTCTTCAATATTTAGATTGATCCCTGTGAGTTCTAGTTTCTTAAAGTGAATGCTCAAAACTATGTAAAGTTTTGAAAGAATATTGAACCCGCTTTAAGTAAGATATTCAAATCCTCTCCAAAGTAAAAAGGATGTTATATCCTCTTAAAACTAGATAATCCACCTATACCATTCTATCAGTTGGGTAGGGATTATAAAATGAAATTTCCCTCTATTTAGATTTATTGCAAATGAATTGCAAACAAGAAAATCCACCCATTTCACTAAAAGTACTGAGCATGTATACATCTAAGAGGAAGTGATTTGAGCAAGGATTATGAAATATTCATCTTCCTTTTAGAACAAGTTGGATTATGACTTGAGAGATGAATTTGATAATGAAACCTTCAAATGCATTCATCTATTTTGCTAGGTTCATGCACATGTGATGCAAATAGATGGACCAAGGTAGCAATTTAGCAGAAGTCACTTTGAATCCACCTAATTCACACATTTGAGCTATAGAGACCCAGATGGCACATGTCTTAAACAAGGAAATAGGCAGGGATGTTCTGCTCCACCCTTTTCATTCTTTCCATACTTTGCATTTTTTTAAATAGTTTGTTTTTCATGTGCAAAACCAAATGGAGATTTTAACGATTAGGGCAAGAATCAGACCACACATGGACTCTCCTCTTTTACAATTCAATTGGGGTAGAATTCCCCTTCCGATTAAGAGGCATACTTATAGAGATGAAGACCATGATACTTGAGATGGTACATGGGCCACAGGGGAATACCCCAAGGTATATGTCTCCACTCAATGTTTTTAACGGGGGAGAATGTTGTATAATTACATGGGTCTAAGGGGTAGAGCCCTTGGGTTCTAGGTGTGAAATCCTTGGGATTTATGTTTTATTTACCCATTTTAGATGGGTCTTGAACCTTAGGGCTAATTATCTAAGGTTGAGTACCTGGTTTTGATTGGAAGCTTCTCATTCATTTAGAATCTATGTGATTTCATGTGATTTCCTAAGCTTGGAAAACCATGTGACCACCTTAGGGACCCATGTGATGTAAGATACACATGTCCCCTTGAGAGGGACTTATCCCCTTGGACTTGGAGCTATATATTGGATGGGTTGGTTGGGTGGAAAGTGCATCTTTCTTCCTAGTGTGGCCTTGTTAGTTAGTTCTCTTAGAATTCTTAGTTCATTTGTGTGTGAAGGCTAGGGAGTTTCCACAACATTAGGCTTGTTGCAAAAGGTTATGTCAAGAAAGAGGGATTGATTTTGATGAGACCTTTGCACCCATATGTCAAATGACTACCATTCATAGCATCTATGCACTTGCAACCCATCATGGTTTGAATGTACATTAGTTGGACATTAAAACTGCATTTTTGAATGGTGACTTACATGAAGAATTGTATCTTTTTCAACCCCATGCTTTTGTGTAGAAAGGGCATGAAAACAAAGTGTGCAAGTTGAAAAAAGAAATTATATGGTTTGAAACAAGCACCACATGCTTGGTATGAAAAGACACATGCCTACTTGATTTCACAAGGTTTTGAGAGCACTCCAACTGAGACCATCTTATATGTTAAGTGTCCAAATGATGTGCTTCTGATCATTGTTGTCTATGTTGATGACATGCTACTAATTGGTCCTAATGAGAATCATATTGCTAATTTTAATGCTAATTTTCATGCCTCATTTGAGATGTAAGATTTGGAGAATTTGCATATTTATTTGAGCATTCAATTTATGCAAGTTGATGGTGGAATAGCTATGTCCCAAAAAAAATATATTGACATATTATTCTAGTGTTTTGACCTTGAGGATTGCAAACCTATTGCCACTCCTATGGAAACAGGTTTATGATTGAGTCTTCAATCAAAACTTGAGATTCTACACTTGGGCTCTTGTTGGATGTGTGAGTGAGTGAGGAAGCACAAATAGAAGTACATATAAGAGTGAAGAAGGAGATTGAAGTTGTTGGAGTTTGAGGTTTGTGGAAGCACACGAACAAAACAAGGAAGAAGAAGAAACTTGGATCACAACACACAATACTGAATGTATTACCACTAGAATGTAATAACTTGTTAGGGTTATAGGCATATATACAAGCCAAGGGAAAATACCTCCTAAAGAGGGAAAAAAGTGCCGCAACAATCCTAGTGTGTTCACACACATCACTCCCTAAATATATCAACAAATCCCCCCTCGTAGTTGTTGGAGATAGATGTCCGCGGAAGCACACGAACAACACAAGGAAGAATTAGTATGTTCACACACATCACTACCTAAATATATCAACAAATCCCCCCCCCCTCGGGAGTGATGCGGTGAACAAGGAGCTGGCACTCATGTATAAGGAAGTGCCAAGCTATGTGGAAATCACTCCACAAAAGGAAGTAAGCCCAAAGCTTTGCGGAAAGCTTCAAACTTCTCCCTAGGCAGAGCCTTCGTGAAAAGGTCTCCAATGTTCTCCTGCGTGGGCACATATGCCAAGCTGATCTCCCCAGCAGAGAACCTCTCCCTGATATAGTGATAATGCACCTCAATGTGCTTAGAGCGAGCATGGAACACAGGGTCCCTCGCAACTGCCAATGCGGTCTGACTATTAGTGAAGATGGTGGTGGCAGAAGACTGACCAACACCCAAATCAGCCATAAGGCGTCTGAGCCACACACACTCAACAGTAGTTGTAAAAGCTCCACTATACTCAGCCTCACAACTAGAAGTGGCCACAATAGGCTGCTTCTTGCTCAACCAAGATATACATGAGCTACCAAGCATGAAGCAAAAGCCACTAGTGGACACACGAGTGTCATAGCAACCAGACGAATTTGAGTAAAAAAAAGCATGCAAATCTGGTGGTAGTGATCCCCCCTTGGGATAAAAGAACCCAAGTAGCCGAGTTGCACTCAAGTAGCGAAAGATGCGCTTAACCACCTTCCAATGCATGACTCCTAGGCAATGCATAAACCTCCTCATCTATGAGACAACAAACTCAATATCGGGCCGAGTAATGCATAAGTAAATCAAGCATCCAACAACCTGCTGATAGAGAACAACATCAAATGCATCTCCAACATCATGAAGACTCAATCGTAAACCTGTCTCCATAGGAGTGGCAATAGGCTTACAGTCTTCAAGGCCAAAATGCTGCAATAATGTGTCAATATATTTCATTTGACACAAAGCCATTCCACCATCAACTTGCATAAATTGAATGCCCAAATAGTGATGCAAATGCCCTTAATCAGACATCTCAAATGAGGCATGCAGATCAGCCTTGAAATCAGCAATATGCTTCTCAATAGGACCAGTGAGTAACATGTCGTCAACATAGACAACAATGATCAGAAGCACATCATTAGCACGCTTAACATATAAGGTGCTTTCAGTTGGACTGTTCTCAAAACCATGTGCAACCAGATAGGCATGTATCCTTTCATACCAAGCACGTGGTGCTTGCTTTAAACCATATAAGGCCTTCTTTAACCTGCACAAATGCTCCGAACAGTAGTCATACGGCATGTAGGTGCAAAGGTCTCATCAAAATCAATGCCTCTTTCCTGCGCATAACCCTTTGCAACAAGCCTAGCCTTATACCTATCAACTGTGCCATCAGGTTTACGCTTCAGCTTGTATACCCACTTAGTACCAATGGCCTTCTTGCCAGGAGGCAAGTCACATAAAGACCATGTACCATTCTTCATTATAGCATCATATTCAGATTGCATAGCAGCCATCTAATTTTGTGAATTCTGTGCTTCATCAAAAGAAACAGACTCATTCTCATCATAGAGACTAGACGCAGCCATAGCATAGCAATCTGATGCAAAGCAGGCACTATGAAAGCCTGAACGAGTACGATATGACAAGTGTGCATCTAATTTGCTGTCACGCAAAGTCTGCACCAGCCATTTTGGAATAGTTTTTGTCTGCTCAATATCAGCTCTCTCATCAACAAGTGCATCATGTAAATCTGCATCAGAAATGGAATGATCTGCATCATCATCATATGAAACCTACAAAGGCTAAGAAGTTGCCTCATTAGGACCAGCACTAGACTGTCCACCTGTAAAAAGAGGCATCAAAGTATCATACATGTCTTTGGAGCTAACAGATGTCTCGTTAGTACATGAAAGCAATGGCTGAATAGCATCTTCCACAAATACAACATCACGGCTAACCAGAATGCGTTTAGTCTGTGGATGATACAGACGATAACCTTTACTTTCAGAACTGTGCCCTACAAAAATACATTTTACTGCCTTATCATCCAATTTTCTACGATGTTGTTCAGGCACTAGTGCATATGCAAAACAACCAAAAACACACAGATGAGCAACAGATGGCTTGCGGTCATGCCAAGCCTCATATGGAGTGATAGATTGCAATGCTTTAGTGGGACACGTGTTCAGTACATATACTGCACACATGACAACCTCAAGCCAAAAACTATGTGGTAAAGCCTGACTCTTGACCATGCACCTCGCCATCTCCATGAGTGACCTGTTCTTTCGTTCAGCAAATCCATTCTATTGAGGTGTATATGGCACTGTACACTGGTGTTTTATCCCACGTTCAGCCAGAAATGCATTAAATTCAGAAGACATATATTCCCCCCCTCGATCAGAATGGAGCGTGCCCATTTTACATGCTGACAGATTTTTAGCCAAAACCAAATACTGTTTAAAGCACATGAACACTTCAGACTCGACTTTGAGTGGATATACCCATGCATGCCTGGAAAAAGCATCAATGAAAGTCACAAAGTAAAGGTAATTTCCAAAAGAGGGTGTCTGCATAGGACCACAGGCATCACTATGTACAAGCTGCAATTTCTGTGTAGCCCGAACTGAACCATCTTTTGGAAAGGAGGAACGCTGCATTTTGCCCAAAATACAGCCTTCACAAACATGTTTTCCAGGTGCCTCAAGTTTGGGCAAAGAGGACACCATTTCAGATTTCTGTAGGCGTAGCAGACTAGCAAAATTCAGATGACCAAAGCGTGCATGCCAAAGCTTTGCATCTAACATAGCCTTAGAATCATTTACTGCACATGCCAAATCATTTCAGATCTTTCATAGTCTATGAGCTTATACAGCCCACGACATAAAATGCCAGAAGCAATAATAACATCGCCATTTGACAGATCATGAATTGTATATCTGTCATCAACAAATTTCACAACCAAGCCAATCTTGGCTAATGCAAAAACTAATAACAGGTTCTTTTTGATCCCTGGCACAAATAAAGCATCTGACAAAGTGAAAGAACTACCGTTAGCAGTAGTCAAAATGATCTTACCAACTCCCATAACAAGATAAGAGGAGTTTTTGGCGCATGTAACAGTATTCCCTGTAGGGGTAGGCTCGAGTGAAGAGAAGAAACTGCGCTGCGAGGTAATATGTTTGGTTGCCCCACTGTCAAAATACCAAACATCTGAGTCTACTGCAGACATGCACTGCTCATGAGAAGATGGGTCAAAATTGCAGACACTAGTAAACGCCCATTCTTCTTCCTGCACAAGATTTGTAGACTTTGTTTTTGGTGTAGAGGCCTCTGCAACAACCATTCCAGCCTCTTTCTTCTTTGCCTCTTTAGCAGCCAGTTTTGGACAGTTCTTTATGATATGATCATTCCCTTTACAGTACTTACAAAACAATTTCTGCTTTTCTGATTTTTTCTCATCTTTATCTTCCTTCTTCGAATATGCAGAATTAGCAGATTTCTGCTTACTAGTTGAAGAGCTCCATTTTCCTTTGCCCTTCTGACTAGCCAGGAAAACTTGATCTGCAACTCGCATAATGGACCTATTTTGCTTGGACTGATCTTCTTGCAACTGAACAGAGACTAACTCCTCAAATGATAAGGCATTTGGATTGCCTTTCATCATCAACTAAAGAGTAGAAGCAAAACTCTGATATGAATCAGGAAGACCATTCAGAACGGTCTGCACAAGTGAGCTATCTGGTATAACCTCATCAGCAGAAATCAACTGTTCCTTCAAGTCTTTGATCTTTGTTAGGAAAATGTCCATAGAATCACCTTCATTCATGTGCTCACTCTCCAGCTGTTTTCGGAGGTAAGCAACACGAGCCTCATTCCTAGCTTGGTACAATGTGGTAAGTGTATCCCAAGCATCCTTAGCTGTTCTGCAAGAGTGAATATGAGGAATAATGGCACGTTTGACAGACAAAGCTATCAATGCATGTGCCTAGGCATCTCTGCAATCCCAACGAATCTGCTATGCAGTAGGTGCAGCACAAACAACAACACGAACAAGAATCTGCAGAATATCATCTTCAACACCATCTTCATCAGCTCCGGCACCTGTATTTGTAGTACCTATAGTCAGAGGTGTAACAAGACGTCTTTCAACACCCTGCACAATGTTCCACAATCCTTTTGCAACCAATACATGTCGCATCATATAAGCCCACAATGGGTAGTTGGTACCATCCAACTTATCCTCAACAGCCAACATACGGAATACATCACTGCTTTCAGCCATGGCCAGTGACTAAAATAGCTTGATGCAGAAAATTGATTGTATCTCAAAAAGTTGAACGGATCTGCCGAGACGAGTTCTGCTAAACCTGTAGAAGACTTTGAGACGCTTATACAGGCGAACAGAAACAGGTATTAACCTTTGGCACAAAAAGACGAAATAGCCTACACAAGCGCTGCGATACTGCGTTCGGAGGCCGAAATGAGTTCAGATCGCGATTTCGGCACCACATAGCGAAGGTGTTTTGATCTCGGAAACACATTGAGTATGCTCACCAAAATTCATGCGATTGTGAGACTGCAAACGGAGGAGTGTCGATGGCACCCTAGATGAAGCGACGACCTTCTCTGATACCAATTGTTGGAGATAGATGTCTGTAGAAGCACGCGAACAACACAAGGAAGAAGAAGAAGCTTGGAGCACAAACACACAATACTGAATGTATTACTAGAGAATGTACAAAGATAAGTAGCCCATTAGGGCAATAGGCGTATATACAAGTCGAAGGAAAAAAACATCCTAAAGAGGGAAAAAAGTGCCCCGGTGGTCCTAGTGTGTTCACACACATCACTACCTAAATATATCAACAGGAGTGATGCAATGAACAAGGAGATGGCACTTATACAAAAAAACTATGAAGCTTTTATAAGATTTCATTTGATTTCATCCCAAGGAGTGATGGAAATCAAAGATTGAACCACAACATCAATTGATCTTTGACATCAATAAAAGGATGTTAGGTTCTATAGTTGCATCTCTGGTAAAGTGATGCAACTAGCTAAGCAATCTTTAAGAAATAAGATAAGTTCCTAAGGACTGTTGATATATTTAGGTAGTGATGTGTGTGAACACACTAGGACCGCTGGGGCACTTTTTTCCCTCTTTAGGAGGTTTTTTTTCCCCTGGCTTGTATATATGCCTATTGCCCTAATGGGCTACTTATCTTTGTACATTCTCTAGTAATACATTCAGTATTGTGTGTTGTGCTCCAAGCTTCTTCTTCTTCCTTGTGTTGTTCGCGTGCTTCCGCAGACATCTAACTCCAACAATTGGTATCAGAGCAGGTCGTCGCTTCATCTAGGGTGCCGTTGACACTCCTCCATTTGCAGTCTCAGAATCGTACGAATTTTGGTGAGCATACTCAAGGTGTTTCCGAAGTCAAAACAGCTTTGCTGTGTGGTGTCGAAATCGCGATCTAAGCTCATTTCGGCCTCCGAACGCACTATCGCAGTGCTTGTGTAGGCTATTTTGTCTTTTTGTGCCAAAGGTATATACATGTTTCTGTTCGCCAGTATAAGCGTCTCGAAGTCTGCTACAGGTTTAGCAGAACTCGTCTGGGCAGTTTCATTCAACTTTTTGAGATACAGTCAATTTTCTGCATCAAGGTATTTTAGTCACCGGCCATGGCTGAAAGTAGTGATGTATTCCGTATGTTGGCTGTTGAGGATAAGTTGGATGGTACCAACTACCCATTATGGGCTTATATGATGCGACATGTATTGGTTGCAAAAGGATTGTGGAACATTCATTGTGCAGGGTGTTGAAAGACATCCTGTTACACCTGTAACAACAGGTACTACGAATACAGGTGCTGGAGCTCATGAAGATGGTGTCGAAGATGATATTGTGCAGATTCCTGTTCGTGCTGCTGTTTCTACTGCACCTACTGCAGAGCAGATTCGTTGGGATGGCAGAGATGCCCAGGCACATGCATTGATAGCTTTGTCTATCAAACGTGCCATTATTCCTCATATTCGCTCTTGTAGAACAACTAGGGATGCTTGGGATACACTTACCACATTGTACCAAGCTAGGAATGAGGCTTGTGTTGCTTACCTCCGAAAACAGTTGGAGAGTGAGCACATGAATGAAGGTGATTCTATGGACAATTTCCTAATGAAGATCAAAGATTTGAAGGAACAGTCGGTTTCTGCTGATGAGGTTATACCAGATAGCTCACTTGTGCAGACTGTTCTAAATGGTCTTCCTGATTCATATCAGAGTTTTGCTTCTACTCTTCGGTTGATGATGAAAGGCAATCCGAATGCCTTATCATTTGAGGAGTTAGTTTCTGTTCTGTTGCATGAAGATCAGTCCAGACAGAATAGGTCCATTATGCGTGTTGCAGATCAAGCTTTCCTGGCTAGTCAGAAGGGCAAAGGAAAATGGAGCTCTTCTACTAGTAAGCAGAAATCTGTAAATGCTACACATTCGAAGAACCAGGATAAAGATGAGAAGAAATCAGAAAAGCAGAAATTGTTTTGCAAGTACTATAAAGGGAATGATCATATCATAAAGAACTGTCCAAAACTGGCTGCAAAAGAGGCAAAGAAAAAGGAGGCTGGAATGGTTGTTGTAGAAGCCTCTACACCAAAAACAGAGTCTGCTAATCTTGTGCAGGAAGAAGAATGGGCGTTTACTACTGTTTGCAGTTTTGACCCATCTTCTCATGAGCAGTGAATGTCTGCAGTGGACTCAGATGTTTGGTACTTTGACAGTGGGGCGACCAAACATATTACCTCGCAGCATAGTTTCTTCTCTTCACTCGAGCCTGCCCCTACAGGGAATACTGTCACATGCGCCAACAACTCCTCTTATCCTGTTATGGGAGTTGGTAAGATCATTCTGACTACTGATGATGGTAGTTCTTTCACCTTGTCAGATGCTTTATTTGTGCTAGGGATCAAGAAGAATCTGTTATCAGTTTCTACATTAGCCAAGATTGGCTTGGTTGTGAAATTTGTTGATGACAGATGTACAGTTCATGATCTGTCAAATGGCGATCTTATTATTGCTTCTGGCATTTTATGTCGTGGGCTGTATAAGCTCATAGACTATGAAAGATCTATGAATGATTCGGCATGTGCAGTTCATGATTCTCAGGCTATGTCAGATGCAAAGCTTTGGCATGCACGCTTTGGTCATCTGAATTTTGCTAGTTTGCTACACCTGCAGAAATCTGATATGGTGTCTTCTTTGCCCAAGCTTGAGGCACCTGGAAAACATGTATGTGAAGGCTTTATTTTGGGCAAAATGCAGCGTTCCTCCTTTCCAAAAGATGGTTCAGTTCGGGCTACACAGAAATTGCAGCTTGTACATAGTGATGTCTGTGGTCCTATGCAGACACCTTCTTTTGGAAACTATCTTTACTTCGTGACTTTCATTGATGATTTTTCCAGGCATGCATGGTTATATCCATTGAAGGCAAAGTCCGAAGTGTTTTTGTGCTTCAAACAATTTTTGGTTTGGCTGAAAATCTGTCAGCATGTAAAATGGGCACCCTCCATTCTGATCGAGGGGGGGAATATATGTCTTCTGATTTTAATGCATTTCTGGCTAAACGTGATAAAACACTAGTGTATAGTGTCGTATACACCTCAACAGAATGGATTTGCTGAACGGAAGAACATGTCACTCATGGAGATGGCAAGGTGTATGGTCAAGAGTTAGGCTTTACCACATAGTTTCTGGCTTGAGGCTGTCATGTGTGCAACATATGTACTTAACAGGTGTCCCACTAAAGCGCTGCAGTCTATCACTCCATATGAGGCTTGGCATGACCGCAAGCCATCTGTTGCTCATCTGCGTGTTTTTGGTTGTTTGGCATATGCATTAGTGCCTGAACAACATCGCAGAAAATTGGATGATAAGGCAGTAAAATGTATTTTTGTTGGGTATAGTTTTGAAAGTAAAGGCTATCGTCTGTATCATCCACAGACTAAATGCATTCTGGTTAGCCGTGATGTTGTTTTTGTGGAAGATGCTATTCACCCATTGCTTTCATGTACCAAGGAGACATCTGTTAGCTCCAAAGACATGTATGATACTTTGATGCCTCTTTTTACAGGTGGACAGTCTAGTGCTGGTCCTAATGAGGCAACTTCTCAGCCTTTGCAGGTTTCATATGATGATGCAGATCATTCCATTTCTGATGCAAATTTACATGATGCACTTGTTGATGAGAGAGCTGATATTGAGCAGGCAAAAACTATGCCAAAATGGCTGGTGCAGACTTTGCGTGACAGCAAATTAGATGCACCTTTGTCATATCGTACTCATTCAGGCTCTCATAGTGCCTTCTTTGCATCAGATTGCTATGCTATGGCTGTGTCTAGTCTCTGTGATGAGAATGAGCCTGTTTCATTTGATGAAGCACAAAATTCAGAAAATTGGATGGCTGCTATGCAATCTAAATATGATTCTATAATGAAGAATGGTACTTGGTCTTTATGTGACGTGCCTCCTGGCAAGAAGGCCATTGGCACTAAGTGGGTATACAAGCTGAAGCGTAAACCTGATGGTACAGTTGATAGGTATAAGGCTAGGCTTGTTGCAAAGGGTTATGCGCAGGAAAGAGGCATTGATTTTGATGAGACCTTTGCACCTACATGCCGTATGACTACTGTTCGGAGCATTTGTGCACTTGCAGCCCATCATGGTTGGAATGTACATCAGTTGGACATTAAAACAACATTTTTGAATGGTGACTTGCATGAAGAAGTGTATGTTTTTCAGCCCCGTGGCTTTGTGCACAAAGGACATGAAAACCAGGTGTGCAGGTTAAAGAAGGCATTATATGGTTTAAAGCAAGCACCACGTGCTTGGTATGAGAAGATACATGCCTATCTGGTTGCACATGGTTTTGAGAACAGTCCAACCGAAAGCACCTTATATGTTAAGCATGCTAATGATGTGCTTCTGATCATTGTTGTCTATGTTGACGACATGCTGCTCACTGGTCCTATTGAGAAGCATATTGCTGATTTCAAGGCTGATTTGCATGCCTCATTTGAGATGTCTGATTTGGGGCATTTGCATCACTATTTGGGCATTTAGTTTATGCAAGTTGATGGTGGAATGACTTTGTGTCAAACAAAATATATTGACACATTATTGCAGCATTTTAGCCTTGAAGACTGTAAGCCTATTGCCACTCCTATGGAGACAGGTTTACGTTTGAGTCTTCATGATGCTGGAGATGCATTTGATGTTGTTCTCTATCAGCAGGCTATTGGATGCTTGATTTACTTATGCATTACTCGGCCAGATATTCAGTTTGTTGTCTCACAGATGAGCAGGTTTATGCATTGCCCAGGAGTCACGCATTGGAAGGCAGTTAAGCGCATCTTTCGCTACTTGAGTGGTACTCGGCTACTTGGGTTGTTTTATCCCAAGGGGGAATCACTACCGCCAGATTTGCATGCTTTTTCTGACTCAGATTGGGCTGGTTGCTATGACACTCGTGTGTCCACTAGTGGTTTTTGCCTTATGCTTGGTATCTCATGTATATCTTGGTTGAGCAAGAAGCAGCCTATTGTGGCCACTTCCAATTGTGAGGCCGAGTATAGGGCAGCTTTCATAGCGACTGTTGAGTGTGTGTGGCTCAGACGCCTTATGGCTGATTTGGGTGTTGGCCAGTCTTCTGCCACCACCATCTTCACTGACAGTCAGAGCGCATTGGCAGTTGCGAGGAACCCTGTGTTCCATGCTCGCACTAAGCACATTGAGGTGCATTATCACTATGTCAGGGAGAGGTTCTCTGCTCGGGAGATCAGCTTGGCATATGTGCCCACGCAGGAGAACATTGCAAACCTTTTTACAAAGGCTCTGCCTAGGGAGAAGTTTGAAGCTTTCCACAAAGCTTTGGGCTTACTTCCTTTTGTGGAGTGATTTCCACATAGCTTGGCACTTCCTTATACATGAGTGCCATCTCCTTGTTCACCGCATCACTCCCAGGGGGGATTTATAAATATATTTAGGTAGTGATGTGTGTGAACACACTAGGACCGTTGGGGCACTTTTTTCCCTCTTTAGGAGGATTTTTTTCCCCCGGCTTGTATATACACATATTGCCCTAATGGGCTACTTATCTTTGTCCATTCTCTAGTAATACATTGAGTATTGTGTGTTGTGCTCCAAGCTTCTTCTTCTTCCTTGTGTTGTTCGCATGCTTCCGCAGACGTCTAACTCCAACAAGGACTTGAAGCAAGTGTGAACTTTTCATTTAGGAATAGAAAGTTTCAAGAAATCGATCTCCAATCCATGAACTTTTAAAGCTATAAAGCTCAAAAGTTATGTGTTCATAGTAGCATTACTATTGGATCAATCATCAATAGATGCTTGGAGTTTAAACATAATTTTGATTGGTGAAATATGTTTAAAGGACTCTAGTAACATCTAAAGATTGACCAATAATAATGAATCTTGTATCAAACTCGAGAATAGGAGTCAATATCACATAAATGAAAGTTCAACTTAAACTTTGATAGTGGCATGGGAAACCATATCCTAAAGGTGATATTTAATTTCTAGTTTGATACTCAAGAAATGAATAAGATTGAGTCAATAAGGTTTCTGGATATTGTTTGAAAGAATCCAACATTGCAAAATATTCCATAATGAATCATTTGCTCAAGTTATTGATTCCCTAGAAGGAATCTCAAGTCTTTGAAGAATGATGTTCTCCCAAGTAGTGAGAAGGAAATTCTTTAAACTCTTTAGTCCGCAACTAGTTCCCATTAATTCCCAAACCACAAGTATTGGTTACTTAAGTTCAAACAAGTTCCCATTAATTCCCAAACCACAAGTATTGGTTACTTAAGTTCAAACAGTGATATAACCTAAAAGGTATATCAAAGATTCTTAGCTTTGGAATCTAAGAGACATCAATGTATGCTTGGACTGAAGTTCAGGAAAAGATCTCAAAAAATCCTGCGGGTAAGCAAAGAAGATTTTGATAGTTCAAGAGATCTTAAAGATAAAGACACAGTCTTTATTATTATTGCATGATCAACAAGAGTTGATCAAGCTTGGCCATGATTGTCTAAGTATGAGCAAAACTATTTTGTAGATTGCCCAAGTATTGGCAATAAAATTCCTTTTGGGAATTATTCACTCAGGTTCCATTTATTCAATGGAAAATTGTGAAAAGAGTAAGTTGTTCCAAGTCTAAACAGAGTAAAGAAATTCCAAGAATGTAGTCTGCAACTGTGAAGATGGTACTTAAGTCTGTGGAAGGAAAAACATAAAAGGATAGGCATAAAGTTTGCCTATCCTTAAAGGGATTTTGGTACAAATCCAAAAAGCATGAGCGGATGCTTAGACTTAAGCAGTAGATATTCCTGTAAAGTCCTGGCCAGGATAGGTACCTAAAGCATCAGTAAGAAAGGAATCTAAAGACAAGAAGTTAAAAGCTCTTGTCACTACAAATTGGTCCAGAAAAAAACCTATTGAACTTGAATTTGTGAAATTTCAAGTACTTGGAATTTGAATTGGTTTTCATTTGGAAACCCTAGCAAAGAAGGACGGATGTTCCATCAAGAGGTTTTTTAAGTTCCCCAAGAAAAGCACAAGATCGTGAAATGATCATGTGAAGGGATCAAAAACCTAGAAAATCAAGTTAGAAATAATGCCTGAAACTTCAAAATTCTCGTAAAGAATTGAAGAAAGAAGGTACTCTAGCAAGATATGTTTACACTTTAGGGTAAAATTCACTCACACGTCAATGTAAGTATAAAGTAGGGTGGTATGGGACACCAGATTTTATACTCAAATTGATGAAGGAAAGATGGTATGGGACATCGGACCGTGAGTTGATGATTATTTTTTAGTCCTAGTTTGGATCTTGAAGTTAAGTTTGATCCTCATGAGGATTAAGACTTCAAAGAGGGAGTTTAATTCAAGAAGGATAAAAGTAGTATCTCAAGATACTTCAAGATAACTTCAAGATAACTTCAAGATAAAGGAATCAGAAGATATGAAGTAAGTAACTTCCAAGATCTTCTTGAAACACTTCAAGCTCAAGTGTTGTCGATCAAAAATATTTGATAAATTTCTGAAAAAGTTGGACTTTGATTTTGAGTTGATCTTTTTAACTAAGGATTTGATTGACTAAGTCAAGTATCAAGTTCCTAGTGTAACTTGGTAAATTCACTTTTTGACTCATAGAAATGCACAAGAATCACATTCCCAGAAAGGAGTCAGAAAGACTGAATGTGACCTGTCAAGTGAAGCATTATTTGAATACAAAACTCATCAATATTTTGAGAATCCAGCTTATTTCTCCTAAAGATAAGAAAAAATGCTTCAATACATTGTTGAAACATATCTTTGAGAAGTTAAAGTCGTGAGTCATCTAGACTTTGACTCATAGCAACTTTATGTATTTTCAAAGTTTGAATTGGTTGTACTGAGTTTCAATTATTTCTTTCCGCTTTTCAAATCTTTTGGAATTGGCTCAGATGTGGTATCTGATTCCTTTTACAAAAGATCAGGGTTAGCTGGTTAGAACTAGATAACTAAATTAAAACATCCTAGATAGATGTTAAGCACAAGAACCTTTTCAATCTTCAAAAGATAATAAGTCTAAGTGGACTTCTTTATTTGAGTTTGCTTCAAGTTAATAGCATAAATGATTTCCTAGATTCCAGTACACTCTAGAATAGAGAAGTTAGGAATTTATTGACAATTCCCAAAGAAATTTTAGCTCAATTCTTTGAGAGAAGTGTCCTAAGTTGAACAATTTTCATTTGAATTTGAATTGGTCAAGTTACAGTATGGTTGACTCAAAGACAATGGTAACCTTTTTCCTATAGTTTACGTAGGATTTTTAAACTCATTAGGACAAAGTAGTCCTCTAGTCGGGTGAAAAAATCAAGTAACTATTGGATCAAAGTAAACCATTGTACAAACATCTAAGTTAGATGTTTGGACAATCAAACTTCAAGTTTTCCAAAAAAATACAAATGAATCAAGAATTCTCAAAGTCTTGCAAGGGACAAGAATCCCATCTTCATTACTAAGTCCATGTACTAGTCATGCCCAGAAATGGACTAGTCAGTTGAATCCACCTAGTTCATATATTTGTGCCTAGATCACACATCAAGAACCTGTGAATTGGCCAGGGATGTTTTTAGATCCACCCTTATTATTCTTTCACTAGTTTGCACTTTGTCTAGTTCATCAAAGTGCAACATGAGACAGTGTTTTGAATCATTTAGGGCAGGGACGCCACCACAGAGATGAGACATGTTCTTCCAGTTTTAGAACATGACCATGTTCTTCCAGTTTTAGAACATGAGGCTCGAGGGTTGCCTATAGTATGTATATAGCTCTATTTTTGAGGACGAAAATATTTTCCAAGGGGGGAAGAATGTAATAAAGTAAGTCTATGATCCAAGGGTCTGGCCGATTCAGATAGATCTGAAATCGAGCACCGTTTGGTCATCCCTGTGTATGACCAAAGATCTCGAGTTTAGACTTACTAGGAGGTCTTGTGCTCTTGTGAACAAGTGATCCACTTAGCTTAGTGGTTAAGTTTCAAGGATGTGAAGGAGGAGGTCTTGGGTTCAATCCCCATGGGGAACATGGGGAGGGTATTTTGCCCAAAGAGATCTAGAGCCTTCTAGAAGCATCCACTTGAGTTAACTCGAGTTAACTTGGACACTTGGCACACATGCAGTTACATGGCCGACACATGGCTGGCTAGTATCCACCTGCCCAAGAAGGCAGTCCCCTGGAGAGAGCTATATATAGATGCATTTGGTTGGGAGGAGAGTAAGCAAATTGTTACAGGAAAGAAAGAAGGAAGGATTTTCACATTGAACATACAAGGTAAAGTTGGACATGCCTTGTTCACATATGGAGAGCAAAAGATATTTGAGTTGGATCTTTGGCACAAAAGGCTTGGACACTTCAATGAAAGAGGTTATTATAAATTATGGAATGTGTTGAACAAGGCATTGTTGGAGTGTTAATTTATTAATGTATTAATGTGTTTTGGTGTTTTTGATATAGCAGTTGAAGGTTCGTGAGGGCATGAAAGGCGTGAAAGTGCGGACATCAATAATCCAACTTTGGGGTGGACATCAATAAATCCAATTTATAATTTAGTTTGTAAATAAATCCGCATAGAAGGTTCTATTGCTAGAAATAGTTAGAAAAGTAATGTTTAGAATAAGGGTCATTGTAGACTGCAATTTCTGATATTAAAAGCAAAGGCTTTCTACAAAAGTCACCAAATTTTACTTTCATGCATGCTTTTTGAAGCCGCTCTCATGTAACCACTCTTTTCGACGTAATAAAAAATTCCTATAAATACATGCACTATGTGGCTTGTCGAAATAGAGTGCATGGGGGGAGATTGCACCCAATACTGTGTTTTGTCTCGTCTTCTGGCATGTCTATTTTTTTGTGTGTTTTCTACATTCGGAACCTCTATGTGCATGTGAGCAAGATTCTGATAACAGAGGTATTAAAGAAATGATTAACAATGGTTTAGTACTTGGATTACCTAATGTTGTAGGTCAACATATGACATACAGATGTGAAGCATGTTAATTAGGTAAGGCTCATAAGCAATCATATAACAAGCAAGGTTTCATGTATTCAAAAAGAGTTGAATTGGTGCATACAAATGTGTGGGGTCCTTCAAAGGACTTTAGCGTAAATGGTTCAAGATATTATGTCATTTATGTTGATGATGCTACCAAGTGGATCACTATTTATGTGATTAAAGACAAGTCAAAAGTGTTTAGCACATTTAAACACTATCATGTATATGTAGAGAGGGTTATATGACAAAAACTAAAGAGATTAAGGTCAGATGGAGGGGGAGAGTATTTCTCAAATAAATTCAGTGATTATTTGTGAAATGCAAGTATAAAGAGAGAAGTTACTTGTAGGTACTCTCCTCAACAAAATGGTGTGGTAGAAAGGAGAAACAAAACTCTTGTTGAATTTGCAAGGTCAATGTTGAAAGAGAAGAATTTCCCTAACTATTTGTGGGGTGAGGCTGTAAATACAACCACATACTTGGTTAATAGGCTACCATGTAAAGCTTTGTAGGGTATGACACCATATGAAGCTTGGTGGGGTAAGAGAGCTACATTAGATCATTGCAAAGTATTTGGTTGTTTAGCCTATGCTTATGTTCCATCTCAATTAAGGCATAAATTGGAACCAAAGGCTGAAAAATATGTGTTCATTGGTTATGATGACAAGCAAATGGGATACAGGTTGTGGAGTCCATCTACAAAGCAATTTCTTATGTAAGAGGATGTTACATTTGATGAGCAAGGTACTTGGTATACAGGTACAAATAGTGCTTATGCAGGACTTGAAGAAGTATTGAGTCAAAAGAAGGGTAAATCAAAGGTTCAAATTTTTGATGAAGAAGCGAATGTTGAAGCTCCAATTGATGGTGAAGAATTGCCAAGGTTTGATCCAGAATATGATGAACTAGAAAATTCAAGGAGTGGAGAACTCAGGAGGTAATCAAGGAACAAAAGGCAACCCATAAGGTATAGCTATGATACTTCATTCTTGACTACTAAAGACTATGCTTACATGATATAAATAGATGAAGATCCTTCTACATATGATGAGGTAAAAGAAAAGGAGAATTGGGAGGAAGCTATGAAGGAAGAGTATGATGCACTCATTGAGAATGAGACTTGGGACTTAGTACCCAAACCAAGTAATCAGAAAGTGATAGGATGCAAATGGGTCTACAAAACAAAGAGGTATGCAGATGGAAGTGTGTCTAGGTATACATCTAGACTTGTTGTAAAAGGATATGCACAGACATATGATGTGGACTATGATGGAACCCATAGTCCTGTTGCAAAGATGACAACCATAAGAACTCTCATAGCTATTGCTGCATGCAAAGGTTGGAAATTGTCTCAATTAGATGTGAAGAATGCATTTTTAAATGGTTATATTTCAGATGAAGTTTACATGGAACAACCAGATGGTTTTAAAGATCAATTTTATCCAGATCATGTGTGCAAGCTCAAGAGATCTTTGTATGGCTTGAAGCAAGCCCCAAGGGCATGTAATTACAGGCTTATGAAGTTCTTGAAGGAACTTGATTTCCAAGCATCAAAGGTAGTTAGTAGCTTGCTAATCAAAACAAGTGAAAATGGATTTATCTATGTTTGTATTTATGTTGATGACATAATACTTACAGGTACAGATGACAAAGGCATACAAATGCTTAAGAAGTAGATGGAGAAAGAATTCAAGATCAGTGACTTGGGAGATTTGTCATATTTCTTGGGAATGGAAATTTTATATACTCAACATGGAGTATATGTGACTCAAGAAAGGTATTTGAAGAATTTGCTAATCAAATTTAAAATGGAAGATTGCAGAATAAAATGGAAGATTGCAGAATAGCATCAACTCCAATGGAAGTGAATCACAAACTAAGTAGATATGGAGGAGAAGAATTAAAAGACATTAAGCTTTATCAGATTTTGGTGGGTACCCTGATTTATGCTAAATTAACAAGGCCTGATTTATCAGTTGGAGTTCTATCTCAATTCATGCGTTGTACTAGAAAGGAACATTGGATTGCAGGTCAAAGGGTGCTAAGATATATCAAGGGTACACTTAAAGAAGGCTAGTAGTATGGGTTCGCTTCAGATACAAGAATCAAGATATATAGTGATGCAGATGGGGTAGGTAACTCTGATGATAGAAGATCAACACATGAGTATTTGTGTTATGTGGGAGATAAATTAATTTCATGGTGTTCTAAAAAGCAACATACAGTTGCTTTGTCATCTACAGAAGCAGAGTACAAAGGTATGGTAGAAGATGCAAAAGAAGTTATATGGCTAAAAAGTCTCATGAAGAGTTTTGATATCAATCAGAGTACACCTATCATTTGTGGAGATAACATGAGTTCTTTGTATTTGGCAGCTAACCCTGTGTTTCATGCCATGACTAAACACATTGAGGTTCCATATCATTTTTTGAGAGGGAAGGTTATTGATAAAGAGATAGAAATCATGCATACTCCTACAAAAGATCAACTTGTAGATATATTAACAAAGAGCTTCGATGTACCTAAGTTGCAGAGATTTAAAGATACGGCAGGGATAAAGAAGATGCATGTAATCATAATTGATGATTGAGCGGGAGCTGTTGGACCATGACAATCATCAATTAATGATTACATGAAGCTTAGGAGTGAAGAAATGAAGAAAAGGTTGAAGCTTGAAGTATGAAGTGAAGTGGAGGTTCAGGAAGAGATGATCTTTATATACATGTACATTAATCTTGTAAATACTTCACATATACTTTGAAGTCACGTCAAATCCACACTCATATGTATATATACACTTCTATATGGATGTGATATATATGAAAGAAGAAGACTAGATGAGATATAGATGATTAGAATCATAAGTTGAATGTGTAATATTCATCATATGTACTTCTTATCAGAATAGAAGAAGTTTTCAAGAAGTTTTGCCTCAATGTTTCTCTTCCTTCTCCTTCTGTGCTTAATCGATTGAGAAATCCTTTTGTGTGTGTCTAAGTCTATAGTTGATGCATCTATGGTCAATTTTTGAGAGTCTAATTATAATCAGGATGAGAGAATTTTGTGTAGGAACATTCATATGTGTAACAGATGATAAGTGACTCCTGAAACAGGTGCAATCTCGATGATCAAAGATGTGATCAGATCTCAGTCTATAGTGTAAAGTTTTGCACAAATAAGCATTCAACATTTAAATTGGAAGGTAAGCAATCTATGTCCAAAAGCATTTGATCAAACGGGGTCCAGATTTTGAGAATTATGTCTTTAAAGTTGTATATGTGAAAGTCGCTTGCAGAGAAAAGCCTGTTTCAGACATAGGTTTACTTGTTAAAGTAAGTCTGAAGTTTTGCAAGTTCTTTTGAAGACCTTCCACTTGAAATAGTTGCACAAACATTAGGACGATGTGTGTCAAAGTTTTATTGAAAACTTTAATCATTTCATAAGTCAATGAGTGAGTTTTGTGAAGCACACTTTCCTGAGTAAAGCCATAGTTCACAGAAGTGTTGGTTGTTCATAATATGGTAAAGATTTCCAAAATTGAAGGAGGTTTTGAGTTATACTTGATATAGAGGTGTTCTAATTCAAGTATAGCTTGTCTTTTGGAGATTAATCATCTCCATCAAGTCTCACCCTTGGACATTTCTTTCTTTATATCGTATGGTTATTTTTTCATGTAAGTAGAGCTAAGAGCATCAAACACATTGGTGTGCATAGTGGCAAACACTTTGGACCAATGCTTCAAGCTTGGAGGCCCACGATTCAATATTCGTAGATCTACCTCACTTTAACCTTTAAACATGAGAATGAAGGATAAAAGAAACCCTTCAATAAGTATAATAAAAGAGTAGGATAAGCACATAACTAAAAAAATAAAATCAAAAGTCTTGAATATGTAAAAAGTGATGCTTGCATGTGAACGGGACAATTTTTCATTGGTTCGAGGTCTAGAGCGCATCATGCTCGCATTAGCCCCCAATTCTATTAATTAAGAGAGAGAAATATCGCTTAGTAGATATTTGTCGTCTTTAACATGAGTCAAGACTCCAGATATCAACGATCGACGGTAACAAGTGCGCTGCTCGCATAGATTTGTGACTGTCATCTTTCAGTGTGCTTGTTGCGCCCGCTTTCCCGTGTCCCGTCCTACGTCAGGTATACTGTTCACCTCCGCCCCAAGCGCGCGCGCGCGCACACACACACACACACATTGATACAGCACATACAGAGCTACTGGTACTGCATGTTCACCAAACACTTGTAGTCGCAAGAGGTTTTTGCATTAGAACCATCCCTCGGTAGATCTCCTCGCATCTGCATGAAATAGTTCTCCTGATGGATCTTCACCTCCCATGATGAGCAATTAAAAAAATTTTAACTTCTGCACACGAAGATTAAAGCTTCACCTCGCATGTTAGACGTTCTAAAATTCAAGAAGATGACGAAACACAGCTAATTTCACTTAACTCAACGGGAAGAAGCGTGGGTTGAAATTCATTTAGCGGAAACTAGACATTCATCTACGCCAATTATCCTCCAGAATTTCGCTGTTGAGCATCTCTTTTAGTGGCCGCAATCTGGTAACTTTTACAATCTACTTGATTCTTCTTTTCTTTCTGAACCCAGAGTTGCGCAAATGCGCTTTTCAAGCGAAGCAAGTAGTTTTAGAGCAGGGCATGTATCACATTTATGTAGAACCTGTGTTTGATTGATTACTCAATGGTTCCATATCCATGCGTTTGGAGGTGTGGATCTGTATGATGATAAAAATCTTGCCGCGCCTGCCCTCCTACCCAAACTTCGTTGTATTCAGCATATTCTCCGAGCGTTTTCGTCTGGGTTCATCGTCGCTTTTTTCGGATTATGGATGTTCTGTTCCCTTTGATGCTTAAAAAGGGGGGCAGAAAAGATCGGTATGTGGTATAACGTAGGTAGGTGTTGCATCGTTGAATTTACTTTCGTTGCACACAGACGTTTCTTTAATTTTCGCTTCGTAGATTCGTCTCCTGTTTTACTTTGGGCGTTTGATACCATATTGCTCTTATCATTCATATTTTTTTCTTTGCGAAGAAGAAATGGTCGATCTATGCTGCATCATCTCTAAACATTGAAGTGGACACGCCTGACTCGTTTGAATTGCGTTAATGCGTGATCTTCACTTTTTCACTTTCAGAGGACTGCAGCATGCTTAGAGAAAGAAACACATCTCTATATTTTTGAAATCATTCTGGTGACCGAGCAAGCACCCAACCACCATGAAATACATCTCTCAAGACATAGCATGATTTCAATATGCTGAGGCTTTGTATGCATTGCCAGTATTATTGATTCTCTAGAGACAGCGAACACTGTTTTTGTTGCAAGTGCATTAAAGTTATTCATCTCAGATGCTATGTGCATATGGAAGGGTTCTACGAGGAGAACATACTTCGGTGAATTCACTATTATTGAATTTAAAAAGCATCATAATTCATGTACTTTATGTAAAAGAAGGAAATGTTGAGGACATGAGAAACACGCTGAATGCATATGGTTAATGATCAGAAGCTCAGAAACCTCTCATTTGATTTTTCCAATGTGTGCGTCATACTAATTGGTGTATTTTGATTGTGGCAGAGAGATCTAAAATGACAGCAGGAAATGGAGTTGCTACTAATGGTCCTGCAAAACCGGCAGGTGGCAAAGATATATCTGCCTACAGTGTTGTGCAAGTTGATAGACTTAATCACACTCCTCCATTACCGTCAGTCCTCCTTGGGTCATTCAAGTTAGAGCATGGCCCTCCTTCATCTGCTGCAGGAAACCCTGGTATACTTCTACTGTGTGAATTGCTATGCAGATGAATCAGCATTTGCCATTTCTTTGTTTGTATTGATTCACTCTACAGAAATAGTGAATGTTTTAGAGTTTTTTTAAAAGAAAAAAATCAACAAATTTTACAGCTATTCCAGGCCTTCATACTTAAAGGGCCTATGTTCTGGGTTTGTTACTATTAGCAGAAGCCCAATTGTGTGCGCAACAATCTCATTTTTGAGTGATTTACTTAAACATGAATCCCTTTTTCAATTAGAGATTTTTCTTTCCTATCTATCTAATGTTTTCTTTCCCATTTGTTTTGATTCTTTGAGTGGTTCTTGCAACTATTGAAAAATGAAGATGTGAAGTGAGACCATTTTCTCGTGTGTGGGTTGAATACATCCGTTCTTTCACAAAATATCTGCTTTCATCTTCTCTTGTTCCCAGCGAGCACTTTTGGTTTTGAGTGAACGTTTTGCTCTTTGTCTACAACTACTGCTTATGATTGATGGTTTCAGATGAGATTGCAAAGCTGTTCCCAAATCTTTTCGGTCAGCCTTCCGCACAATCGGTACCAAGTTCTGCACCAACATTACAGACAGATGTGAAGTTGAAAATAGGTGTTGTGCTCTCTGGTGGGCAAGCTCCAGGAGGGCATAATGTCATTGCTGGCATTTTTGGTAAATATCTTGAAGATCTGTTAACTGCCAGATATTATTTTGGTGCATCTTGCTTTTCCTGTGTATCTGCCATCTGTACACAGATTGTCTGTGATAATTCTCTTGCTACATTGCAAGTTGCTGGATAAGCAGGAATCAGGATTATTAAATATTATTAGAAGTCTAGAGTTAAGTATTTAGTGAGTATGCTGATTCTGTATTCTTGCAGACTACTTGAGAGATCAAACCAAGGGCAGTTCTCTGATTGGATTCAAAGGTGGCCCTGCTGGAATAATGAAGTGCAAGTATGTGGAGATCACAAGTGAGTTCCTGTATCCATACAGAAATCAGGTGAGATTATCCATAATGACCTATGTACTACTATCTTTTGGCCAGAATGAGTATGGCTTAATTGCTTAACTAACAAAGTTTCTCCATTCCAATAATGTAGGGTGGTTTCGACATTATCTGCAGCGGGAGAGATAAAATTGAGACCCCTGAGCAGGTTTGTCATCTACATGAGATTCATAATTCTTTCTGAGCTAGGTTTTCATTATCTTAGTAGTTTTGAGAGAGCATAGGAGCGTGACGAAAGCAGTAGTGTCATAGTGAGCAAACTAGACTTTTACAATTGGAGATTTATCAATCTGAGTTTATTCAGCCGATTGTATATCTTAGTGTCCAGATAAGAAATTCAAAACGCATATGTCAGTTATGTGTTACATTTCTTCCATATCTGTTAGGTCAGAAAGGTAATGGATTTCTGCAATGGGCAAATAAAAGATGAAGTTTGGTGGGTGCTACACCATACTCCAGGGTCATATATACTTCATGCTTTTTCAATGCGGAAGCTGCGTAGGAAGTTGCACAATTCTCCTAATGTTCCCCTGTCCATGGATCAAGCTGTGCAAGTGTAAAACTAAGATTGATGATGGTGTAAGCTTACTTACCTGTTGTATTGCAAAGTTCACTGCTGAGCAGTAATGGTGCCAGCAAGGTCCCCTAGCTTATTTAAACTCAAAATATTTTTGTAATCACAAAGTTTTATGGAGCATTTGTGAATCGTATGCATAGTTTTTCCATACGCACACCATACGGCAAACGCATACGGGTACGGAAGTATGAAAAAAGTATGGAATCTTTTCAAAAATATCATACGTGATATCATACTCCTAGCACAAGAAATATTGAAAACTTGAAGTATTATATATACAATAATATAATATTAAAGATGAGAATTTTGTTGGCAATTATTGCTTAGGGTGTAGTATATATGTATGGGTATAATGGAGGAGAGTATATGAGAGTGAATTTGCATAAAAACAATGTGAAATTGTTATGTGTTTGTACTCAACTCAAATTAATGAGACAAGAGAAAAATTTGAGGTACGAAAAATTTCATACTCCCACCATACGCATACGGGTATGGAAGTACGGTATTTTTTCCATACGAGTCCGAAAATAACTATGATCGTATGTAAGTGTAGGCCGAGTTTGTGATATGCACTTAATGCACCTCAGCCTCTCTTCTTGAATTTCTGTTCTGTTATGGGCCAGTTCAAGCAAGCAGAAGACACAGCTGTGAAACTTGATTTAGATGGACTTGTAGTGATAGGAGGGGATGATTCAAATACAAATGCATGCCTTCTAGGGGAGTATTTCAGGTACATTATCTTAATCCAGTCTCAGGTGCTCAGCTTTGAAATTGGTAGATATCGAAGGCATGGTTGAGTATGGTCAAAGCTAACTGTCTATGTTACACTCATCTAACACAGGGGGAAAAAAATCAAGACACAAGTAATTGGCTGTCCAAAAACCATCGATGGTGATTTGAAATGTGCTGAAGTGCCAACCAGCTTTGGTTTTGACACTGCTTGCAAAGTGAGTGACGTTGTTGAATAGGTGGTTTGATTTCAAATCATTCTTATTCTTGAAACATTTTGATATACGTGATTTTCTGGTGCAGATTTTTGCAGAGATGATTGGGAATGTTATGATTGATGCTCGATCTACTGGAAAGTACTATCATTGTATGTACTTGAAAATTCTTTCCGTGTATACAGTTTTGAATAGATGTTTTGTACTTTGGCCCTTTGTAATCACGGGCATTTGAATGTAAGATGTTTGATGTTTGCTTGTAGTTGTACGACTCATGGGTAGAGCTGCATCACATATAACATTGGAATGTGCCTTACAGACACACCCTACTATTGCGGTCATTGGTGAAGAGGTATCTAAATTTTGTGCAGTATTAATTATTTGATTCTTTTATGTGAATATTTGATTTCTCTTTTTATAAGAACACTTTTTGTCTCTATTCTTGTGTACACAATCTTGAATAATGAAAAATTCTATCCAAAGACTACATTGATTACCCATGTGTCCCAGCAACATGAATTTCTAGGAGTTGATTCACTGTCTTCTTGCTTTCTTCAGGTTGCTCGATTCAAGCAGACTTTGAAGCAGGTCACAGATTATATCACAGATATTATAGTAAAGCGAGCTGAACAAGGTAAAAACTATGGTGTCATACTCATTCCAGAAGGATTGATCGACTTCATTCCGGAGGTACGATTCTGGTTATTAAGCAAGTTCATGCTTGAATATTAAGTGTGGCATACATGATCTTTATATCGGAGATATATCTTCAGGTCCAGCAACTAATAGCGGAGCTCAATGAAATTCTAGCACAAGGTGTAGTGAGCGAGGATGGCCTTTGGAAGGCCAAGCTTCAACCTCAATCTCGTGCTCTTTTTGAATTTCTACCTCAAAGTATATGTGAACAGTTACTTCTAGAGAGGGATCCTCATGGAAATGTACAGGTTTGTATCTCTTATTGTAAGGCTCAGGTTGTTCAGGTTATCCACCATATACTGACTTCTTTGAGAAGCATAAATTATGGATTCCCAGCTATTTGTGCAATTCACTGCCTTTTATCCTTGAAATCCTTGATTAAAGTCTATTGGCATTGTGTGGATGGAAGGTGGCAAAAATTGAAACCGAGAAGATGCTGATTAGTATGGTTGAAACTGAGCTTGCAAAGCGTAAAAGTGCAGGCTCTTATACCGGAACCTTCAAAGGCCAGTCACACTTCTTTGGGTATACTTTCTTACTCCTGGGAATTTTAGGTAATTTGGCATTAACGTTTGTTTTGGTTGTCATTTTGAAAATGTCTAAAAGAGGTTTATCAACATTAATGAAGCGTCATGTTTTACTTAATCTGTTTGGACTTCAGATTAAAGATAATAGTTTTTCTGTCAAGCACAGCTGATTTTTTTTGAAGCTTATCCATCCTTTTGTATATCTGATCATGAACGAATACCTTTTTTCTACTATGGTCCATGTCAAACAGAACATAAATAGGGATTCTTTTTTGATGATCAGTACTGTGGATGTGTGATATCTGTTCTTTCTTTTAAGTTGTTGGAGTGATGTTGATTAATTACAGAACTTTACATTATCTAAAAATCTATGATACCTGTTTGCTTGAAGATGTAGCATTTCTTCTCTGAAACATTTTGTTCTTGACTTTTCTGAGTTTTGAAGAAAACTAGAAGTTCATTTACCCTGAAAATTTGATGCTTGTTCTCATGTTTAATCATTGTCCTCAATGATACTTCTGAACCAAAACATATAATTGGGATAAGTGTCAGAGAGTTAACTAGAGTTTGAAATATCAGATATTGTGGAATAGAGAAGATCAACAAGTCTCTCTCCTTCCTACCTAACATTTACTGGTTAGTAGTAGCTCTTGTCTTGGACATACTTAAGGAATCTATCTCAGGCCCGTGAGCCTGTATATGCGCATCATAAGTGCTGTGAATAACCTTGGAATCTTTGTCTAGACCTTAATCACTTATGGTGAACGTATCACCAGAAGCAAACTTGGCAAGTTGTCCTTCTCTCTAATCTGAAGATGCTTAAATAAATAAACAAAAAAAGAATCTCAAAGCAGACAAAACTTTTTAATTGATGAGGTTTAATAATGGAGACAACTTACAACTAATAGAAATGTTATTCCTAGTAGTGTGCTCTAATGCCAAATGTTAGAGAAAAGAAATGGTGTGCCTGGGACTCTCCGTGCAACCAATTATATAGCCCTTGCCTCGTCACCTTCTCCAAAGGTCTCACTATTCATCTGGTCATCATGAATAGGATACCAATTATAGAGTCCTGACTTTTAGCCTTGGCTGTCTCCCGAGCTAGGAACCTTGACAACTTCCTTGTTCTTTCAGGCACATGGCTTGCCTAAAATATAACAGTTATGTACATTGCTTCGTAGATGCTTATGAATATTTTGAACTTCACATCATTGGTTGATCTAATGATTGAAATAATGAATCCTGAATTTACAGTTTCTCATATTTACATACACAAAATTCATTTTGGTGATAAATATGTAAGGGCATTACGTTTCATGTTGATTTTCATTATTCTTCTAGGTATGAAGGAAGATGTGGCATGCCAACAAACTTCGATGCAACATATTGTTATGCCCTGGGATACACTGCCGGTGCTCTTTTACATGCTGGTGAAACTGGCCTTATAGCCTCGGTAACTCCTATTTCAAGTGTTATTTTGTTGGATGGTAAACATTCTTCTCACACTTTGTGTTTTATCTTAGGTTGGCAATTTGACAAAGCCTGTGAGGGATTGGACTGTTGGAGGGACAGCTCTTACTCAGCTCATGGATGTTGAAAGGCGAAAAGGTTGGAAGTTTTAATGTTAGGGACGATGTAATTGAAGCAATGGCATGCGCAGACTGTGACATGTGTTGTATTCATGTAATGTATTGGGAAAGTCATGAATAATTTTGCTGTTCTTATGCAGGCAAGAATAAACCAGTTATCAAGAAGGCGATGGTGGAACTAGATGGTATGAAAGCTTTTCTGTCTAGCTACTTGGATAAGTTGGAATTTATAAGAAGCTGTTGTTTTCCTTCAACAATGCTTTTATGAGGACGCCTGTCTTCTTTATCATACACATGGAGAACCAAAGAGACATACTTCAACTATTCTTTTTGCTTAACCATGTGTTCTTGACACCTTAAGTTGAGGGAGAGTCTTCATGCATGTTGATTAACAGAGTGGTTGAGACACCGAGGCTCAATATGGTAAAAGGTTCATTCAGAATCTCTCTGAGATAAGCTAATTAAGATATACTACACATTTATTGAGAATTCGTCTCTGTTTTGGCTTGATATTTCTAACATCTCCCTTTTTGTAGATATCAGTGAGCTTCACCTTTAGCAGTAGAAAATTTATGTGAATAGTCATTTTTAGAGGACATTGGAGATTTGAATTGATGGCAAATACATGTTCTTAGGGAAGAGGTGATGGAAAGTTTCATTTGTGCAAGTTCTTCATTTGAATCAACACGTTTGATGCTGTGTTAAGCATTGATTGTAGTACATTTAGTATTTCGTTTATAGGTATTTGGTGAAAGTCATGAAGGTTTAAATGAGCACTCAATTTGTACATGTCATGCTTCCTTCATGACAAAAATAAGTCAGGCTTAAATGTCAAATTTTATATTGTGAAGGATTCAAGTGCTTGAGAAATTAATGAGATTATTAGATGATGAACCGACAATTCATGTAGAAAGCCTGAAAAGCTTCCTGTGCTCTTATTTCAGGTGCTCCTTTTAAAAAGTTTGCTTCCATGCGGCAAGAATGGGCATTTGAGGATAGATTCTGCAGTCCAGGTTCTTTGCCTTCTCTCCCATAAAAAAAAATTTTGGATCCTTGTGAAAAGGAAAATTATGTAACATGTCTTACTTGGTATTTCAGGCCCTATACAATTCGCAGGTCCAACAGCTGATGAAACAAATTATACACTGATGCTGGAACAAGGTTGTGAGGTGGTCTTTTAGATGTAGCACTGGATCTTGGGTTTTGTTATTCTCAATATCCTAGACATACGGGTGAATAATTCATTGCTTGAACGAGGAACAGGATACAAAAGTGCTGCTAAACCTCGTTGTAGTGAGTGAATTCTCTTTTTTGCTGAAGTGAGGAATAGTATTCATGTACTCTTCTTGACATGTTGAGCCACCATCTTCATATTCATTGCACTTCCTTGGATTCTCTTTCACTGTGAAAGAATTCATTGCTTGTTTGCTTGAAATTTCAAGCTCATCAAGGTTTCATATGAACTAGTTTCACCTTGTTGAGATGGCCCACCAACATCAATGGAGGGATTTTTGTAATTGGAATGCTATAGCTTTGTTTACCTTGTCTATCCACATCAATGGAAGGAGTGTTGAGTATGTTTTTGAAGTGGATGGAGATTTCAGGCGAATGCTGTCTCTTTGTATGCAGGTTCATATGTTATAATCAACTGGATTACAGCTGTCATTTATCAGCGGATCAGCGAAAGATGCACTATTTTGTTAGTGTAAATGTTCCTCAGTATGCTGAGGTATTATGAACATACAAAATTGCTCTGTTAAAATCTTTGTATGTCGAGGTATTAAAAACACCTAATATGTAAAGCTCGGAGCACAATTCCCTTTGAATTTGGTTCTCTTCGTGAAATACTTCAAAACCCTTAAAATTTCATTGGAATATTCTATTGTATGGTCATATATATTGATTCAGTGGTTTTGATAAGAACAAAATATGCAGAAATTTGTAATATTAATGAAATGTGTACGAAACAGTACTCGTAAAGGATTGATCATGTAGGTGCTTTTGACTAAAACATTTACATCTCTGCACTACAATGACCTACGTATGAGTTGGACACCAACATTGTTCGAAATCAAGTAATTCATAGAAATTCGTAGAAATTGACTAAAGACAAATATTACCGCTGCATCTTGCTTTATATTTGATAAACTAGAATGGTCGAAAATAAAATTGGTAAACAAGTCCACGTCCCACCGTGGGTTGGTTTGGCACTAGTTTGTGAGGTGGTCTTGTGTTCAACCCTCCAGGTTAGACATGTAATGGCTTTGGTCAGTCTAAACCAGTTGCAAGCATGTCTAACCCTTGCTTTATGGTATATGGGGGGTCTCATGGGTACTATGTCCATTCACTTGTACAATTGTTTTTTCAAAGTTAAGCTCGGGGGAGTAGGTGCTTGTCAAGCTTTCATTTCCAACAAAAAAAAAAAAAAAAGATAAACAAGCAATGGAGAGCTGAAAATCAGCTTTTCATGCTAGCATGACAAGAATAGAGATCTGCCATCAATAGTGAAATTTTACTAGTGTGATATGAAAGATGTAAGGAATGATGGTGAAAAGCTGTTCTATTTTGTCCATCCACAGAATGAGGCTAGCTTTTTGGTGGGTAGGAAAAAATGAAACCGCAATGATCCAGGTTGCTTTATATGGAGTCATAACACAAGTAAGGCTGTTGATAGAGTACCGGCAGAGAGAGAGAGACTAAAAAATTTACTTATAGATGAATCAAACAGTGAAATTTGTAAGTAACAGTATTCCATAGAGAAAGAAGGAAGTTTTTCCGGTTATGTAAGGAATAAAGCGATTCTTTTTTTTTGTAATTTTTATTTTTTGAAATAAACTCATAAAGCTACGAAATTTAAACTGACCAGTCGTTATGTGACAGCCATCGAATATTTCATTCACTCTCCTTTCTTTGATTGAGATGCTAGCATAAGTAACAAATTCTTGTTATGTTTAGGCTTTGTGGTAGAGACAATATGCATTGAAGCTATGAATGAGAACTAAGCCTCCAATATTTGAATTTGATAAGGAGCTGGTAGAAGTGTTAAAAAATTTTGGAATTAATAATCTACAAGTTATGAATGAGGAGAACTAAGTCTCTAATATCTTAAGGAGTTGGTAGAAGTGCTAAAACGATTTTGAAATCAATAATCTATATAAGAGGTTTATTATTAGAGGTAATGTCAAGTTTTAATTTTAAAAATGTGAACCCAACGTAGTGGTTCTTATAAGACTTCTATTAAAATTTTATGTACTGACGAGGAGCCGTATGAGGTGGAAGTCTCACGTAGGGTTCTGTGTAGCGACGGGTTTAATTTCTTTTCCTACATTGTGCCTAAAGAGTTGAGGAGAGATAGTTCATCAAACTGTTTGCAAGGGCCAGTTCAATTCTCTTCCCCAGGGATCCGCCAACTGGGGCAGCCCTGTGGTCAGAAAAAAGGAACCAATTGTGGAAGAAAGAAACCTTGTTTTTAACCTTGTATCCATGAATTTTCGTATGATTGTGGACTTTTGAATAAAAGTTGGTACTATATTGAATAGAATTCTTCTATATCCATAGAGAGGCTAGTTCTCTCATGTGGGTAGGAAGAGATGAAACTACAATGATCTAGTTTTCTTTTCATGGAGTCATACCACATCAACCAAGTTGTTGCTCACAATTGGTTATTCCATAATAGATAGTGTCATGGACACAAAGGGAATCATCTTTGACCTTACACTTTGTGTGAATTTTTTTCTCATAATTGATTCCAAATTCGAAGAAACTCATTGTGTTCGGAACATGCCGAAACTCTAAGATCGATTGTCTACTTGCTTATATTCAGAGCTCTTGTTTTGGATTGTTGACATCATTGATGATATCATCAATTCATAATCACCCATGAACATCTATGTAAGAGGAGGGCTTGTTCAATTGCTCTTTGTTTTTGTCCTATCTAGTCTTATTTTTGGACATGTAGTCTTGTCTCAATTTCTAGAATATCTAAAGAGCACCAATCAAGACTCATGAATTTCATAAAAAGAATCCAATGATGTCCAAGCTAGAGAACATGTCTGCTCCTTGTGGAACTCCCCTCTTAAGGGCGAGATGATGTCATGGGCACAAAGGTATCAATCTTCAATCTTAGATTTCATGTGAGTTTATATATCTCATGATTGGTTTCAAATCTGATCAAATTAATGCGATCATCACATTCGCACATATCAAAGCCCTAAGATCGACTGTCTATTTGCCTAATTTTGACATCTCAAGGTCTTGTTTTGGATTGTTGACATCATCGATGATATCATGAATTCGTAATCGCCCTTGAATATCTATATCAAGAGGGCTTGGCCACATATACCTTTGCTCTTGCCAATGCCAGTATTGGGAGTCTTTCCAAGTTTCAGTTTTAGTTCTTGTCTTGCTCCTTGTTCTTGGATATTTAGTCTTGTTATCTTGTGATCTCGCAATAGAGATTTTGTCAAGTTATTTTTTGTATCTAGTTTATCTCCCTCAAGGGAGTTCTTGTAATTTAGATATCTTGCTTCATACCTAGAATATGAGGATGTTGGATCTCTTATATTGTGTCCATTCCAATTATCCATACTATCAATAAAGGATCGAGGGACTTCTTGTAACAATTCTATATTTTTGTATCATTTCCCTTATGTGGGTGTCTAATCAGAGAGCACAATCTAGTGCTCCCTTGATAGATAGTGAGAGGTTGGAAAAATATTGATAGATGTATAAAGATGGAAACATTTGTAAGTAATAAGTAATGTTTGAAAAGGTAGGATGCTTTATGGGTAAAAGAGGAATGAAGAAAAGAAAAGTATTTGAAGAAATAGAGATTATTTAATAGCTACCAAATTTAAAGTAGTCTAAGTCTTAATATGATAATCATTGAATATTTCAGCAGTTGTTTGTTAATGGAGACACTAGCAAAAGTATTGATTTTTTTTCCTTTGTTTAAAAAATTTTCTTGTTTCCAAGGTGATTTTTTTTTCTTTGTTTAAAAAAGTTTCTTGTTTCCCTTGGAAAGGAATCTTACCTTCCTTAGAGGAGAGGCAGATGGAGCTCATTAAACCCATTGTGTAAAATCTAGTATGCAATTGGGGGGGGGGTTAGTTAAGTTCGTCTTAGTTGCTTCCTTCCTAGGTGAGTATTCCTAAATATATGAAAGCTCTATTTGGAGATTGGGCCCCATGATGGATCCCCTTAAGGGGAGAGGATGTCATCCTCCCTTTCGATCTCTTGTATTGGCTTGTATGCAATATGATGGCATGTTAGTCAATAAAGATGAGAATCGGATGGGCATGCGCACACCTCCTACGAATTGATGCTCTTTGTGGGGTATGCTGGTGATTAGTCCTTCTCAAAGTCCCTTATAATCCAATATCGTGTTCGAGGCATCGAGTATCTCATAACCTTGGTTCTTTTTGGGGTTCGCCTTGGTTCTTTTTGGGGTTCAATAGATCATTGGTTTTGCATTGGAAGGTCACATATAAGTCTTGTTTAGAAGATGAAGTCGGTGGATAAATTTTGCCTTCTAAGTGGGATAGATCTTTTAATTCCCCATTCCTTACGCAGAAAATCAATACAAAAAATCGGGTAGAAACAACATGGGATTTAAGTTATGAATGAGACTAATTAAGTGTCCAAAATGTTAGAATCCGATAAGGAGTTTATAGAATAAAGATCATTGGAACAAGTATCTGATTGATTTTTGAAATTTAACTTAGATACATGTGAGAGAAAAAATTGTAACCATCTAAGTGATAGCGCCTTTTATGCGCAAAATAACAAAATTCATTTAAGAGGTTTAGCTAATTTGGTGCTCATCTTCAAAACTATGAAAACAAAGTAGAAGTCTTAAAAGACTTTGTTCAAAGTTGTTACACTTATGTGTTCCTCAAGTAGCTTTGATGTGAACCTTTTCCCTATACATGGGCACTTTTTACTCTAGTGCTGGCTAGAGGTTTTTTCCCCATGTTACCACATACTTGATACTCTCATATGTGGTGGTACAAAAGTACTTAGGTATATTATTCAGCTCTTACTTCAGTTCAGTTCATTGTCAATAGAGAGAGCTATTCCAGCCAGTGTCTTCTCCATGTGTCTTGTTGCGTTTGTGCTCCTTGTGTGTGCTTCTTGTGTGTCTCTCGCACTTCTACACACATCCAACAGTGGTATCAGAGCAGGTTTAGCTCCTTCTCAAGTTTTGGTTTTTTGCATCGCAATGTGCACGCACTTTTAACAGTGCAAATCGACTTCGGAGCATAGAACTGTGAATTTCAATAGTCAATAAACATTTCCACCAAGTGCGCTGGGGTTTTACCCCCATTTCGAAGCCATTCGTGCAGTCAGAATCGCCATCAGAGTGACGGTTTGTGAGCTAAAATTTCAGTATTCATTTAAGCTTTCGTCGAAGTGAAGATTTTGTCACATTCTTGTTCTTTAGTGAAATGGAAGGCAACAATGACTTGTTTGGCATGCTTCAAGATGAAGATAATCTTGATGAGACCAACTATCCGATGTCTTCTTACATGATGAAGCATGTTCTTGTTGCTAAACAACTTTGGAACATAGTGGTAGATGTAGATCGAAGACCTGCAAGTTCTTCTACTTCATAGTCTACTGTCACAGATGGAGCTTCTTCTTCAACTAGAGTGGTTTCTCCTTCTCCACCTACACAAGAGAAGCTTAGATGGGATGGAAAAGATGCTCAAGCTCATGCTTTGATTGCACTTTCTGTGAAGCATCATATAGTTCCACACATTCGGTCATGCTCTACATCATGACAGGCATGGGACACTCTTGCTTCTTTGTATGCCGTGCGTAATGAAGCACATGTTTCATACTTGAGGAAGCAACTTGAGGATGTATGTATGGCTGAAAATGAGTCAGTGGATGTGTATGTGACATGCATCAAGGACTTGAAAGAGCAATTGGCAAACATAGATGAGATCATTCCGGATGCATAACTCATTTCTACAGTGTTGAAAGGATTACTGGAATCTTTTCAAAGCTTTGCTACTACTCTCCGTTTGATTGCAAAAGGGAATCCAAATATGTATGCATTTGATGAGGTCGTGTCTCTTCTTTTGCAAGAAGAGCAATCTAGAGTAAATAGGAGTGGTTTGATTGAGGGAATGCAAGCACTTGCTATCTCACAAAAGGGGAAAAGCAAGTATGGTTTAGCTTTGGGTTCATCAAAACCAAAGCCTCAAGCTTCCTCTTCCACTCATTCCTCTAATGATGGTGATTTGCAAAAAAAAAAGAAGAGATACAAATATTGCCGGAAGGCTAGTCATACTATTGATGAGTGTAGAAAGCTTGCTAATCGCAATGAAAAGAAGAAGGAATCCAGCATGTCTATTGCTGAAAATTCAGCAAACGTAAAGAATGATGAAGCTAACATGGCTCAAGATTTTTGGGCATGTGTTGTTACATGTCATTATGATGCTTCTTTGCATTCTTAATGTATGGTTGTGAGGGAGGCTGATTCGGATTGGTTCTTTGATAGTGGTGCTTCAAAGCACATAACTTCATGCAAAAGATTTTTTGCCTCTTTGAAAGATGCACCTAAAGGAGGACATGTGGTGTGTGCAAACAATGCCTCTTATCCTATTATTGGCGTAGGAGAAATTGAGCTTATGGCTGCAAATGGAGGTGTGATTCTCTTGAAAAATGCATTGTATGTGCCCGGTATCAAGAAGAACTTAATTTCAGTTCCATTCATTGTCAAAGTTGGACATCATGTACACTTTGTTGATGATAAGTGTATGGTTCATGATTTCAGCAATGGCGATGTTATCATGATATCCGGTACATTATGTAATGGTTTGTATCGCATGGATACATACAAGAGGGCTGCCTCGAATGCCTTGGTTGCTCATACTTCTTCCATGGCTGAAATGGAGCTTTGGCATGCTCATTTGGTCACTTGAACTTCAATAGTTTGCTTTACTTGCAAAAGAAGGACATGGTTATTGGTTTGCCTACACTTGAGTCCATTGAAAAGCATGCATGTGAAGGTTGCGTTCTTGGAAAAATGCATCGTGCTTCTTTTCCAAAAGATAGTCATACACACACTACAAGAAAATTGCAGCTTGTTCATAGTGATGTATGTGGTCCTGTCAAGACTCCATCTTTGGGAAGCATGTATATTTTGTTACCTTCATTGATGATGCTACTTGCCATACATGGGTGTATCCTATGAAAGCAAAGAATGAGTATTTTCTTGCTTCAAAGCATTTTTAGCTATGGCTAAAAATTTTTCTTCACAAAAGCTTTTGACTCTATGCACAGATTGTGGTGGTGAATAAATGTCACATGAGTTTAATGCTTTTCTTCGTGAAAGAGGTATTTCACACCAATGTACAATGCCATATACACCTCAACAAAATGGTGTTGCCGAGCGTAACAATAGAACTCTACTTGAAATGGCACGATGTATGGTTAAAGGAAAGCATCTTCTTGATAAGTTTTGGATGGAAGCAGTCATGTGCGCAAATTATGTGTTGAATTGCTGCCCTACAAAAGCATTGAGAGTCATCACTCCTTATGAGGCTTGGAATGGTCATAAGCCTATGGTTAATCATATGCGTGTGTTTGGTTGTTTGGCATATGCTCTTGTGCCATCACAAGAATGCCACAAACTTGATGACAAGGCAAATAAATGTATATTTGTTGTTTATGGTGCTAAAAGTAAGGGATATTGTTTGTACCATCCATTGACGAACACAATTATTGTGAGTCGAGATGTGGTATTTGCTGAAAATTCAGTTTTCCCTCTACTTGAATGCAAAAAATAGCCAAAAGTTAGCTCACAAGATGTGTTTGATACACTGATGGCTTTGTTCCAAAATGGTGCGCATGACTATGGCCATGTAGGCCAACCAACTGAGGCTCAAAGGGCTGAAAAATTCCAGCCAAATAGGGCTAAAAATGTAGAGAATTTCCAGCCAAACATGGTTGAAAAATTTCAGCCAAAAATTATCAAAACTACTGGAAATTTCTAGCCACATATGGCTGAACATTTGCATCAAAATATGGCTGGAAATGAGCATGAAATTCAGCCCACGCATGATATAAATGTTAATGATTTATTACATAATGAACACACGTCTATCAAGAGTGCACAATCTATGCCAAAGTGGCTAAAACAAACTTTGCAGGACAGCAAATTGAGTGCACCTTTACTTGGTAGAACAAGATCAAGCTCTGACCATGCATCAAGTAATTTTGTGGATTATTCTCTTATTGGTACAACATGTAATGAAGAGCCACTTTCTTTTGAAGATGCATGTGATGATCCACAATGGATGAGTGCTATGCAATTAGAAATGGATTCCATACATAGGAATGGTACTTGGGAGTTATGTGAATTGCCAAAAGGAAAGAATGCCATTGGTATAATGTGGGTTTACAAGATTAAGAGAAAATCTGATGGTAGCATTGATCGCAACAAAGCTAGATTGGTTGCCAAAGGATATGCACAACAATATGGCATTGTCTATGAGGAAACTTTTGCACCTACTTCACGCATGACTACCATTCTTACCGTGGTTGCATTGGCCACCCATCGAGGTTGGAAAGTGCATCAGTTGGACATAAAAATAGCTTTCTTGAATGGTGATTTGCAAGAAGAAGTTTATGTGAAGCAACCTCATGGATTTTCTATGAAAGAGAAAGAGCATATGGTTTGTCACTTGCATAAAGCCTTGTATGGTCTCAAGCAAGCTCCACGTGCATGGTATGACAAAATCCATAAGCACTTGATTGCTCTTGGCTTCACATGTAGTCCGAATGAAAGCAAACTCTATGTATGCAAAAATGGGGTTGATCTTATAGTGCTTGTTCTTTATGTCGATGACATACTCTTGACTGGGTCATGTGATGCAAAACTTGACATTCTTATGGTTGATTTGCAGCATACTTTTGATGTCACTTATCTTGGTCTTTTGAGCTACTATCTTGGCATCCAGTTTGTATCCGTTGAGGGGAGAATTGTTATGCATCAAGCAAAGTATGTTGAAAAACTACTTCAACACTTTGACTTTGAGGATTGTAAGCCAGTTTCTACACCAATTGAGATAGGATTCATGTTCTCAGTTGAGGATTCCAGTGATGCATTTGACACTTCTCTTTATCAACAAGCTGTGGGATGTCTTATATATGCATGCAACACAAGGCAGAATATACAGTATGCAGTTTCCCAGTTGAGTCGATTCATGCATAGCCATGGCACTAAGCATTGGCAAGTGGTGAAATGTGTTTTTAGATATCTCCGAGGCACTTTGAGCTTAGGTCTCTTTTATGGCAGAGATATTCAGCCATGCTTGCATGCTTTTACAGATAGTGATTGGGCTTGTTGTCATGATACTTGCGTGTCCACTAGTGGTAATTGCTTTTTCCTTGGAGACTCATGCATATCTTGGTTGAGTAAGAAGCAACCTATAGTGGTGACATCGAGTTGTGAAGTTGAGTATAGGGCAGTTTTCACAGCTACAGTGGAGTGTATATGGCTTAGATGCCTATTGATGGATCTTTGCATGGAGATTGATGCTACTACACATATTCTCACTTATAGTCAAAGTGATTTGGTTGTTGCACGAAACCCAGTGTTTCATGCACGGACCAAACATATTGAGGTGCATTATCACTATGTGAGAGAGCGCCTTCATGCAGGAGATATTGATTTGGTATATGTGCCTACACAAGATAATGTGGCACACATATTCACCAAAGCTCTTCCACGGGCAACGTTTGAAGCCTTTTACAAAGCTTTAGGCTTATTACCTTGTGGGGGCTGATCTATCACTCCTTGTATGTGTTCACATCATTCGCTCTAGGGGAGTTTGTTACACTTATGTGTTCCTCGAGGAGCTTTGATGTGAACCTTTTCCATATACATGGGCACTTTTTACTCTAGTGCTGGCTAGAGGTTTTTTCCCCATGTTACCACATACTTGATACTCTCATATGTGGTGGTACTTTGTACTTAGGGATATTATTGAGCTCTTACTTCAGTTTAGTTCATCGTCAATAGAGAGAGCTATTCCAGCCATCATCTTCTCCGTGTGTCTTGCTGCATTTGTGCTCTTTGTGTGTGCTTCTCGTGTGTCTCTCGCACTTCTACACACAGCCAACAAAAGTTTCCTCTAAAGCGAGTATCATTCAAGTAAAAAAGCTTACTTGCACCTTGTATCATGTAATATAGATTATTACCAACCATTGAACGAAAGTTATTATTATTATTAAAGATTTCTATAAAAAATTACAAACAAAAGCATGTATAAAAGTTATCGCAAAAAACATCTCTAATTTACCTTCAAGTTTTGAATTTCAATTGTGTTCCATGATAATACATCACGATATTCCAACTACACAAATTAAGAGAGAACAGTTAGATCAAAATTAGTTGCTTTTGTCACAATCCACTCGAATATCAAGTCTCAATATCTTCTTTGTCTTGTATCAAGAAACACAATCATTTGTTTAAGATAGTTAGCTTCATCATCATCACTCATGAAATGAAGAAAAAGTTTTGAATTTCAATTGTGTTCCATGATAATACATCACGATATTCCAACTACACAAATTAAGAGAGAACAGTTAGATCAAAATTAGTTGCTTTTGTCACAATACACTCGAATATCAAGTCTCAATATCTTCTTTGTCTTGTATCAAGAAACACAATCATTTGTTTAAGATAGTTAGCTTCATCATCATCACTCATGAAATGAAGAAAGAAAATTTTCTCATATGTTTCAAAAAAAATCTTTTTTTATGTGTTGGGGCTACAACTCTGAATGAATTACCGGCTGAAGCTACACAATACGGAATGAATTACCAACTGAATGAATTACCAACTGAACGTGTATATATGCCTATAACCCATTAGGGTTATAAGCATATATACAAGTAGGGGAAAAAACATCCAAAAGAGGAAAAAAAGTGCCTTGGTGGTCCTAAGTGTGTTCAGACACATCACTATCAAAATATACCAATAAATCCCTCTTAGGAGTGATGAGGTAAACAAGGAGCTGTCACTCATGTATAAAGGAGTATCAAGCTATGTGGAAGGAGATCAATCCACAAAAGGAAGTAAGCCCAAAGCATTACAAAGAGCCGAGTACCATTAAGGTGGTGAAAGATGCACTTAATCGCCTGCCAATGGTTGACACTTGGCAAATGCATAAACTTCAAAAACTCTTTATTGGCTATCTAATGATATTTAGAGCACCTCAATTGGAGGTGTGTAGCTCAAGATATACACAAAATAGGCATCTGCTATCAATTTTATCTTCAGCTATAACAGTGTTGCTTTGTATTTTGCATTTGTGATGAGCTAGCATTTGGAATATGGACCTATGCTCTTCCATAAAGTTGTAGCTACTTTTTCAAGCTATGCATAACAAGTTTAATTGCCTCAATTAGATCTTTAAAACTCAAGTTACTGCCAAAAAATTGACCTACTGTGCAAGTGATTGTAGATTCTGTTGGAGACAATGTCATAAAAGGTATCCAAAAATCCTTAAGTACAGTTTGTATATAAAGTCTTCTGTGGAATATCTCATATCAAATTGGCATAGTTGCATGGATAAAGCATAATGCTCCCATGCGAATGGCATGGGTTCATTCCCCGTTTGCAGCACGCTGGCATGCAAAGTATTTTTGTTGAAAAATCAAGGCAACAATCACGTGATCACAACTATTGTTTACTTGCTTTTTAATATAGCTACAATGCTCGATTGTTGTAGTTTTCATGAAATTGGAAAGCAGTCATTATTCTAGTAGTTTTTTAGTGCTTTTAATTATGCTTTTGAAGGAGCACAAAAAACTATATAAGAAGGTCATAGATCAATTGTTAAGTATCACTCAACAAGTTGAACAAGCTCAAGCTCTTGGAGAAGAACTTGGAGGAGGTGATCAATCTTCTCAAGTTAGGAGGAGATTTTGGAGGCCATCTTGCAGGAGGAGTTTTGACATTCTTAGAGGAGTTGTGATCTACATCTTGGTGATTATCTGGAGGAGATTTTGCCAGCTTACCATCAACATCCATTGTTGATTTATTGAGTAGCAAGTCTATTTCCATTCTTACTTGCTAGGTCACTCGTTTGTGATTTAGGTTGATCAAAATTTGGTTCGCTGTAAAAGGGTTCTAAACTGTTCTTATTCTTCATATTCACACACACACACACACACACACACACACACTCTTCATACCTCTTAGGCACACAATCTCTTGTATCTAGTTCCTATTTTTGCCTAGATATAGATATTATTAGTTTGTATCATATTCATACATTGTAATTTGACATTTGAATATAGATAGTGTAGGTGAGCCTCATAGCTTATTGTTACACTTGAAATCCTATCTATTCTCTTTCTACCTCTCACTCGTCTATTTTTAAGTCTTAAGGTGTGTATGTTAAGGTTCATCTGTTGGAAGATCTTGTAAACCTATGATATATTGTTATTGTGGCCCACTACCACTTCCAACATTTGGTATCAGATCCTAGTTGACATACACCCTTAACAACATGAGTGACTATAGACTTGACAATGAAAACAAGCTTGAGGGCATGTCTAATTATCCAATGTGGAGTTTTATGATGATGAATTTGTTAGCATCAAAGGACTTATGGAATATTATCAATGTCACTTATCCAAGGCCAAGACAAGTCACAGAAGAGGCTGCTTCATCTTCTAGAAGAAGCCCTATTCTTATTTCCACTCAAGTGGAGGTTAGTGAAGAAGAAGGAACCACTCATCATCAGGAGTCCATACTACTAGATTACTTTGTACAGAAGAGCAATCTAGACGGGATTCAAGGGATGCACTAGAGCAATCTAGAGCAATCTAGACGGGAGTCAAGAGGCATATTATACCCCAACTCAAGTAATGCAGAACCTCATGTTAGGCTTGGTTGGAGTTAGAGTATCTCTATTGGAGCAAAAACCTTGCTAAGAAAGCTCATCTAAGGAGACAACTAGCCAACACAAGGATGAAAGTTGGTGAATCAGTTCAGACACATATTTTGAAGCTCAAAGATTTACGAGATCATAAACTCAATGTTGGAGTCAACATTTCAAATGAAGAGATGGTAAACACTCTTTTAAACTCACTTTCATCTAGGTATCGTGCGTTTGTTACCTCTTTATCTCTCTCTACAAGAGATAGAGAACTTTCATTTGAAGAACTACAGGTCTTGTTACTTTAAGATGAAGATCAACAAAAGATTATGGAAGAGAATGATGAAGCTATGTTATCATCATCAAAGGGAAAAAAGAAGAAGGAGACAAAGAAGGAGAAGAAGAGTAAGCAATCCAAAAAGGAAAGTAAGTCTTTTAATCCTAAGTCTTCTAGTCCTTTTCTTAATGCTTCCTCTACACCCAAAGAAAATTCTTGGGCTACATCCAATTCAAAGAAAGGAGTATGCCATTACTATAAGAAATCAAGTCATTACATAGAATAATGCAGAGCAAGGATTTTTAATGAGAATAAGAAAGCATCAAGTAATAGTGTTGAAGATGATCCAAAAACTAAACCTTCAAAGGTAGATTCAAATGCATGTGTTACCATTGAAGAAGTAGCTTTTGATTAGGCAACATTAAATGCAATCTCAGATAGTATGTGGATTTTTTATTCTAGAGGACAGGTTGCAGAAAAGGTATTTTCTTCCCTTTCTATCTGTTCATGTAGAAGAGTGACCATTGTAGATGGTCATGATTTAGATGTTGTTGGTTTTGGAGAAGTAAACCTTAAGTCAAGAGCAGGTGGAAATGTCGCAATTTCCAATGTTCTTTAAGTATCAGACATCAAGAAAAATTTGCTCTCTATCTACTTGCTTGTCAGATGGTTATAAAGTTGTTTTTAAGAAAGATTCATGTCAGATCCTCTCTCTTGAAGAAGAGCATTGTCTACTTCAAAGTGAAAATAGAAGTGGCATGTTTGTATTGTCCATAATAAGTCATGCTAATGTTGCTAGGTCTACTATACCTATAGAGAACATGAAGTTGTGGCATGCTAGATTTGGTCATATCAGTTACACAACTCTCAAGCATATCAAAGATCAAGGTATGGTGGAAAGTTTTCCTACTTTTGTTTTACAAGATGATGTAGAGTCATGTGAAGGATGTCTTGAAGGAAAGCTTCCTAAGTTACCTTTCAAGAAACATGGATTTATCAAGGCCACAAGGAAGTTGCACATCATATATTCAGATGTGAATGTTCTGATGAGAACAAATTCTATTCAAGGTTTTAGGTACTTTGTTATGTTCATAGATGATTCCTCAAGATATTAATGGATTTATTGTCTTAAAGTGAAGTCATATGTTTTTCCTACTTTCAAGAAGTTCTTAGCTATGGTTGAAAATGAAAGGTAGTCAAAGATCCAGATTTTGAGAAGCGACAGAGGAGGAGAGTACATATCTAAAGACTTTAGGTCTTTTCTCGAAGACAAAGGTATCTCTCATCAACTCACTATTGCTTACACGCCAAAACAGAATGGTGTTGCAAAGATAAAGAATAAGATACTTGTTGAGATGATGTGTAGTATGATATCCTCCAAAAAGCTTTCTCCTAAGTTTTGTTTGATGCAGTACATACAACTAATCACATTTTTAATAGGTCTTTCCACAAAAACTTTAAAGGTTCTTACAAATTATGAAGCTTATTATGGGAAGAAACCCAATGTGAATTACTTTAAATTTTTTGGTTCCCCAAATTATGTTCGCATTGAGAAGAAGGATCATGGTAAGCTTGATGTAGAAGCCATTAAAGCCATCTTTATTGGTTATGCGATTGAAAGCAAAGGATACATATTCTATGTTCCAGATACAGGTGATATCCTACTCTCACACAATGCATATATTGCAAAAAGTCAGATTTATGATAAGAAAGAAGAGATTCCAGATTTCATAAAGGCAGATGGCTATGCATTTTTCAGAAGGAATTTGGATGCTTACATTCACCCATACAAGGGGGGTGATGAACCTACTCAAAACCTAAGAGATGCAAGTGAAGAGAGAATTTCATTACTTACACCAATACATAGTGCATTATTAGTACCTCTTGAAGTTCTGACTTATGAAGTTGGAGAAGGTTCTAGAGTTCCAGAAGAAAGAGATACTGTAGAACCAAAAAGGATACCACCACTTTTCAAGGATATGCCAAAGTGGTTATATCAAACTTGGAAGGATAGTGGTATAAAGGAATATAGCGGAAGAACCAAAAGTCACACAAGGCAACAACAAGGAGACCAGTAAACTATGTGGAACAGTTTGAGATTCATAATGTTTCAGCCCTTGATTCAATTGAGAATGAACCAACTAGTGTTCAAGATGCACTACAAATTGATATGATTATCACAAGTCCTAGGATTGAGTTTAAGTACAGAGATGAGTGTATCTACATGAAACAACAAAAATACATTGAGAAATTATTGGAAAGGTTTGAGATAGATTCTAAGCCCATGTAGACACCTATGAATTTTAATGTGTTGTTACAATCAGAAGCAGATTCAGAACCATTTGATGCTACATTATATAGTCAAGCTGTCTCTAGCTTGATATATCTATGTAATACATGTCTAGATATTCAGGTTGCAGTTTCTCAAGTATACACGTTCATATATAGTTAGTCAAGATTCAGTGGAAAGAATTCAAGAAAAACTCACAAGAAGTTTTGTAGGTTATTAAACCTTGTACCATTGCGACATTGAAGGGGGGATTCTTGGAGACAATGTCATACAAGTTGTCCAAAAATCCTTAAGTACAATTCATATATAAAGTCTTCAGTGGAATATCTCACAACAAATCAACATAGTTGTGTGGGGAAAGCACAATACTCCCATCTGTAACACGCTGGCAAGGGAAGTATTTTTGTTGAAAAATCAAGGCGAGAGTGACACGATCGTGACTATTGTTTACTTGCTTTTTAAATTAGCAACAATGTCTGATTGTTGTAGTTTTTCACAAAATCCGCCATCGATAATTACTCTATTAATTTTTTAGTGCTTTTAGTTATGCTTTTGAAGGAGCACAAAAAAATCTATAAGAAGGTCACATATCAATTGTCTAGTATCACTCAACAAGCTCAAGCTCTTGGAGAAGAACTTGGAGGAGGTGATCAATCTTCTCAAGTTAGGAGGAGATTCTGGAGGCCATCTTGGAGGAGGAGTTCTCACACTCTTGGATGAGTTGTGGTCTACGCCTTGGTGATTATCTGGAAGAGATTATGCAAGCTTACCATCAACATCCATTGTTGATTTACTATGAGTGGCAAGTCTACTTCCGTTCTTACTTGCTAGGTTCTGATTTAGGTTGATCCGAATTTGGGTTTGCTATAAAACAGTTCTAAACTGTTCTTATTCTCCATATGCTCCCATGCACACTTGTCTACCTCTTAGGCACACAATCTCTTGTATCTACTTACCTATTTCTGCCTAGATATAGATATTGTTAGTTTGTATCATATTCACACATTGTATTTTGACATTTGAATATAGATAGTGTAGGTGAGCCTCATAGCTTATTGTTGCACGTGAAATCCTCTCTATTCTCTTTCTATCTCTCACTCATCTATTTTTGAGTCTTAAGGTGTGTATATTAAGGTATTTATGTTGGAAGATCCTATAGAACTGCGATGTATTAGTGTAGCCCACTACCACTTCCAACATTTGGTATCAAAACCTACTTGACATACACACTTAACAAGATGAGTGACTATAGACTTGAGAATGGAGAAAAGCTTGAGGACATTGCTAATTATCCAATGTGGAGTTTTATGATGATGAATTTGTTAGTATTAAAGGACTTATGGAATATTGTCAATGGCACTTATCCAAGGCAAGGACTCTCAATAGGAGGTTCGTGAAGAAGAAGGAATGACTTCATCATCAAGAGTCCATACTACTACCAGATTAATTCGTATAGAAGAGCAATCCAGATGGGATTCAAGGGATATCATGCAAATGCATGTGCTTACATGCAAATCCATATGCTCACATGCGTATGCATGCATATTCTTTACATGCCCAAAAAATAATGCAACAATCATGCATAAGCTTGATGCATGACTTTTCCTTGTACTAAGAATGTATTTCATGAAGTCTTGATGCATGTATATCCTTTCCTTTGTCCTGATGCACTATGATATAAAAAAATATCCTTGTGGTGCAAAAAAAAATCTTACTCAATGGAAAGGAAATCTGGAATTAAACTACCAAAATACATTCTTTGATGCACAAGGATCCTTTTTTTAAACCAAGTCTTTCATTAATGCAAACTAATGCTTGGAATGAGAAGTGGATTTTTTCATTATCCTAATCTAAACTTAATCGATTGAAATCTTGGCTATTTCAATGTGCATCTAGGATTGAGTGTAGAATAATGAAAACAAGATAAATCAAGCATTAAGGCCAAGTAGAAACTAGAAAATACTTAACTTTGATCATAGCTTCGTCCATCCTCTGATCCTTGCGAGGAGCTATAGCTATTCTTGACTTTAATCATCATGGACATGCAGTCAGATTTGGTTGGGGATGATAGCAAGCTCCAGAGAATACACAAAAAGGATCTCCGCTTAGGATTTGCAGAGATAGAACCAGAACTAATAGCATTATGCAGAGAACTGGACATCACCAAACGCCTTTATTGTAATGATGAAGTCGTTGCAGACTAATCCTCGAGGTCCAAGGATCGATTCCTTCAGCCGTGATCTTCTTTTACTTCTATATTATGCTATGGTTATGAGTTAGGAGCTAACAACGTGCATAAAGAATTTATGGCTTTTAAAGTAGAGGAATAGATCAGGCTAAGGATAAGCTATCTCGGATAAGAGAAACCTCTTCTACATAAAGGTCAAAGGTTCGAAACTCGTGCCTCATAACACGTATTTTACTCTTCGCATGCTATTGGCATGGAGTTCTACAGCGGTGACATAAAATCATTATAAACTTGACGCAGCAATCTGTCACGCTAATAGCTTGGGTCCGTGGATAAAGATGAGCTTCCATCCTCATAGACCAAGCTAGATAGTTCTCTCTATCCAATTACTCAATTTGGAGACTATCTCCCATTCTTTCTTCATCTGTACTAACAAATCTTCAACCTTATGAGTAATGAATATACCTTTGCTTCGAAATTTACTCCTTCTAATCCTTTTTATTGCTCTCGTGTGTCTCCCTTTAGATTTTCCTTCACACTTTGTCCTTTTGAATCTTTAGATGTTGAATTTTATATGTCTCCAACAGTCGGGATCTTCCTTTCCTTCAACTTTGATAGAACCTGCTCTGATACCACTGATGGGTATGATTAATCTCCAAAAGACAAGTTATATTTGAATTTAGAACACCTTTATATCAAGTATAACTCAAAACCTCCTTCAATTTTGGAAATCTTTACCAAATTACAAACAACCAACACTTTTGTGAACTATGGCTTTACTCAAAAAAGTCTGCTTCACAAAACTCACTCATTGACTTATGAAATGATTAAAGTTTTCTATAAACTTTCGTACAACATCCTGTTAATGTTTGCGCAACTATTCCAAGAAAAATTTGTTCAATTGAACTTGAAAAACTTCATATTTACTTTAACAAGTAAACCTATGTCTGAAACAGGCTTTCTCTGCAACCAACTTTCACATATGCAACTCTAAAGACATAGTTCTCACAATCTAGACCCCGTTTAATCAAATGCTTTTGGAGATAGATTTCTTACCTTCCAACTTAAATTTTGAATGCTTATTTGTGCAAAACTTTACACTATAGATTGAGATCGGATCACATCTTTGATCATCGAGATTGCACCTGTTTTAGGAGTCACTTATCATGTGTTACACATATGAATGTTCCTACACAAAGTTCTCGCAGCCCCCCCTGACTTTCTCCAAGGCTTACGATTAAGGAGGCGACCAAGGCATAGACCTTGTCATCCGAGTCACCGAAGTCACTGTTGGCACCAGCGACTGCACACGAGGGAGGCCCTCAACGATCAAGGAAGATAGAGGTTCCCAGTACTTCCTGGGAGGTCACCCATCCCAGTACTATTCCCCCTAGAGCTCGCTTAACTGTGGCAATTTCTTGCCACTAAGATACACTCTTGTGGTGTTTGAAGAAGGGGAAAGAATAAGGTTAACATTACCTTGAACATGTTTTGGTCCCTCAAAGCTTCATTCTTTGCTTTCAAAACCTATTTTTGGAGCATCTTTGGGGTGTCTTTTGGAGCCACTTTGGAGTACTTTTGCACATAGTCCTCTTCACACAGGTCCAACAAAATCAAGAAGACAATTCTTTGTACTTCTCCGACAATAAATATCAACATTTGGGGCTATGTTTTCAGCCACACTCATAAAACTACAGATTTCTCGAGAGGTTTTTAGTTATGGTAGGAGCTGCCACTGCAAATATATGCAGGTTTTTTAAGCATAAAACATCAGAGTTGATAGACACTTGCAGGTGTTTTTGGCTAGTTTTGGGCTGTGCGTTTAGCCTCTTAGTGTCATTTTACTGCATATATTGAGCACATTCACACCATGTACGCTTCTGTGGATACCGCTTATGTATGTCCATGTGGTCAATGATATAGTGGTCATGTTTTTTGCATAAAGCCTTTTACGTTTGATAAAGAGGGTCGTGCTGAGGTTTTCTTAACTGGGAGACACCCATATGTCGAGGTCTCTTTGGTGACATTGGTGGAAGACTTACCCAACCTCGCCATAGGAGATGTATAATAGTTGTTCATAGGTGCTTGATAAGCCTAGTTGGCTTCTATTGGGTAACTGATTATATGCAGTGGAGTCAGTGATTCACTATGCAGATAAACATGTCAGTACTTGTAGTTTTATGATATTTTGACACTGATCATATGCTCATTTTGCATAGGATACTCTGGCTAAATCTTTCCAAATTTTTGGTTTTGTCAACTATACAGTGGTCGATTTACTCCTTAATACATTGGTGTTTGGACTCTTCTAGCTCCATTATCATTCTATTTGGTCCTCTACTATCATGGCATGAGAGGTCTCAGGCACATCTGGTGGATCAGGGTCTAGTGTCACTGTTCCAAGGAGGAGCTATAACTTGCAGGGCAAAGACCATTTTGAGATCCAAAAATTTGATGGCACAAACTTTGCTCTATGGAAGAATCAGATTAAAGATGTGCTGATTCAAAGGAGGCAATGGAATCCAGTAAATGGGATTTCAAAGAAGCCTGCTGACATGGATGAAGATGATTGGGATGAGTTAGATGAGATGGCCAGGTCTACCATTCGCTTGCACTTGACAGATAATGTTTACTTTATAGTATTAGATTGTGAAAGTACAGAGGAGCTTTGGAAGAGGTTATGCAATACATATGAAAAAGAGAAAACATCAAATGAGAAAATTATGTGACCTTCACATGAAGGACATTGATAGTGTTGCTGCTCATCTAAATGAGTTTGATGCTATATTCTCCCAATTATAGGCTCAAAAAATGGATATTGATAATGAAATGAAAGGAGTATTGCTGTTATGCACCTTGCCATCATCATGGGATATGTTTTGCACAGCTATTAGCAATAGTGCACCTAGTGGTAAACTCGCCTATGATGAAATATGTGGAGCACTCTTGAGTGAGGAGATTCGTAGAAAATCTATGGTTGGCACTTAGAGCGGAGATGCATATAATGTTCGTGATTCTTACCAAGGAAAGAATCAGCAACATGGCATGATCAAGAACAAGGAAAAGAATGGTCAATGGAATAAGAGTAGAAGTAAATCAAGGAAGAGGGATATTGAATGCCATTATTGTCATAAGAAAGGACACATGAAGAAAGACTCTTATGCATTAAAGAATGCTAAAGGTAAAGGGCAGAATGTTGATGGGCATGTTAAACAATTACCTACACCATCTACTTTGACTGTGAAGATTGAAGAAATTAATGCCATTTCTGATGATGTTTATGTGTTGACACTTGATAGTACTATGCGAACTGAGGCTGTTATGGCTGATTCTCTTTCCCACACGTGACTACTAGATTTCGGTGCTTCTTTCCATGTTACACCACACAGAGAATGGTTCTCTAATTATGCAGCAAAGTCTCTTGGTATCGTGAGACTTGGTGACTCTTACCAGTGTGAAGTTGTGGGGATTGGATATGTGGTTGTGTAGTTCATTGATGGTTCAAGATCTACTATGCATAATGTACACCATCTACCTCAGTTATCATGTAGTTTGATGTCAGTTGGTCAACTTGATGACCTTGGTTACAAGGTGGTCTTCTATGCTCAATCCTTTTGTACATCAAAGGGCAATATGGTTATTGCAAAAGGAAGTAAAGTTGGCTCACTTTATCCTTTTTTTGTATCACAGAAAGAACACTTGTTAGCTGTTATTGAACAGCCTATGGCTTGTGTTTGGCATGGTCGTTTGGGCCATATATCTCATAATGGAATGGAAAATTTTTATCGTTCTGGCTACTTACTTGTGTTATCTTTCTTTGATTTTTCATTTTGTGAGCATTGTCAATACGGAAAGCAAACCAGAAATGTGCATAAACTGCAAGAACAGTTTGGATATCGCTTATGGGATCCTGAAACACGGTGAGTGATCAAAAGTAGTGATGTCATTTTCAATGAGTCTAAGATGCATAAACAGCCCATTAAGAGGTTGAAGTGAGAAGAGTGGTGTTTGAGGATACTAGTCTTCCAGTTAGCATGCATAAAAATACTGCACATAGGGACGTTCAAGAGAATGTCTGATCAGATCAGTCTACACATGTTCATGTTCAACAACCACTGAGATGCTCTACATGTGTCCCACATCGACCTAATAAATATGTTCCAAGTTTAGATTTCGCTATGCTAATAGATGCTGGTGAGCCTTCTTGCTACAAAGAGGCTATGCAGACAGAGGATCATGTCAAGTGGGGGGCATGCCATGAAGAGTGAGCTGGATTCTATTCACAAGAATGGTACTTTGGATTTAGTACCTTTTCCAAAGGACAGGAAAGCTTTACCATGTAAATGGGTATATAAGCTGAAATTCACATCAGATAGTGCTCCTCCAAAGTATAAAGCCCAACTTGTTGCAAAGGGTTTTAAGCAACAACATGGTGTTGATTTTGAGGAAATCTTCTCTCTAGTGGTCAAGATGACTACCCTGTGCATGTTGCTTGGATTCGTTGCAATGGAGGACTTAGAGCTAGTCCAAATGGTTGTGAAAACTACTTTCTTGCGTGGAGACCTTATAGATGAGATCTATATGGAACAACCAGAAGGTTATGTAGTTCTTGGCAAGGAAAGTCTAGTTTGTAAGCTCAAGAAGAGCTTGTATGCAGTCCCCTAGACAATGGTACCAAAAGCTTGATGCTTTTATGAAGTCCCAAGGCTATTCTCAAAGCAATGAGGATCATTGTCTCTACACAAAGATATGCTCAGATGGAAGCTTGATACTTTATGTCGATGATATGTTGATTTCTGGGAAGTCCTCCTATGACTTGTCAATTCTCAAAAGGAAGTTGAGTCAGACATTTGATATGGACTTGGGGGATGCCAAACATATTCTTGGCATGCACATTACTCGTGATAGGAGTAAAAGATGCATATACTTGTCTCAAAATGAGTACATATCCAAAGTACTTCACAAGCTCAATATGCAGGGTGGAAAGGCATTGAGTACACCTTTACCCACATATGTGAAATTGAGCAAGGATGATTGCCCCAAATCAGATAAAGGAATTCATGACCGAAATTCCCTATCAGTCTACTGTTGATATTCAAATGTATGCTATGGTAGCTACGAGACCACACATTGCATTTGTAGTGGGAGTTGTGAGCAGATATATGTCTAATCTTGGCAAGAAACATTGGGAAGAGGTCAAGATGATTTTAGATATCTGAGTGGCACTAAGGACAAGTGCTATGCTTAGGTAGAGGGAAAGCATCCATTATTGGTTACATAGATTCTGACTACGGGTTGTGTAGACAATCGTAAGTCTACATCAGGGTACATTTTTCATTTTTTTGGAGGTGCTATCTCTTGGAGATCTTGTCTTCAAGAATGTACAGTTGTTTCCACCATAGAAGCAGAGTATGTTGTAGCAAGTGAGGCATGTAAGGAAGCATTGTGGCTTTCTCGTCTTGCTTCTGATATGGGTTTACCTCAGCATGTACCTCATTTGCTCAGTGATAATCAGAGTGCCATTGCTTTGGTTAAGAATCCGGTATATCATGCAAAGACCAAGCACATTGAGGTGAGGTATCACTTCATTAGAGATTGCTTAACCACTGAGTGCATTACTCTTTCTTGAGAAGGTTCACACTCGAGATAATGCTACAGATACTTTGAACAAAGGTCTATCACAGGATAGCTTTCGACATTGCTATCACTTGATGGGGGTTACTTGATTCATGATCTTACACAATCACTTGTATACTATGTAACATGCCCATCAGGTGGGAGGCATAGTTTGTATACTTACACTCAGGTATTCTTTATCATTCTATAGTTTTCTCGCATAGTTACTTTGGCTATATTGCCCTTTAGTGGGAGATTGTTACTATGTGTCCATGTGAAAGGCCAAATGGCCACCAGACACTTCTTTGTATATGTTCTTTAATAAACCATATAGTGGCTTGGTCATCCATAGACTATAAGTTCGACCGCATTTGTAAGACCTAAGAAGTCTGTGTTCGTGCTCCTTGTGTACTGTCTTTTTCTGCGTATTCTGTAGCCTTTGTGCGGAGTACCGTGTGTGGCCCTAGGAGCTCAGTTTTCTACTCCGAGGATATCGTCGTCAAGTTCTCGATAAGGAGAGTGCATTGTGGTGCATCGCCGCCAAAATACTTTAGTAATGTCTCATATGTTGATTTAGGTGCTTCAAATCACATGATCAACCATGCAGAATGGTTTGGTTGTTTGTAGAAACTATGAATTCCTAGATTTTTTGAAACAGGTGATGATACTATTGAGAATATAGGAAACATAGCACTAATCATGAAGGATGGGAAGCTGAAACATCTTACTTTTAAGGATAGGTAAACTTTATATTTTACCTTCCACAGACTTAAGTACCGTCTTCATGGTTGCAGACTACATTCTTGGAATTTCTTCACACTCTTCAAACTTGGAATAGCTTACTTTTTCACACTTTTCCATTGGATAAATGAAACTTGAGTGAATAATTCCCAAAAGAAATTTCATTGCCAATGCTTGGGCAATCTACAAAGTAGTTCCAATCGCATGTTCTTGGGCAATCATGGCCAAGCTTGATCAAGTCTGGTTGACCTTACGACTAAAATAAAGAGTTAGTCTTTATCTATAAGATCTCTTAAAGTAACAAAAGCTTCTTTTCTTACCCATGGGCTTTTAGAGATCTTTATCTCAACTTAAGTCCAAGCATATACTGTTGGTGCAAGGCAATCAACAATTGAAGTTTTAATGAAGTTTTGAAGTCAAGGATTGAAGAAAAGATCAAGATATGAAGCATGAAGAAAGTACATGTTTAGAGAATGAAGATGTGTATACATATGTACATTAATTTAGAGTTAGTTCACTTATACTTTTGTATGGTGATGAACTTGTACATATTTGCCTATATATACAAGGAAAAATATCGGGGAAAATATGAGAGAGCATGTGAATAGAGAAATTAGAAGTTGTATGAGCCATTAGACACTTTAGAAGTGAGTAAGATCTCTCTCATCACTCAGATTTAAAGTTTTCTAGAAACGAAGAAAAGTTGCATCCGATATTTTTGAGAGTTCTCCTTCTGTGTTGTATCTTCTATGAAATGCTTTTGTAAAAGTCTAAGTCTATAGTTGATTGACCTCTATACAAATTTTTAGCTTCTAAGTGTGATCAGGTTGAGAGAATTGAGTGTAGGAACATTTACATGTGTAAATGAAAAGAAGAGAAGTTGTAGGAGGTGCAAAATTTGATACTAGTGTTTTGGTCAGTTCTCCTTCCACAGTGTAAAGTTTTGAGAAAGCAAGCACTCATTCTTTACGTTGGAAGGTAAGCTACCTATGGCTAAAAGCATTTGATTAAACAAGTTCTAGTTTGGGAGAACCAAGCTTAAGAAGTTGTAGGTGTCAAAGTCGACTGTAAAGAACTATAGTTTTAGACATAGGTGACTTGTTAATATCATTTCTCAAGATCTACTAAGTCTTTTGGAATGGTTTAACTTGGAGGAGGTGCACAAACTATAGGCAACACCTTGTGCAAAGTTTTATAAAAAACTTTACACATTTGATAAGTCAATGAGTGAGTAATGTGCAACAGACTTTCTGTGTAGTCACCTTCTTCACACTTTGTTCAAGATTTTCGAAATTGAGTATTGATCCTCCAAATTGGTGAAGGTTTTAAGTTATTCTTGATATAGAGGTGTTCTAGATTCAAGGATAACTTGTTCTTTTGGAGATTAAGACTCTCCATCAGTGATATCAGAGCAGGAAGCATCAAAATTGAAGAAAGGAGGACCCCGACTGCTGCAGTTATAAAGGATGCAACATTTGAAGATACAAAAGGTGAAAGCTTGAAAGCAATGCTTGAAAAGGAGGACAAAAGATATCAAGGAAGACAAAAGAAGTATCATTCAAAGCAAAGGTAACCTTATTCATTATAAAGCTTGAAGGATTTAATACACAGGTGAAGAAAGGATGGGAGATTCTCTCAGATATAGAAACTGGATAGAGAGAACTATCCAGCATGGTCAATGAGGATGGAAGCTCATCTTATGAGCAAAGACTTGATAGGTTATATTACAGGTGAAGAAGAAAAGCCTCAGTTCAGAGATCCTAGTGTTCCAACTAGGGATGAATTGTCAGATTTGAAGACTTGGATGAAGAGAGATGCTCAAGCTAGGAGCATTATCTATATGGGAGTTAATGACTACTTGCTACCTCACATTAGAGGTCTTGAAAGTGCAAGTGATATATGGAATGCTTTGGAGGAGCATTTTCAAAACACCACAAAGTCAAGGAAGGCATCCTTGTGGGCAGAGTTTACCACATTCAAGAAGAAGGCCTCTCAATCCATCTCAGATTATGTAACAAGGATGAAGGACATTGCAGATGCATTAGGAGCAGTTGATGAAGATATTGAGGAGGATAAATTGGTAAGGCAAATCCTCACAGGTTTGAGAGGTGATGACAAATGGAAGCCATTCATTTTGTCTACTGAATTATCACTAGATCATTTTACTCTTGACTTAAATCAGTTGCTAGGACATATGCTAACCTTTGAGCAGGATGTCAAAGGTGAAGGTGATAAAAGTGCAGGTCAAGCAATGTATTCAAAGGATAAGAAGAAGAATAGCAGAGGGAAGCAACAAGAAAATGAAGATGAATGGAACAACTAGCCAGGCTAACTTCCTAAGAGGAAGAGGAGGTGGCAAAGGTAGAGGAAGAGGAAGGAGTAATAAAGATGGAGTCAAAGCTTGTTGGATTTGTGGTAAGACAAATCATTTAGCTAATGATTGTTGGCATAATACCCAGAATAATGGTGGATATAATCAGAACTTTAAATCAAGAGGAAGAGGTGGCAAAAATCAAAGAGGTAATTTTAGAGGTAGAGGTAGTAGAGGCTATTTTGGAAGAAATGCAGGTAGAGGATTCCAAAGCCAGCAATACAACAATACCTACTACAATTATGCTTCAGATCAAAAGGAGGATTCAACATGGATTATGAATGCAACTTGTGAAAGGCAAAGTGAAGACCAAAGAGTCTTCTACATTGACTCAGGGTGTAGCAATCACCTGAGTGGCAACATAGCATTGATGAATGATTTAGAAAATAAGGTAACTAATCATGTAGTTCAAACAGGTGACAATACAAAGCATAATGTGAAGTCGATTGGATCACTGAAGGCCAAGGATGGTAGTACTCTCTTGAGTAAGGTTTTGTATGTTCCTACAATTCCAAAGAATCTGATAAGTGTAGGACAAATTGTTGAAAAAGGTTATGAAGTTAGGTTCACTAATGAAGGAGTTTTTGTGGAAGACCCTAGCAATGGGTATAAACAAATTGTTTCAGGGAAGAAAGAAGGAAGATTGTTCACATTGAAGATTCAAGGTAATGTTGGTCATGCCTTGTTCACCTATGAAGGACATAAGATCTCTGAGTTAGATCTTTGGCACAAAAGGCTTGGACATTTTAATGAAAGAGGTATTAAAGATATGGTTAATAATGGTTCAGTGCTTGGATTGCCTAATGTTGCAGGTCAACATATGACATATAGACGTGAGGCATGTCAATTAGGTAAGGCTCATAAGCAATCTTATTCCAAGCATGGTTTTATGTATTCAAAGAAGCTTGAATTGGTACACACAGATGTGTGGGGACCATCAAAGGATTTCAGTATCAATGGTTCAAGGTATTATGTGATTTATGTTGATGATGCTACCAGATGGATCACTATCTATGTGATCAAAGATAAGTCAGAGGTATTCAATACATTCAAACATTATCATGTGTATGCAGAGAGAATTACAGGTCAAAAGTTGAAGAGACTAAGGTCAGATGGAGGGGGAGAGTATTTTTCTAATGAGTATAGTGATTACTTGTGGAATGCAGGTATAAAAAGGGAAATTACTTGCAGGTACTCTCCTCAACAAAATGGTGTAGCAGAAAGGAGGAACAGAACTCTTGTTGAGTTTGCAAGATCCATGATGAAGAAGAAAAATTGCCCAAATTATTTGTGGGCTGAGGCTGTAAATACAGCTACATATTTGGTCAATAGATTACCATGTAAAGATTTGTAGGTTATGACACCATATGAGGCATGGTGGGGTAAGAGACCTACTCTAGATCATTGCAAAGATCTGCACATTCTGATTCAAGCTTTTCATATGACTCTAAAAAGTTAGCATGTTCCTCAAGTAGTATCTTTATGTCTTCTAAGGGAACAAATCCATTCTTTGTAGGAATAATCTTTGCACTTGGGGTCCCTTCCATAGCATCTTCAAGGTTATCTTGGTTTTGTTGTTGCAACCACTTGTTCTCTTCCAATGCCCTAGACATGTGCTTCTAGAGAATCCCTAGATTTCTTCAGAGTTTTGCATTGGTGATATGTTGCTCATGTAGCATTCTCTCGAAGTCTTTCACGACTTGAGCATCTGCATTTGATGTCTTAGCCTCCAATTTTTTATGAGCTTGTTGTAAGATGAGGTATTCGGCCTAGAGTGCTTCATTGTGAGCTTCCAAAGTTGTGGATCTTGCTTGAAATCTTTGCGATTCTGCCTGGAAGGAAGCATTCTGATCTTCTAGTCTTTGGTAATCCTGTCGTAGCTGTGATACATGATTAATGATTGGATTGAATGTATTATGTACAATATGAGATGGAAGGGAGATGGGATGGAGTGCAAGGGGAATGGGAATGGGGGTGGGAATGGTGGATGCTGTGTCTAACAAAGAAGTGGGTGCAGGTGAAGTTGGTGGTGGTAGGGGAATGGGAGATGGTGGAATCATAGGGGGAGAGGGAGGTGTTGTGGGTGGTGAAATGTCCATGGGGTCGGAGAGTGCAGGACGTGCAGGAGCTACCATGTAAGTGGGTATGGTAGGTGAAGTGATCGTGGTGTGTGTGTGTACAGTGAAGTGGAAGTGAGTGGTTGTTGTCCTAATATCTATGTGTTGTGACGGCGAATGAAATCTTCCATGAACGAGACATAATGGGGTGGGAGGATGGTGGCAACTTTGATGTAGGGGAAGAGTGAGGAGGCAAATGGGAAGTAAGGGTTGCGGGGAAGAGGCATGTATGAATGGGGGTATGCATGGATGCCCAGACTAGCTTTAGTGGGTCTTGAGTGTCCTTCTATGCTAGGTATCAGTTGGTGTCCAATGATGGGTTCTACATGCCAAAATAGGGAAGTATACAGAGGGTTGGTAATCATACAGTGGTTTCCTCAGTGGTTAGTGGCCGGGGTGGGGTGATGGAGGAGATGGAGGTTTTTGGGGTGAAATGGGTGATGTTTGTACAAATGTTTCAGTAGTAAGATTGATGGTGGATGTAGAGGTAGCAGTTGGTTTGATGCTTGCCTCGAGTTCAGATATTGATATTTGTATGTTCTTGCCTACCCGTGGTCTTGTATCCACTCTGTGTTTGTCGTACCAGATTGATTGTTGGACTACTGTGTGTACGGCCTCGAGTGTCTTGATGAAATGGGGGTCCACTCCTTCATATGGGAGCATCTGTTTTATCAAGGCTTGGCCTGATGCAAATGAAATTTGATGCATTTCTTGCACGACCTTGATTGTTTCGTATAACCTTTGTAACTGGGCAGTGTACGTAGGAGCACCTGCAAGTTCTGGAACCTCTATTTCCTCCTCTTAATGTCTTCCTTCGTAGTCATTGTTGCCTTCCTCTGATTCTTCATTATCCTCGTCATCTTCCTCATCCTCATCCTCATCGACTATGGTGACTAGTACTTGAGAGGTGGTGGCTTGTGGTTGAGAGCCTTGTGCTGGTAGTTCCTCGCCCGCTTCAAGATTTATTTCCCTTAAAATTTTCTCAAAGTCCTCATTGGTGAGCTCTTCCAAGAGTACTCCACTAGGGAATTCAAGGTCTATGGGAACTAGCGGGAATATCAAGTTGGGGCCTTCAGTGCTGCGTATCGGGAGATGTAGTGTAAATGGGCGTACCTGTCGAGGTGGTGGAGTGACATCTGGGGTCAATGTTGCTCCTCGTGTTTGAGCATATGGTACTTGTACTGCTCCTCGCATCCTCCTAGAAGGGAGTCCTATGGATGTTCGTCCCTTGAATTGCTATACTCTATTCCACATTAGAGCCCTTTGAATTAGGATATCATAAGCCAAATACCTATAAATGATCCTAGTCAATGCACAACATTCATACAAGATTGACTTACGCGACCACCGTTTGTGTGCCAAGTGGATTTGGTCAATAGTCCAATGAGGTAGGTTAATTGTTAATTTTTGATTCTCGGCAAGATACAAACTAAGCCATATCTTCTTGGGTGGCATAGTGAATCTGTCTTGGGCAGGAAAGGCAAAGTGTTGCATGCACATTCTTAGTTGAGCTGCAATATTAGGCATCATAGCTACCATGTCTTTGAGTTTAGTAAGTTTTCGATTCTTCATCTTGTTCGGTACTAGAACCTCCTTCTCAGTGGGTATGTGCATTCCTTTTATATCCAGGACCTCCCGCACTAAGTTATTGGTCAACTTAAACCTCTTCAACTCGTTTCCTCTTATAAGACATGGGTGCATAAATGTGCTTGATGCTTGGGGATGCTTACTAGGAGTCAGAGTATTGATAAGATAATAGCATCTCATGAAGTCATGTTTGGGAAGTTGAGCACCAGAGTATGCATCTAATCCCGCCTTCTGCCACACTGGGCACATTTCTTCTGCATTCTATAACTTTTCAAATTCTCGCCTAAAGAAATGGTACTTGTCCCCCTTTCCATTGAATTCTAGCTTTGCCTCCCAAAGGTATGAGACCTTGCCCAATGGACCTACTACTTCACTGATTCAATGAGAGGTTTTGCCTACAGGTATGGTATGGCCACTCAAGGGATACTGTATCGGTATAATCTATATAATTTGCAATTCCTCCTATCTTTCAGTTGTCTCAGGCATGATAGGTAAACTCTCCATATCCACAACCTACTGACTAGTGCCTACCTGGGAGCTGGTTTACTTCAACCATGTTATGCTTATCTATTGGAAGAAGAAAGTCATATTAGCATTGCATCGAAAACATGATAATACCATGTTCCCTCTACAATACCAACATGCTAGCGGTGTTGTTAGGACATTAGTGAGTGAGATGTTTCTTGTGACTTATGAGTGTTAGTTAGTAAGTTAGTGGGTTGTCCCTAGATGCATACTCTGGATGTGCCTTGTACTCCGAATGCATCTATTCTAGTGTGAATAGGTTTTTTAGTAGGTGATTACATCTTTCGAGTGTGATGATGGTTACATGTTTTTGACATATGCCTGCATGGATTTGAGACTTTTTGGGTACCCATTTCTAGATAGTCCTAGGTGTGATTTCATGTGTAGATGTGTTGATTTCATATATGTGCCCTGAAGTGTGTGATGTGAGTGGCTATTCAAGACTGTGAGCTTATGTGAAGCTACTAGGGTGTGTAAGCAAGTCTTGGGCACCTAGATTTGTCGTGCATTGGGGTCAACCTTCATTGATCACTTTGGGACCCAAATGGAAATGGTCTATGTTGGGAAATTCCTAGAATACTCTATCTTTGTAGTCCTTGCCCGAGTAGTTGGTTTGGTGCATCATTAGCATATAGCCTCTTGAGCAGGGGGTTGTTCACACTTGCAGATCCAAATCTGCTTCATCGTTTGAGTCATCTTGTTGCACTCTCTCCTTTGACTATACACTATCTACTTCCTCTACTTCTTGTACTCCTTTGTTTGCTTTGTTTCAATCACTTTTGGAAATGAAGGGAGTTCCATATGATCCATGATTTCTTTTTTGAGAACCTCCTCCTTTTGCATCATAGAGTTTTGGACAAGAACATCTTTATCTTCATGTGTACTCTTGGAAGGACCAGAGTTGGTGCCTTTCTTAGTTCCTTGAGTGCATGATTTTCTAGCTCAATTATGACATGGGTTTGATCCACCCAGACCTGAAGAGTCCACTTCTTATGTTCAGGTTGACTGCATGATCATAGATCTAGTCTTGACCTAAGACAAGAGGTTCTGTGAGATCCTCATCTTGACACACTAGCACCTTCACTGTCATAAGAACATCTTGAAGGTAGATGGGGAGCTCCACCTCGCCCATGCAAGGGGTTTCCAGACCTCCCAATCCTATGAGATATGCTTCTATAGAATTGACACTTAATTGCAATTCTTGACAATAAGAAAGCCTAACTGCACTAGTGGTTGCACCAAAGTCAATCAGGGCTCTTACAGTCCTTGCACTATTTCCTTTATCCTACCTCTAGGGTCACAACGGGTGTTCAATCAACTATTCTATGTGAATGTACACGTGATGCTTTGCACATGGCCATGTGATATCTTGGAGCTCCATAAGCATCTGGCCTAGGTTGATCTCTACCCTATCTTCTCGATTTCATTCGTCGGATGTGTTCTAAGGCTTCTGCCTGTGCTTCTCCTCGAACTCGTTTTTACATTTCTTGGCAGTGTTGAGTCAGTTTAGCATTTCCTCTGTGAGGGGTTCTTGATATAATTTGACTCTACATCCACTGATGTAACTAGATAGGACATTGCCTTCTAGAGTAGCTAATTGAATTGATCCACTCGTTGAGATCCTATTGATGATCATAGGTCCATAACCTCGCTTCTCAAATTTTCATGCATGTTGTTTCGATGTGTACACCAAGACTAAGTCTCCTGATTTCAAGCCTTTATCTTTCACGTGGGCATCAAAGTATGCCTTTTGCCTTTTCTTAGTTGCATAAATTCTTGCTGCTACTCTCAATCTTGTTTCACCTAGCCGTTCAAGATCAAAGGTTCTATATGAGAGCTTATGGCCAGTCCATTGATGTTATTGTGGTACTCTTAGTGTAGGTATCAAGAAGTCTAAGCACCACATTTTGGTCGAATACCATATGAGAGTGTGTGGTTTGGAGCACTGTTTTATAGGTAACTATGTATGCCCAAACAACATGGTGTAGCTGTTTCTCCCAATCAAAACATTTATTATTCACCAATTTTGTCATTACATTACAGAGTACCTTATTCGTGCTTTCAGCTTGGCCATTGGCTTGTGGGTGATAGGGAGCAGATCTCTTACGTACCACCAAGAATTCTTGTAGAAGAATTTTAATTACTTCATTCAAGAAGTCTATGCCTCTATCACTTAGTAACTCGACTGGTAGCCCATATCTGGTGAATACATTCTCAAGGAAGAACTTAGCTATCATTTGAGCATCATTCTTAGTTGCCGCCTTTACCTCTACCCATTTTGTTAGATAATTAGTGGCAACAATAATGTATTCAACATGTGAACTCTTAGCTGGGGGATTAATAGGACCTACAAAGTCTATTCCCCACTTAGAGAATGCATGTCCACCCATCATAGGTTTCAAAGGCATCTCATCTTTATGTATTGACTATTGAGTTTGCTGAAAAGTATCACATCTCTTCACATAGGTATGTGCATCCATGTGAAGTGTTGGCCATCAAAGACCTGCAAATAGTATAGCTTTGATCACCCTATCTAGTCCAAAGTTTCCTCCTGCCACACCTTGGTGAGTAGTCTCTAAGATCTTAAGATATTCACTCTCATGAACACATAGTCTTAAGTATCCGTCCTTTCCACACTTGTATAAGTTATCTCCAATGAGAAAATAATCTAGTGCTTCCTACGCTAAGCCCTTTCATCTTGCCAATGTCATCTCTTGAGGGAATGTTTTTGTCCTCCAAAAGGCTACTAATGGTTGCTCCATTCCCACGGTAAAGACACTTGATATAGTGTGGTGTGTGGTTCGACATCACAAGTTGGGCATTCCTTACACGTCCTATGGACATCTACATCCATTGTTGGCCAATATACCCCTAAACCTTGCAAAGTCTGTAGATTTTGATGTTTGGAGTGATGTTGCTGCAATGCACCTACATGTGCAATTTGCAACCACTTTGCGTGTTCATCTTCATCTACACAACAGACCAATATGCCTTGATTGGTGTGCTTATACATGTTGCCTATCATGATGTGGTATTTTTGAGGCCTCACTACTTCTTTATCTTTGGCTCTCAATACAAGGTTTTTGGGCCCAAAGGTTAGAATAGGCACTAATAGTATAGTTTTGGCCCATTTAGGCACTACTTCTAGATTGAACAAATAGGCATCATGAAGGTCATCCGACACTCCTTGAGGGGACTCTCCTAAAGCTAGTCTGGAAAGGTGATTTGCCCTAAGGTGAGTCCTACCTTTCCTAACCACAACTTCAAAGTCGTATTCCATCAGTAAGAGGAACCATCTTACTAATCAGCCAGTATTGCAAGGTAATTTGTTCACTAGATATAATAGTGCTTGATGGTCTGTCAAAAAATTTAAACTTATTCGCAAGCAAATAATGTCTAAACTTTTTCATCGCTCATGCCTAATCCTTCTCTCTCAGTCATGGTGTAATTTTGTTCGGCCGCATTCAATTATCTACTTGCATATGCAATGGGAAGATCCATATTACCTTTGCTAGTAGGTTGTGCTAGTACACACCCAACAGAGTAATTGGATGCATCCACATGAACATGGAATGGCTTGTTCCAATTTGGTGTAGTCAAGATTGGTGTTGAACAGAATCATCTTTTAAGCTTGTTAAAGGAGTTTTCACATTCTTCAGTTCACTCAAAGCTAGTAAAGAGGGAGTACAAAGGCTTTGCAATGATTGAATACATATGAATGGAACATCGATAATATCTGCAATGCACCATGAAAGCTTGTATATCCTTGACATTCTTTGGCCGAGGTAGCTCTACAATTGATCTAACTTTCTCCTCATCTATGGATATGCCATTCTTTGACACTATGTTTCCTAGAATATTGCCTTGGCTGACCATAAAAACACACTTTTTCAAGTTAAGGTAGACCTGATATTCTCTACATTTGTGAAAGATTTGTCTTAGCTCACGTATATGTGCTTGTCTAATGTTGGAATGAGCACATAGATCATCAACATAGACTTCCAAATTTTTACGCAAGAACTCTTTAAACACATGAAACATCAGCCTTTGAAAGGTGGCTGGTGCATTGGTGAGCCCAAATGGCATCACTCAAAAAGCAAATATGCCCTAGTTTGTGGTAGAAGCCATCTTATGTTGATCTTTTGGGTCAATCGCCACTTGATTGTAGCTAGAAAATCCATCAAGGAAGTTGTAAACTTCCTTGCCTGCCACTCTTTGTAATAGATGCTCAGTGATAGGAAGTGGATAACTCTCTCTAATAGTGGTTGCATTAATTTTATTCAAGTTAATGCAAACACGTAATTTTCCATTCTTTTTGGGCACCACTATAATGGGGGATATCCATTTAATGTGCTCAATTTCATAGATGAATCCGGATTCTACCAATCTATCTATCTCTTCCTTGATCTTAGCAGCATAATTGTCATTATATGTGTATGTCCTCTGCTTATATGGTTTGGCATCTGAGGTCATGGGAATCGTATGTGAGAATAGGTCAAGGTCTACACATTTTAGGTCCTTATAAATCCATGCAAATACATCTGTGTATTCTCTTAGCAAGTCTATCAGCTCTTGCTCCTCTTCCTCTATCAAATCATGTCCTATGTATGTGCATCGTTCTTCTCCTTCTTCTATGGTCACAATGATTTTCTTAGTTGTCTCCTTGTTATCATAAGCCACTTCTGTGAGTGCTTCTCGTTTAGGCATTCTGATTACGACTTTCCTATCCTCTATCTAATACTTCTTAAAGTTTCAGGGACCTCTAACAAAGATTCCTCCTCTTTTGGTGAGGCTTCTCTCTTCTTTCTTTTCTTACCTTCACTCTTGGTGGTTACTTGTGTAGTTAATCTCATGCCATTCATAAGTTCTTCTTGTCCTTGAGGGTGAGCTTCTACTTCGTATAGGTATTCTTCTTCTGATGCCCAAAAAGGGTCCATAATAACTGATTCTAACTGTGAGTCACTTTCTTGATCAATTTCTTCCATATTAGGCTCACATTCTTCAAGAATTGAATCACACATGATTGGTTCTATAGTGAAGACCAAAATGTCATAGCCATCTTTGTCACAGTGTGATGTCCATTGTTCTTCATTAATGGCTACATCCATTGTTGCTAGGATCTTTGCCAAACCATGAGGTTCAAACTCTTTGTCTGAAAATACTACAGGTGCATAGGACGGGTCTCGAATTGATCTATGAGTTTCCTTCGCACCTACCTCTCAGGAGTTTTCTCTTTTCTCTTCTTCTACTGCCACTTTGCACATCCATAAGTGAGTGTCTTCATGCGTCCATGAGGATCCTGATCCTATGGAATGCACTGACTCTGTATCATCCCTGGCTCTATGGATGGGATTCCATTGTATAGGGGGCACATCTCTATGAGATTAGTCCTTGAGATTGACTTTGGTTGTAACACCTAAATGTTGCAAATACAAGGAATCGGTTCCCCAAACCTATACTACTTGCAACTCTCTCATGAATGGTCTTCCCGAAATCGTCTCATAGGCCTCGTTTTTGCTAAAGTCACATATAGCACATAGGTGGTGAGAGTTATCCCTTCTAGCAATCCTAAAGGTCTCTCTATGTGACCATCGACCATTTGTAATTTCATTCTTGTTGGCCTGAGTGCTGGTTTGCCCCAACACTTCCATAGGGAAGTGGTTGCAATGGCAAATCCTACATCTCACTCCAAAATAGCCTTGGTTGTGTAACCTTGATGAGTGATAGGAAGATAGGTGTTTCCTTCCTCTCCTTCACTCATGTCTCCTATCTTGTCCAAGGGTATCTCTAGAACTGTTCTATGAGATCCTACCTAGGAATGAGGTTTAGCTACTTTAGGCACTGGATTGGCTACATGTTTCCACAATTCTGGCTTAACCTTGAGTAGCTACTACTCTAAAGTGAGATTGCATTGCACTTTAGAGTTCTTTACTACTTCTGTGTTTCTAGGAAAAAGTGAGTCTTCGTTCTTTATCATGATCGTGGGTGCTCATGCATGTGGACTTGGATTCCCATGGGCCTATGAAATGAGGTAGTTCTTGTAAGGAATTAGACTCAAAGTCTAATTGTTCACTAGATTGGTTATCCTCTTGCTCCCCATAAATAAAAGGAATATCTTGTGGGAATTGATCATATAAGTTGTCCACAAGTTCAATGGGAGTAGGATTTTCACTTTCTTTTTCCCATTTCTCTTGAATTTCTCTTAGAAACTTTTGGAAATATTGATTCATAGAAGAAGAGGTGTCTGGTTCTATGGAATTAGGCACATAAGCTTCCTTGGGATGAATGCTCATTCTTTCACTTGCCTTGTCCTTACCTTAGGAGTGGCTTCCTTTCCAGATTTTGCAATTAAACTCTCCAATCTTTCTAATAGTCCATCAAAATGCAATTGAGACTTAGTTGGACTAGAGTAATTGAAGAGATGACTAGCTTTAAACATGGTCTGAGCCAACTGCACCATCTTAGCACAAAGAGTTGCTCTTTCAATCTCTAGGTCAGCTCTAGGGTAACATCTTTCATGATCTATCACATTTGGACCTTCTTGGATTTTGGCCTAATATGCTCTAAGCATCATGTCTAGGTCTTCAGGAGTGGGATCTACTAAGATTGATCCTACTCTAGGTGGTGAGGGGATTATATGAGGTGGAGTAGAAGGTGGTGGATGAGAAGGTGGTAGGGATGGTGGTGGAGGTGATGTGTGAGAGTGCACTCGAGATTCAATTTCAATTATCTTCTCTTTTGTTTCTCTTAAGCTCTCCTCAGGCTCACTCATTTTCTTAGACCATTGTCTCTTCATTCGCTCACAGATATCCTTCCAAGCTCTTGTCGTTTTCTTAGTTATACTCTCAGTCTCACTGACATCAAAACTTTTTATGTGTCCTAAGCCTTGGCTCTTCTATAATGCTTGAGCTCTCATGAGCACTTGCACTGGGGTAGTGGAAGTTACACTTCCAATAGAATCTACTACTAACCCAATCACATTGATAGTAGTAATCTTTGGCCCCTTTTTTGGGTTCTTACGAAAATCCCGTAAGAGGTGCTCCTTCCCACAATCTAGACAAAAACCTTGAATTATCACTAATTGGTGTTGTACCGATGCAGTTATAGGGCAATCACGAATGAAGTATTCACCTTGGCATTTGTAGCATGGTCCTCTAGGTGCTTGGGGTCTGATCTATCTAGGTTGGGGCCTAGAGTTAGGGTTTGCATACATGACATTAGCATATTTTGGCTCCAAATTAGGCTTGCTTGGGTCTTCATAATAGTACATCTCATTATGCTCAGGTGACATCATATAGTAAGCCTATGGACTATCGATATGAGTTGAGTTAAAATTTTGATCACTCAGGTCACTTTCTATAATCAATGGTGATGCGGGCACTAAAGCTCTATTTAAGTTTTCTTCAACAACTGCATACTTCACCAGAATCACATTGGCTAGAGTTAGAGGTTGTTGAGCTAACATAGACGGAGGCCTTTCTTGAGCCTAATAGGGTGGCTAATAGGGTTGTTGGGACCTACTATACTATTATAGGTGCTAATTCTGGTATCTTCCTTGTTGTGGATAATTTTGTTTAATGCTTGCTTGTTATAAGGGAATTCTTGTGCAGAGTGGTTAGTGTATCTCCTTTCTATGGTGCAGTATTGGCTGTTAGGGTTCACTTGGGGTTGAGCCATGATTGGACACACATTTGCCCTATGGTCTCCTCCACAGGTATAACACCGTTTTACTGGGGCAAATCTAGGTATCTGTTTGCTAGAGACTCCTAATTTTTGAGCTACCTTCTCTGCAAGTTCCTTAATAGATGTGGATTGCTTGGAAGTGATGCTAATAGAGATATCTGAATCTTTATAGATTTTTGAAAGCTCCAATTCCTCATCCTCAATTTCTATGCACATTTGTATACACTCTTCATTGGATCTAGGGTCCTTTAAGTACACATAAGATCTCAATTTGGTACTTAACAATCCATCTAAGAATAAGGCCACTTGTTTGGCTAGTGTGGGTAAATCTGGAATGGGGATTCTCTCTAAGTATTGTCTAAATCTTCTTTCTGCAAGTCTAACCATTTCTTGAGGTGTCTGTTTGAAGCTATGTATCAACGATGAGGTATTGTCTGATGTCACTTTTGGAGAATTCTATAATGAAGGCTTCTAGCAACTGTTCTATATTCCTCAGTTGTTCTCTTTGATGTTCTTTTATCCAAGGAGCACATGTATGAATTAATTGTATTCTCCCTTCAACACTTTGTGTTCTCTCTTCCTTGGCCTTTGATTTATGTTCATCCATGATATTTCCACTAATTGCACTATCACCAATATATATCATGTAACCATGAGTTGTTTTTTTTGTCATCTTGATTATCTGCCCAGTCTGAATCACTATAGACTCTCAACTTCAAATCTGAAGTAAAAGGATAATATAATCCTTCCTTTATAGTTCCTTTGATATATCTGAGAACTCTTTGACCTACAATCCAATGTGGGTCCTTTGGAAAATGCATGAATTATGAAAACACTCCCACTATGTAACTAAGATCATGTCTTGTTAGTGTAGCATAAATCAAACTACCCACAAGAGATTGATACTTCCTCATATCTTTATATTCTGCACCATCATATTTACTGAGCTTGTGGTTGACTTCCAGTGGAGTTGAAGCTTCTCTGCAATTTTCCATACCAAACTTCCTCAATAGGTTCAGAAGATATCTTTCTTGTGATACATATATGCCATGATCTATATAAGTAACTTCCATTCCAAGAAAGTATGATAACTTTCCTAGATCATTGATCTTGAACTCTTTCTCAAGTAATCTTTTCACCTCTTGATTCCTTTATTTGAAGTACCTGTGATTATAATGTCATCTACATAAATACAAATGTAGATTGTATCTTCCTCTGTTCTTTTGATGAGTAGACTTGGATCTTCTTTTGAATTTTGATATCCAAGATCATTGAGATACTTCACCAATCTATAATTCCATGCTCTTGGAGCTTGCTTCAATCCATAGATCGCTTTGCTCAACATGCAAAAAAAATTTGGATACCTCGAATCTATAAACCCTTGAGGTTGTTCCATGTATACCTCATTTGATATGTATCCATTCAAGAATGCATTCTTTATATCCAATTGACTCAGAGTCCATCCTTTTAAAGTTGCAATAGCAATGATTGTCCTTATAATTGACATCTTAGCTATAGGACTGAATGTCTCATCATAATCTATGCCATAAGTTTGGGCATAGCTTTTCACCACCAGTCTAGCTTTGTATCTGGCTATACTTCCATCTGCAAGCTTCTTCACTTTATAAACCCATTTATTTCCAATTACCTTCTTACTATTTGGTTTAGGAACAAGTTCCCAAGTCTTGCTCTCCTATAGTGCATTGAACTCTTCCTTCATTGCTTCTTCCCATTGTTTCTTACCTTTTGCTTCATCATAGTTCTGACGTTCTTCATCATCTTTGACCATATATGCATAGTGCTTCAGAGTTATGTAAGAAGTATCATAAGAATACCTTTCTGGTTGTCTTCTTGTTCTACTTGACCTCCTTGGTTCACATTCATCATATCTGTCTGGAAACACATCTTCATCAAATATAGGAGCTTCCTCATTTCTTCTTGTCAATGCACTTTTGGATGTACTTGCTTGCATATAGTCTTCATCTTCATTTACCTGCACAATTTATTTTCCTTTCTCACATCTTCTTACCTCTTCTTCAAATTCTTGAGCTGTATGACTGTGATTTGCATACCAACTTTTATGTTCATCAAATGTAACATCTCTAGAAACAAGAAATTGTTTGGTTAGAGGATTCCACAACCTGTAACCCATCTGCTTTTCATCATAACCAATGATCACATATTTTTTTGCCTTTGGTTCAAGTTTATGTCTAAGTTGTGATGACACATAAGCATATGCAATTGATCCAAACACATTACAATGATCTAGTGTTGGTTTCTTACCCCAACAAGCTTCATATGGAGTCATTCCATTTAGAGCTGCACATGGTAATCTATTCACGAGATATGTAGCTATATTTACAACCTCAGCCCAAAGATAATTTGGGAAATTCTTCTCCTTCAGCATAGCTCTATACTCAACCAAAGTCCTATTTCTTCTTTCTGCTACACCATTTTGTTGTGGTGTATACGTGCAGGTTATTTCTCTCTTAATACCTGCATTCCAAAGATAATCATTGAACTCTTGAGAGAAGTATTCTCCCCCTCCATCAGACTTCAATCTCTTAAGCTTTTGACATGTGACTCTCTCTGCATATGCATGAAAATGCTTGAAAGCTCCAAACACTTTTAATCTTTCCTTCAAAACATATAAAGTTATCCATCTTGTAGCATCATCAATGAAAAGAACATAATACCTTGAGCCATTGATAATCCTTCTTTTCTTGGTCCTCATACATCTGTATGAATGAGCTCTAGTAATCCATCATGTCTGAATCCTTTCTTTCGAAATGGTAATTTGTGTGCTTTACCCATTTGACATGCTTCACATTTATAAACCATATGTTGACTCTGCACATTTGGTAGTCCTAGTACAAACTGATTTGCAACCATAGCTTTAATTCCTCTTTCATTGAAATGACCTAATCTCTTATGTCAGAGATCAGGTTCTGTAATCACTCCTTCACCATGTGTGAGAAACGTTTGACCAATGTTCCCTTGCACTCTTAAAGTAAAGAGTCTATCTTCTTTCTTACCACAAATAATCTGCTTATATCCATTCTCTAGATCTTCAACAAATACTCCTTCATTTGTAAACCTGACTTGAAAACCTTTTTCAACTATCTGTCCCACACTAATCAAGTTTTTAGGTATTGTGGGAACATACAAACATTGGTTAGCAAATCTGCTCCACTCTTGCATTTCACTTTTCCAACGGAATGTACACTATGTCTTGTATTGTCACCTATTTGAACTGTATGACTAGAAATGCCTTTTTCCAATCCTGACAAATGATTAGAACATCCAGAGTCAATGTAAAATACCTTTAGATCTTCTTTATCTGATGTGCTGATTGAGTTCATCATCAATGATGTATGACTTTCATTCTGTGTGTCATTTGCATAATTGTAGTAGGTGGTGTTGTAGGACTGATTATGTCCCCAACTTCTTCCTCCACCTCTACCATAGCCTCCTACTTTGACTTTGTCTACCTCTCTAAGAGTAACTTTGATATCTTCCATCTCGGCCTCTGTTATTGTTGTTTTGATTCTGATTTGATACTTATTGATTATGACAACAATCATGAGCCAAATGATTGCTCAATCCACAGATCCAACAAGCCTTCTTATTGTTATTCTGATTACCTCTTCCTCTTCCAAACCCTCTTGGTCTTCCTCTACCAGTGCCTTTACCTCTAGCATAATAAACGTGAGAACTCGATTCTTCTTCATCCTTTGCTTTATCTTTATCTCCTTTCTTCTTGTTCTTCATGTACATTGCAGAACTTTGACCTTTATCTCCATCTCCCTTCAAGTGTTGCTCAAATGTGAGCATCAAACCAAGCAACTGATTCAAATCTGGAACAAAATGATTCAAAGCAAGTTTTGTTGACAAGATAAAAGTTTCCACCTTTCATCTCCTTTCAAACTTGCAAGCAATTGAGCAATCAATCTGTGATCCTCAATATATTCATCTATGGATCCAAAACTATCTACTAGATCCTTCATCTTAGTGACATATTCACTAATACTTTGACTTGGCTTCTTCTTGAATGTTGTAAACTCTGACCATAGACTTGTTTTCCATGCTTTGGTAGTACTTTAGAAATGATATTCCAATGCATTCCATATATCTTGAGCTGATTCCAATCCTCTGATGTGTGGTAGAAAATGATCTGAGATTGTATTGTAGATGTAAGCTTTTGCACTTGCATCCTTCTTCTGCCAATGCTTTAAAGCATCAAGTTCTTCTTTCTTTGGTCGTCTTTCATCTTCAAATAATGGCTTCTCTTCTTCACTTGTTATGTACACCATGATATCCTTACTCATAAGTAAGGCTTCCATTCTCATTACCCATGTGGGGTAATTATCTTTGTCCAGTTTGTCAATGGAGATATGATTTGCCATACTCCTTTTCTTTTGCTGCAACCTGTGAGCTTAAAGGCTAAAGAACATTACCTTTTGAATTTATTTGTGTATGAAGATACTTTTGAAGTAACCTTTCGATGCCTTGAGTCTTCTAATGCTTTAGCTTTCAAACTTTAATGAAAACTTTTCCAAAACTTATTGTACCTTTGCCACCTTCTACTCTCTAGAACCTTTCTACTATGATACCACTTGTTGATGTGTGAAACATCACAAGAAATGAATTAATGTGACACTAGAACACCTCTATGGTCACCATTAGCTCAATGCTTCTCCAAAATTTGAGGAAAGATTGCTTAAACTAAAAACTTTGCTTCTACAGAAATTTCTAGTCATTAAAATGACATACCTTCACTCTTTTGCTTATTTCTCTTAGCATTTCTCAACGATCTTTTGGTAGATGAAAGTAGAAGATTAGAGCTTTCCAAAAAGCTATTATTCACAAGAAACAGATCTCTAGAACTCAAGTTATGGTCTTTACAAGATGACCCTATGAGTTGCCAAAACTAGAAATTTCGCCTCTTTTAGTAAAAATGACTGTCTAAAAATGCAAATTCGTTCAGCCACTTTTGCAACGCTTGAAATAGCCGCTTGAACACAAGGTATGAACAAACCACTTTTATGCCGGAAGTCGATGCCATGCATCGACTTTATGCTGAAACTCAATGTCAGACATCGAGTTGCTCCACAAACTTCATGTTTTAAGAAGATTCAACAACAAGTAAAACTCAGAAAATGAAAACAATGAGTTATCAGCATAAACTCGATGCCAAGCATTGAGTTGCTTGGAAAACTTGAACTTTTGAACTCATCACACAGTAGGCAAGCATGGAGATGGAGAAGCGAGTCTCATACACAGAACTTTACTCAGTTCTTCTCATAGCTATGAAAAACTCAAAAGTTTACAGGTGCTTTCTCACTCAAAGAAGCCCTATTATACTCAGTCATACAAAATGAACTTTTTCTCACTCTAACTACCTCTATTCCACATCACATCAGTTGATACAAACTAACTTATATAGTTTTTCTCAATCTTGTGACTTTTTAAAAATCTTCTAGAACTAAAGTGAACTAACTTTACAAATATAATACACTTGTGAATTTGTCCCTTCACATAGGCATGTGGTTTTCTTCTAAAGCTTTGACCTTCAAATATATGTCCAATTAGTGATTGTTTCTACAACACGGCCTTGTGTTGCATGCATATATAAGACATCCCACAACTTGATGATAAAGAGAAGTGTTAAATGCATCACTTGAATCCTCAATTAAGAGCCTAAATCCTATCTCCATTGGTGCGGAGATTGGCTTGCAATCCTCAAAGTCAAAATGTTGTAGGCTACAAGTGCATGGTGCAACTAATTCGAGGATGAAGCTTTGCAATCAGTAGAGAGGAGGAGCAGAGATGAACGATAAAGAAAGTAGAAATATCAGTCAAGGATAACATAGAGAGAAGAGAGAGAGGAGTCTCCCTCCTTACACATATGTGCATAGACAAAAGAGAGAGGAGTCTCCCTCCTTACACTTATGCACAAAAATATAACATAAAGTTCTGCCTTGAATTCTCATTCAATACGTGTCTTCTTATACAAAAATAGATGGCCTTTTGGCAAATCAAAATGAAGATAAGAAGAGGATAAGATTTGCCCATTTTTAGAGGATCTTCACATGTGATGAACTTACAAGCTCATAGCCAACAATCCCCCCCCCCCCCTTTGCACTTGATTATACAAGTAGCTCTTTGGGAACTATTCCTTCCCTACATGCAATGAGAGTGGTAAAGATTCTTCCCATGTGTAAAAGAGAGTGGTACAACATTTTTGTTTCCTCCTCTCAACAAGCTAATGGGTGGTACAATGATAGGTAATTCTTCTATCACTGTAGGGTGGTACATGTTTATCTTCCTTCTCTAGGAAAAAATAAGGTTGTACAAAAGGATTGAAAGGCTTATAGCATTTCCTTGTTGTCATTGTGAGTGTTGTTGTTGTTCCATTGTTTTGATAGCCTTCCTTTGTTGATGTTGCACTTATTATTCTACATCACATTTCTATATAGGCACTTGTTGTATATTTGTGATGAAAATTTTGGAAATTCATTAGGAAGATATGTGCAAAATAAAAAAACTCATTAGTGTAGTTCTTCCTTATGATAATCTTTGACTTGCCATGAAATAACTTATTTTGAATCAATTTGTTTGATTGCACAATTGTGGTTATAAAATGTCTTTCGATATTGACTTGAGCATCATGTGAGGGTAGAGGGAAAAAGAAAACAAACTATGATAGCAAAATCTATGGTTGTGCATGTCATAAGATTATTTTAATCCTGCCTCCTCCAAATTATTTCATGGCTTCAACATCCGATCATCCTTGATATTATAACTCATGCTCACACCTCACAAACAACATGTAAGCTTCAATTATCATGTCCTCCCAGAGCGGCTGATCCTTAGGTTTACCGTTGAATAGTTACAATCATTGATTGCCTTTCTTGTAGATTATTCACCTTGCACAAGCATCAAGTTACTGGAAGTCTATAGAATAAGATCAGAGAAGCACCCATCTTCAATTGGGATAATTGCAACAATACTGTATGATCTTTTGGCTCTCAGTCATATCGTGGATACCTCAAAAGTTTGAAGACCAAGCTCTCCATCTCTATGCCCACTACCTGATAATGCATCTCTCTTTCTTGTTTGTAACAGAAGTTCGGATATTGGAATAGCATCTTGCTTCAATAATAATCTTTCCCATGCAAACAAGGGAGGAGAGATCGCAACAAGCAAGGAGAAGCTTGCACATGCACTGCCCTAATTCTATGATACCACGTGTAGGCTATAGTGTGCATGGTGTAGCTACATTCAAGCTTGAGGGTTTGCAATCAACACGACGGAGGATCAAAGATGAACAATAAAGAAAGTAGAACTCTCTGTCAAGGATAATGTAGAGAGAAGAGAGATAAGAGTCTCCCTCCTTACACTTATGTGCATAAATATAACCTAAAGTTGTGCTTTGAATTCTCATTCAACACAGGTCTTCTTATACAAAAATAGAGGGCCGTTTGGCCAATCAAAATGAAGATAGGAAGAGGATAAGATTTCCCCATGGTTAGAGAAGCTTCACATGTGATGAACTTACAAGCTCATAGCCAACAAATGATGAAGTAACTTTTCACCTTAATTTTCTTGATGCATAACGATTCCCCCCTCCATGGGTAAAAAAATTGGATACCAAGAAAGTAGCTCAAAAGACCAAGATAAGTGACATCAAAAGCATGCTGTAAATTAGCCATAAGGATGTCAAATTTTGCATGTCATGAACTAGTTAAGAGTATGTCATCAACATAAAGAACGAGCACTATAAGATTAGCCCCATCTTTTCTTACATAGAGTTTGATTTTAATGGGACTACATTTGAAGCCAAGAGCAATCAAGTGCTTATGGATTTTGTCATACCATGCACGTGGAGCTTGTTTGAGACTATAAAAGACTTTATGCAAGCAACAAACCTTATGATCTTGCCCTTTCATGGCACATCCAAGAGGTTGGTTCACATAAACCTCTTTTTGCAAATCACCATCAAGAAAGTTATTTTTATGTCCAACTGATGTACTTTCCAACCTCATTGGGTAGTGAATGCAACCATGGTACAAATGGTGGTCATGCGTGAAGTAGGTGCAAAAGTTTTCTCATACTCAATGCCATAGTGTTGCACATATCCTTTGGCAACCAATCTAGCAATCAATGCTACCATCTGAATTTCTTTTAATCTTGTAAACCCACTTTGGGGGTTGAATAATAAAAAGAGAAGGAATATTATATTGGAGCCCATGTATGGAGATTCTAGCCCTCTATTCTTAAACAAGGAAATGCTAAATATAAAGTAGAGATATGACGGATAATGACTCTATCTCACAAGCCAACTGACTTCACTTTGTAAAATATGACTTTTCCTTGAGGCTCCATCCCTCCCTCCATCCCTCCCTCCCTCTCTCTCTCATGTTTTCGGAGCCAAAAATCCAATAAATAGCATAATCATAGAGGTAATAAAGGAGGAGTGGAAACCCCTTGTATGGGTGAGGTGGAACTTCCCATCATCATTCAAGACATCCATATGAAAATTTAAATGCTAGTGTTTCAAGGTGACAATCTTACAAACCGTCTCATTTTGGGTCAAGTTGTATCTACAACCATTCAATCAGCTTAAACCTCAGAAGTAGACTTATGTAGGTTTGGGTGATCAATTAATGTGTCACAATCAAACTAGGAGGTTGTGCACTCGCCACACTAGGAAAGTCACCAACTCCTGGTCCTTCGAGGGTTAATCATGTAGATAAAGATGTTGTTCCTGTCCAAAGCTCTATGATGCATAAGGATGAAACCACTGAAGAAGTGATAAGAGGAGTGATGGAACTCCCTTATTTTCCAAACAAAGTCAACAAACATCAAGCAAAGAAACCCAAGAAAGGGTTGAATCAATGTTCACTGACATCTATCCCACCAAAACTATTGTGAAACATTTATTATCACTACATATATGAGTAAAATACCACCTATCATCAATTGTAAATGGGTAGCTGAAAAGTCCCAAATTTAGATAGATTCACCCCTGAAACCCTTAAGTGTAATTACCAAAAAAAATCTATAATCCCATAAAGGAAATTTGGAGAGTCAAAACTTGTAATAAACCACCTGACTCTATTGTGTAAACTTCCCTTGCATGAGGATATATGGATTTTGAGTAGTGCACATCCCAAGTATGCATCTAGAAATGTCAACTAACTTCCTAACATACACTCACATTCATACTACATCACTTTACTAACCTTTAACTATCAGGGATATCATCTTCATATTGCAAGGGGAATAAGGTCTCATCTCTTCTATGAGGCAATACTAATGTGATCTTATTCTTCTAGCAGATTTCAAAGTATGAGTTACCATCACCAAGTATGGCCGAGGAAGCAAGCATGAATTCTCAAGTAGGAAGGAGTGAGTAGAAAATTGATATTGAGTGCCTTCCTATCATAGAAGTACCCACAAAGAGACTTGCATCTCTAAATCACGTCCAAATTATTCCAGTTCAAGACTCCCAGCAGGCCACATGACTTGCATCAATAAGAATCCCCACTAGTTTAGTGAAGTGGAAGGACCTCTTGGCAAAGGGATGTATATGTGGTGTAAGCCGCCGGATTGGCAATTGTAAAATCCTTTTTCCTTTTCATATTCCGCATGAACTGAGAAGTCACTGCGACGAGTTGTAACCTTTTTATAAAGCAATGAAAAGACACTTTCGGTGATGACCAGTAGATCGCCAGACTGTCTGTCTGGGCGATACGTCTGTGTAGTTCCGTAGTGTTGTGTTTCATAACTCTGAGTCCTATTGTGTCTTTCTGCTGTGTTTGATTATCTACACTTGTATGGTAAAGATTCGGTTACGGTAATGTTACATTAAGTGAAGTATTGAATCGTTGTTCTGTAAGTTGTTTACTGTAATTCTGTGTTATGGTAATGCTTATCCTTGCGTTGTGTACTGAGATGTATTGATTGGAATACGAATAGTAATTCCGTAAAGGAATGAGCCAGAGTTTTCTGTTAGAAAGTTGGATTAGCAGAGTTGTTTGAACGGAAAGGTCATGTGAATGTGTTGATTTGGGAAAATCAAGTATAGGGCCTCTGATTATTCAGACCCCTTCCACTCCCAAGAACCCGAATAGAGTTTAAACGCGTTCTGACGACAAAAGTGCGTTTAACACTGGCGTCGTCTGTGGGAAAGTGGCACCAGAATGTGCAAAATTAGTTGTGGGAAAGTGGCAACAGATTGTTGTAAAGTGATTATCGAAAAGTGGCAACAGAGTGTTGCACAGTGATTGTGGGAAGGTAACCATAGATTGTGAATCGACAGTAAGATAGAGTAGTAAGCAAGTGTAGCAAAGGTGCTATATGCCGGTTACTCGGTCCAGTGAGTCGTATCCGAAGTATAGACAGCCTTGGGTGGTACCAAATTTGCGAAGGACACCCCCAGGAGGAAGAAGCGTAGATCGGTTAGGTCTGGTCGTCAAAGAAGCGAAGCATATTAGTAGTGATTCCGGTAGCTTTCCGGTGGAACATACTACAATTACGGTAAATTCCGGTGAAATCTCGGTGCAGTCTGCAGCAGAGACAGTAACTTTGGAGTCCACAAGAACACAGTGTGCAATTGATCCGACACCGTCTGCTCAAGATTCAAATCTCTCCACGGATAGAGGTGTGTTATCCAGAGAGGTCATTGAAGGTGAAAGAATACCCTGGATTGGGGAAAGTTCCACTAATTCTGGTGGTAGTTCGGTCCTGGTTGCAGAAAATTTACAATTTTTCGGTGACAGTGTTATACTTCCCGATGAATCTTCATTCCGGACACCACTGTTCGGAGCAAGTTTGCCTACGTCTGATATCGTAGAAGAGGATAAGCTATTCGAATTAGAAATTCGTAAGAGGTTAAGCGCTATTTTCGAACCGAAAGGAGAGCAGTCTAATCATACAGACTCTGAAGAACCGAAAGCACATCCTCAGAACTCAGGAAATAATAACAGTACCAACATGAGTGGGCAACAACAACAACAACAACAACAGCAACAACAACTACTTCCACCTCGTCCGGTTCCAACAGGAGTCACCTACACAAAATCCGGTGGATTTCCAGGTGATGATCCTGATGCTCATGTACATACCTTTGAAATTAGTTATGCAGTACTTAATCATCCACTCGATCTGGCATACAAGGCCATAGTATTCCAGTCAACACTAGTTAATGAAGCTGCCAGGTGGCTTACAAAATATGATATCAACCATTTCGGCACCTATGAAGCGGTAAGGGATGCGTTTCTGCAGAGATTCTGGCTAAAGAAGAATCCTGCCGAAATTTTCGATTACCTGTAGAACAATAGACAGAAGCTGAATCAAACAGTGCAGGAATATGCCACCCTATTCAGAACTCATTTGAGACAACTACCTCCGGCACATGCCAATTTGCCGAATGATGTCATTACGTAGTGATTTATTAATGGTTTGACTCCGCAGCTCAAACAGATTATGATCATTCATTGTGTGGGAGCCATGACACTAGATGCAGTTATTGCAATGGCCTTGCAGCTCGAACATAAGGTTGGAGGCTTTACTGAAGACTTGGAGTGGTTAAAAGCTAGTAAAAGTGTTGCAGAGGATCCGGCCAGACAAATGTACTGCACTAAGTGCAAGAATCCAGGGCATACCAGTGTCACATGTGCCCTTAATTAGATGTATTGTGCTATCTGCAATACAACCGGACATTCCACCGAAAACTGTGCATATAACGCCAAAGTGCAGGGACCAGCAACGGTAAATGCCATTATACAAGAACCAGGGTAGCCTGCCACTCATTATGTACCACCTCATATGAGAAACAACCAGCAGCAAGGATACAGAAATTATAGAGGACAGAGGAATCCTAACTACGCTGCAGTAATCCAGACCAGGTCCGGTAAGCAGTTGCAACCAACAGCTGAGGTATTTGAACATGGCATCCATGAACAGCAGAGAATGTATGATAAAGCTAGCCAATGGACCACCACTGAACCTCCAGTGTTCCCAGCTCCAATTTCGGTGACCCAAGTTCCACTGCCAAAAGAAGGATCGCAGGAACAAAATTCTACCCCAGTAACAAACGCATCGTCCTCAGAATCGGTGAAAAGTACAAGTCATGCAGATCAAGCATGGGAAATTTTATCTAAAGCATCCATTACTCTTCCTCTTGGATAGTTACTTGCACTAGTACCACGAGTTCGGCAGCAATTCCAGCAACACCTCAGTCCTGCGTCTTCTTGCATTCCAGCGACAACAACGGTACAATCGGAAACTGACTCTATGGTTGATCATTCGGTTCCTTTAATTACGGTATGGTACAAAAATCATAAGATTACTCAAGTACTAATTGATGGTGGTTCCGGTGTAAACATAGCCACTGCAGCACTTTGTAAGAAGTTAGGGTGGACCCACATTGTGCCTGTTCAGTTTTTTATTAGAATGGCTGACCAATCCAGAGTCCATCCAGTAGGACTTGTATGGAATGTCCTGATAACTTTGCAGGGTACAACATTTAAGATGACTTTCGTAGTTTTAGAACTACCAGAGTCTAGTATTGATTATAATCTTCTTTTCGGTTGACCCTAGTTGAAACAGGCTAAGGTTATACAGGATTGGTCAGCACAAAAACTTACTTTTAAGGACAATCACCGTAAATATGTTGTCAAATTGGATGCTATTCAGCCTTGTGAATTACATGCTAGACCATATGTAGCAGAGCCTGTCCATATGTTGGATGGCTTATCCGATGACGAAGAAGAACAATTTTTAAAGAATAACATTGATTTGATCTCCTTAGGGACTGTTGATCTGCAAACTGTTGTAGATAATTGGAATCCGGTAGCCTATACGGTGATGCCTGTGACCGAAGAAGTGGGGATAACAGATACTGTTGCTATGGATGAAGCCACTATACAACAACTTTTACAACCAGTTGACAATTCAGGAAAACCTCGTCAATTCTATGTTCCAGAAGATCAGTTGATCACCTATAATTTAGGAGATGAAGTAAATCCACGACCTGTCAAGATAAAGGAAGGATTGTCTGAAGTATTTCAAGCAAATTTGATCCAACTTATTCGTGAATTCTCTGATGTTTTTGCATGGGATTATCATGATATGAAAGGTCTGGACCCTCGCATCTATCAACATAGGGTCGTGCTCAAACCAGAAGCAAAGCCGATTAAACAACCCAGCTACCGTATGAATCCCAACTATGGAGCAGAGGTCAAAGCAGAGCTTGATTGCCTATTAAAAGTAGGATTCATTGTACCCATTGAGCACGCTGAATGGATCTCCCCGATTGTAATTGTACCAAAGAAAAACAAGCAGCTCCGAATATGCGTCGATTACTGGAAATTAAATGAAGCCATAGTCCCTGATCCATTTCCTCTGCCATTTCTTGACACCATGCTAGGCAGAGTGGCTGGGCATGAAATGTATTCATTTCTTGATGGTTATAGTGGTTATAACCAGGTCCGAATGGCTCAGCAAGATATACCAAAAACAACGTTTATTACGAATTGGGGTGTTTTTGCTTGCACAGTCATGTGGTTTGGATTAAGAAATGCTCCTAGTACCTTTCAACGATGTATGCAGGAAATCTTCTCACCCTATCTTACTTCTTTTATGCAAGTATATCTAGATGATTTCTCTTTATTCGATAAGATGGTTGCACACCTGTATCATTTACGGTGTTGCTTTGAGAAATGTCGAGAATACCGACTATTTGAACCCCACCAAATCGGTCTTTGCAGTTTCTTGTGGTAAACTCCTTGGCCACATTGTATCTGCACAGGGCATACAAGTTGATCCAGACAAAATTGCAGCCGTGTTAGAAGCACCTGTACCTACTACACCGAAAGAAGTCATGCGATTCATGGGTCAAGTCAGGTGGCATGTTCGACATTTACGGTGGCTTGCTCATTTGGAAATACCCCTGAATCGGCTAATCACTAGTACTCCTCGACAGTTTGATTGGACACCGGAATGTCAAACTACATTTGATCGTCTAAAAGTTTTATTAACACAGGTTCCAATTCTACAACCTCCTGATTGGGAATGCCCATTTCATGTTTTTGTAGATGCATCAGATATAGCCATTGGAAGTGTTTTAATGCAACAAACTGATAAGTGGTTTAGGCCTGTCTATTATGCAAGTCAAAGGCTTGCTCCTACTGAAAAAAAATATTCAATAACTGAAAGAGAATGTCTTGGTTTAGTGTATTCTGTAAAGAAATTCCGGCACTATTTACTAGGCCGAAAGTTCGTCTTTCATGTAGATCATGCTGCGCTGGTATACCTGGTTCGGCAGCAGCATTTAGGTGGCCGTTTGGCACGTTGGGTTTTATTGTTATAAGAATTCGATTATGAAGTAATTCATCAACCTGGCACTGCACATGCATTAGCAAATTTTCTCTCTCGGTTAGATTCCGATGAAGCTCTGGTCGGTGTTGATGACACCACACCAGCTATTTATGTTACTGAAATGACTAGTGATGAATCTGCACAACCTCCTGTGACACCTACTTACTATGATTAGTTATTAACCTTTCTTACTAATGGATGTCTTCCTCCTCAAACTTCCCCTACAATGCACCGAAAAATTGCAGTTTACAGTCGTAGATTCCGGTTGATTGCCGGAGAGTTGTATTATATGGATCACACTGGGATTTTACTTCGTTGTATTCCTCCACATGAAGTAAACTCAGTAATCACTCTGGCACATTCCATACCCTCCGGTGGACATTTTGCAGCAGATTTAACGCACCGAAAAATTCTGCAAAGTGGGCTCTGGTGGCCTACTATGTACAGAGATGTATCTCAATTTGTGCAGCAATGTGACAATTGTCAGCGATCTGGACAGCCTTTACAGCGCCATTTTTTCCCTCTACAACCTGTTTTACCTTTAAAACCTTTTCAAAAATGGGGTCTTGACTTTATTGGACCACTCACACCTCCCACAATCCTTAGCAACAACAGATATATTCTGACATGCACAGATTATGCTACAAGATGGGCAGAAGCTTGGGATTTACGATCCGCCACAGCTGTTTCGGTGGCAAAATGTCTAATGAAGGATGTATTCCCACGTTATGGATTACCTTTGGAACTTGTCACAGATCAAGGGACCCACTTTATCAACAATTTAATGCGATTACTTACACACACTTTTCAGATTCTGCATAAATTCAGTTCACCATATTATCCTCGTGTTAATGGCCTAGCTGAAAGTACAAACAAAACGTTGTTGACTATGCTTCAAAAATTGACTGTGGAATCACCAGAAAGATGGGATCAGTTACTACCTGCAGTATTATGAGCATACCGGACTACATACAAGGTCGCAACCGGACTAACTCCTTTCAAACTTGCATATGGAATGGAGGCAATTGCACCAATGGAACTTGTAGTACCAAGCTTACGTGTGGCCATCTCTCAGAAATTGTTACCTGAAGAATCTTTACCATTTCGGTTGGACACACTCGTGGAATTAGATGAGCATCGTTGGGAAAGTTTTCTGACTCTTCTAGAAGTGTAGTTGCGGCAAGCTCGTACACATGATCAGTATCTTAAAACTCCAGTTTTTACGGTAGGACAACTTGTGCTGTTTTATAATGAAAAATCAAATCGTTCTGCTGGAAAATTCAAGTTACGATGGTTTGGTCCTTACCGGATTACTGAACAAGTGGGCCCAACTACTTTTCGGTTGACTACTTTGACCAGAATTCCTCTTCCAAAAGTGATAAATGGTTCAAAGTTACGGCCGTATCATCAAATATCTGATTCACACTGAAGTGTTGTACGGTTGCCCGCGTAATTTTTTCTTCTTTTTCTTTTTTCTTTTCTTTTTCTTTTTTGGTTTTGCGTGTTAGTTGGATAAAAACCATAAACTCATCGTTTTGCTACATAGTCATAAAACTCCTCGTTTGGATACATAACCATGAATGTAAGCCGCCTTTTCTTATCGATTACGCTCATGCATGCCCACCGTAGTTATGAGGTTATCATTTCAACATAGTGTGATTATTCACATTTTTTGATCGCTTCCCGCTGCCAAGTATCTACTTAACCTTTTTCATTCCGCTGTTAATCGCTATTGTGTCTGCGTGCTTTGTGTACTTTGTGTTTTCTGTAATCCCTGTGTCTGCTTGCTATTCGTGTGCGCATCATGGAAGCTCTGGCAAACTTTGCTACCTTCCGTGACGGACTCCCTACGGATGTGGGTGAGTTCCTGCGTGTACGTGGGTTGTCCAATTTCGCTGAACTTCCTTGGCATTCAGTGGAATGTCACCCATTCTATGCCCAGATTATTGCCGCAATCGCTGCCACACCTGCTGGGGAGCAGCGTTGGCCAATTACTTCTTTACCATCTCGGGTAGTAATCACCCTACAGTCCTTTGCTGATGCTTTCTGACTCTCTCCGGAAGGACGAGAGAATGGCCCAAATCTTTCAATTGCTACCATGATTCAATTGTTCCCTAGGTACTCTTCAAATGAGTATGCTATTCTTTGTCGCCCTTAGCCTGAAAGAACAGCCCTGCAATTTTTAGTAGCAATACTAAATTTGCAGAAACGAACTTATGGGATATCTCGCCCATTCTATTCGGTAATTGATATGGCTGCTCGCGAGCCTATCAATTTCGCTTCCTATTTTTTCCGACGCATTCACCGTGAATGCGTTGCGATTATTAAGCAGGTTAACAAAGGAGATATGTCGTGTTCTCGTCTCCCTCACATACTCAGTTTCCTGTTTCCGGCCATACAAGCAGCGCAACCGCCTCCACGAGGTCCAATTTTGTATCATGAAGAATCCGCACGAATTCTGGAAGATGATGAAGAAGATGACGAAGAACTTTTCCAGCTCCTCCGCCGAAAACGAATCAGAATAAGCTCTACAGAGCTTTTCCGCATCTTGGGGACGCAACTTAGGTTCTCCTCAGCTTATCACCCACAAACCGATGGGCAAACAGAATGGGTCAACCAAACGATCAAAGATTATATCAAGAACTATGTCAGAACCGATCAGAAGGACTGGGCGAAGCACTTAGACATTCTGGAATTTCACTACAACGCTTCCGTCCACTCAAGCACAAAGATGACTCCATTCGAATTGGCGACCGGCAAGGAGGTAATCACGCCCCTGGCTCTCACGCAAGACTCCACGCTTGCAACAAATGACCCCGATTGCGGCGCCTTTTTGGATCAATGGAAAACCAAGTTAGAAGAGGCGAAGTCCAGCTTGCAAAGAAGCAAAGAACGCATGGCAAGGTATGCAAACAAGAAACGAAGGCCGGACGAAGAATTTCAAGTCGACGACTTAGTCCTCGTCAGTGCAAGGAACATCACCCTGCCCAAGAATATCACGCAAAAGTTCAACCATCGCTACTACGAACCATAGAAGGTGGAGAAGCGGATCAACGAAGTCACTTACAGCTTGGAGCTTCCCGACAACATGCAATTTCACAATGCCTTTCACGTCAGTCTCCTCAAGCGGTTCAAACCCGACTCCAAGTACGGATGCGAGATCTCGGTGTTGCACGACGACAAGAACCAGTTCGAGGCAGAAGCTATCTTATGGGACCGAAATACCCGTGAAGGTCCCCAATTTCTCGTAAAATTCAAAGGCCGCTCCTTAGTTGATGCGGATTGGCTTCCGGCCAACACCTTTGGGCCCGACCATCCGTTAGTCCGAAAATATTATCGCCACACTTAAGCCACTTTGGCTCTAAGACCCATGTAATGTTCCCAAATTTTGTAAACACATCAACTTTTTGTAAGACCCGAACCCGCTTGTTGAGGACACCAAGCTCTTCAAGCTGGGGGAGGATGTCATATCCTGTTTTTCTATCCAGCCCTTTTCAGTGCTTGGGGGGTATGCCCTATGGCGCCAAATTGTGCGCAACTATGAGGGGTACTAGTACTCCTCATACCAAGCTCTCATTGCCTTCTTTAACACGAGTTGCTAATCGAATATAAACGTGTTCTGGCAATCTTCTTGGTGTCCCTCTTGTTGGCTTATGCATTTTGTTGGCTTATGCATTGATATTATGATAAGGTGTGCCACACAATTGTGGCACGACTATAAACAATTAGAAGAATGAAACGCCATCCTCTTGGAGAAATCACAATTCTTACAAGCTAGAGTGACCTCACTCAAGAATAGTACGACACACTAAAACATGCCCACAATGAACTAGATTCAAGATTCCAAAATGTTGATGAAGAGGCTATGAGAAATATGCGACTTATGTTAGATCACCAAATGGACCAAAATGCTAAGTTGCAAAGGAATATGGGTTTACTGGGATGGCATATGGCAATGGCTATGAAAGAGAACAAATGGCCCCAACATCAAAATCATGATAATCCAGATGTGGCAATAGGAGGCACCCCAAGAGCAACTATCGGTCCTACCAATTTTCAAGCAATTCCTTCACAAAACATCCGAGTATCATTAGAGGAACATGAAAATTTCTTAGTTCCTTATGAGATGAAGAGGAACGAGACGGGCTCAAGATGCAACTAGCCACAACTAGCACAAAGGTGCTTGAAGCCATCCCTCTACCACTCAACACACAAGAGATTGAGAACCCTAAAACAAATTGAGGAATTGCAAGCAAAATTGTTACACTATGAACAACCCCCATCCCCACTAAATTAGAAGAGCTAGTAGAGATCCCAGTGGAGGAAATATTTGAGGTTGCTTATGAGCCACAACTAGTGCCAAAGGGTAGAGTCAATGAAGAAGGACATGATACATACCAAGAACACATACCCCAAATTAAAGCAAGTAGAAGAGGTTGGATGAACACATGATGATAGGGTCACAATATAGATTTTCTCCTTGTCCGACCTAGAAGAAATAGTACACAAATTAGAATACTTCCAAAAATTATCCCATAAAAGGCTAATCACCACTTCAGAGATGTAGAATGCCATACTCTATGCTATTGGTTGACTATAATGTGGAAGTCAAAAGGGTACTAAGACAGGAAGCAACCCTTGTGATATAGTTCCAACCTAGTGACCTCCTAGAGAACTCACTCATCTTTTTTTTCCATGGTCTCTTCACCCATTCACGGACATCCTTCCAAGCTCTTGTTCTCTTCTTATTTATACTCGCAACCTCACTAGTTCTTGAGTTCATCTCTTCACCTAAGCCTTGGGTTTACTGTCATGCTTGAGGTCTAGTGGCTACTTGCAAGGGGTTGTAGTTATCGCACTTCCAGCAAAATCCACAACCATGCTAATAACATTGATTGGCAATTTTTTTTGTGCATTGGCTAGATTCTTTGGACAATCTCTCAATACATGCTTTTCACCGCAATCAGGGTAGAAGCCTTGGATAGTCACTGACTAGGGTTGCCTTGATGCATGAAGCAAGCAATCTCAAATGAAATGGTCCCCTTGACATCTATAGCATGGCCCTTGGGATGCTTGGGGTCTTATCTACCTTGGCTAGGGTCTAGGGTTGGGCTTTTCATACAAGACATTAGAATATTCTAGCTACCAACTAGGTTCACTAGGGGTTTCATAAGGGTAGATCTCATTATGATCTGGTGACTCCATGTAGTAAGTTGGTGGGCTATCCACCTGTGTTGAGTCAAAGTTATGAGCATTAGGATTGTTTTTAGAAATTGATGGGGGTGATGGCACTAGGTCTCTACTTAAGTTATCCTCTATTGACATATACTTGACTAGGATAATGTTGGCAAGGGGTGGAGGCTGTTGACCTGGCTTGGTTGAGGCCTTTGCTGAGCTTTTTATGGAGGTTGATAAGGTTGCATGGGTCTAAATTAGGGTGGTTGTTGATATGGATTCTAGTATCTCCTTGGTTGTTGGTATGGATGTTGATAATTTTGTCTAACAACTTGTTTATTGTTAGGGCAATCTTGTGCAATGTTGTTGAGCCCATAAAAGTCATATTGGTCAAATTCCATCACACTCAAAGTCAAAAGGTCAAAGTCAAACCGATCAAAGTCAACATGTTCAAGTTCAAAGTCAACATGGGCAAAGTCAAAGTGTTCATAGTTCGGGTGTCAAGGTGTATAGGTAGTGCATAATTAGTTGTTCACAAAGGGTATAATTGCAAAAAGTGTAGAGGTATTTCTGTAATTTCTCTAATGTTCAAAGTGTTGTTAAAAGTGTTTTGGAAGGTTCAGGTGAACCCTCTCTTAGGTGCACATTTGAAGAATTAAAATGCAAAATGTGAAGGTATGTGAAGCGGCAGCATACACAGAAGTGAAAGTATGGCCCCCCAATTAAAATTTTTCATTTAGCCTAAACTCACTACAGGACAAAACAAGGATTCATTGGCTGCTCACTTTTGGAGACAATCTTGGGACATCAAAGTGAGCACCAAGATACTCTAGCAGTTAGGAGCGTACGTGAACCGACACTCAAATCAAGGCAATGCATTATTCTTTGACTAAGCAAGGTGAGCATAGTCTAGACTAGGAGAAGTATGAGAGACATACAGTGAGCGTGACACAGAGAGTGAAGTGCAAGGTGTGCAAGAAGAGTGACTTAGAAGTGGGCAGAGAAGTGCTAAGCCATACAACCAAAGGTCCCAAGGTCCCATTGAAGTTGTGCACGCATCGATAGAAGGTGTCCCTTCTTCCCCCTATTGGAAGCTTGAGTGCAAGGTGTGCACAAGTGCAAGCTTGGAGAAGGTGGAGGTCTGGTGCAGAGAAGGTTGGCAGCAATAAGAACCTTAGGTATTTTGTACTTTGTGATTGTGCACTCTTTGGGATTTGCATAGAAAGCATTTGGATTGTATTGTACATCACCATTGTACTTCTCTCTTTATAATCAATTTAGAGAAGCTTCCAGTGTCTGTATCTTTCTTCTTATCTTTCTCCCGTCTCCTACAAACAATCAAATCCCTTTTTGCACAAGAATCCCCCAACGAAATTTGGCATGCCCGGTGGGACCACAAGTAGATTTGAGCATAGGAGAAGCAAATTACAAAGTGTAGAAGAGTTCAAGGGTATCGACAGTATTGCACTGACTCAAGAGGTAATCTTTCTTCCATTGGAATTCTCTTAAACTAAGAGGAGTATGAACAGCTCATGACCGCAACCCGGTCTCAAAGCTTGAGGGTCACTTGAAAAGCAATAAGAAGGCATGTTATTCGAAGATCAACTAGCCCATCGTCATCGACATCATCAGTAAAGAATATGGCAGCCCAGGTAGATTTGGAAACTTTACTTTCTAGATTGAATATCAAATTTCCATCATTCAGAGGACTAGCACAGGAAGATCTAGATGAGCACATTAGGAGGTTCTTAACCTTACATAAAACAAAGGGTTTGATGGCAAGAGAAGGCGCAGTTTTTATTCTTTTCCCTACAACATTAGAAGGGCTAGCAGACAAGTGGCTTAGTTAGTTCACCGACAACCATTTCACCACATGGGATTCGATGAAGGAAGCATTTAGAACACAGTTCCAACAAGGGAACACAACTGAAAACATTATTGAAGAATTAGAAAATTTAAGACTAGGTCCTGGGGAGACCTTCCTAGAATTTGTGACCAGAGCTAAGGCACTGATGGCCAAACTACCAGACCCTCTCCATGATTTTTTTATCATGAAGTGGCTGGATAAACCACTTCCCATATCAACACAATGTAAAATAAAGGAATTGGTTTTACCAACAGCCACAATAGAAGAATTTATCAATAGAGCTACAAGATTGGAACAAATTAGACAGCAGTATGGGGCAAGCTCTTCCAATTTTTCATATCCTACAGAACCTAAAGATTGAGTAATTCAGCTAAGGAAACAGCTGGAGGGCTTAAAAAGGAATAAGCGCCATAAAGAGGAGGAGAATGTTGTGACTCAGTTGAAGAGGGAAATTGAAGCATTGAAGCTACAAAAGGAAGAGGAAGCCCAAGCAGAAGAGATTGCTCAGCTTTGACAGGAGTTGGAGGAACTCAAAGGGGATGGCATCAAAAGTAGGCTATGGTGTACCATGTGCCATAAGCAGGGTCATGTGATAAGTGAATGTCCATTGTTAAATGTAGCTTGCTAGCTATGCAGGAAAGCTGGTCATGAGGCCCAAGAATATCAGTCAAGAGGGATGCCTGCACAACCTTATTGGGTACAAGGAGGTGCTCAATTCTCAACCAATGTAATGGCAGCAACGCTAGCCAAGGTAACAACTACAATCAAAGACCTAGAGGTAATTATGGAAATGGACCTAGAAGGCCAATTATCTGTTTCAGGTGTGCAGAGTTATGGACATTATCAAAGTAAATACACCCTGCTAGAAAATGCTCCCCCTTGCAAGAATTGCCCAGATTCCAAGGATCATTATACAAATTGTTGCCCACCAAACATAGCATCTACATTTAGGCCCCATCTCCAAATGATCTCAGTAAATAATCATGGAGCAGTAGAAGGAGCCACTGATGTACAATCACCATCCACTAGAGTGGTACAATTAGAAGAAATCGACTCCATGGTCATGCAGACAAGAAGCAAAGGGAAAATTCTAGAAGAACCAAACCAGGGATCAATTACTTTTGGAAGTAGATTTTTCAGAAACTAAGATTTCATTGGGAATGCATATAGCTGGGCCCACAAGGAACTTGAGAAATCAAATATAAAAATTGACCTTAGGGAATCTGGAGCTTCAAGATTATTCAAGTCAATTAAAACAGAGGTTAGTATTCTTGAGTTGATAAACATGGATGACAAATTCAGGTCTGAAGTACTGCAGATTATTGATGAGGCTTCCTCGTCCACCTTGGTGGCCAAGACTACTACCTTAGGCCAAGGGAAGGGTGTAGAAGAAGCACCTCTCATCGACAATAAGAGTCCTAGACCGAGAGTAACAATTAAAGGATTAAAGCTACAAGGAGTCATTGTGGATGGTGGATCTGGCATAAATTTGATGCCTGAGCATACCATGGAGAAGCTTGGCCTACGTCCATCCAGACCAGCCCACTTCACAGTTACTTTGGTGGATCAAAGCAAAGTAAGGCCAATGGGGGTGATCCCAAAATTTCCACTGGAAGTACAAGGTAATCTCTTCATTTTGGATTTTGTGCTATTAAGACTGCCCTAGGTAGAGGGAGGATTTCCCCTCTTGATTGGAAGACCATGGCTGAGGCATGCATGTGTCATTCATGACTTGGGTAAAGACACTACGTGGGTACAAAAGACAGGGCAAGAACTCACACATATATAGTTAGAGGAGGGTCCAGATCATCAAGGGAACACGGGCATGATGCAATTAGCTGGTATTCGCATGGGACAAGAAATGGATTACCAACCACAGTTAGAGTTCAAGGAGGAAGAAGACATTGTGAATTGGCTGCATGCAGGCAACTCTTCCTCTTGTTTTGGAGTTTTTCTAAATAATTCTTGCACATATGAATGTTATGATGAAAATGAGGATAAAGTTCAGGTTGATGGATTGGGAGAACTCATCACAGACCACAAAAGGAAGGAGGAAGACACCCCTCAAGCACAACTTGGGGGAGGATGCAACAACAACAGAGAAGGAAGTTACTAAAGTTAAAGACAAGGTAAAACATACTAGTGTGGAATGTTCTTTGCGAATTCAAGAAATCCGTGCTGGATGGATGCAGGACAAAGAGGAATACATTGAGATCCAGAACACTCTTGCTTATGCAACAATGCAGGATAAGCTATTGGAAGAAAACAGGGTTGGAGATGAGCATGTAGATACCATGGTAGATAGAAACCCAGTTAACGAAGTACAATTAGGCACTCAAGAAAATAATCGTCCAGTTTTGGTGGCCACTTGGCTGTGGAGCCACCCAGAGCTGCTTGAAAAGGTAAAATCTTTCCTGACACACTATGCAAATGTTCTTGCGTGGCATTATAAAGACTTAGAAGGAGTGACTGCCAATTATGGAGATCACAGAATCCCTCTTGTTGATGGAGACAAACCAATAAGAGGAAAGAGTTATAGACTTAACCCAAAATATCCTGAAGTTGTTTATGTGGAAATACAGAAGATGGAGGATGCAGGAATCATCATTCCGGTGGAACACTCAAAATGGCTTTCACCAATGGTTATAGTACCAAAGAAGAATGCCAACAAAATCAGGATTTGTGTTGACTTTAAAGCACTCAAGAAGGCGACCATTCCAGATGGATTCCCCATGCCTTTTGCAGAGAATATCATTGAAGAAGTGGTTGGACACTCATTATATAGCTTTATGGACGGCTTTAGTGGCTATGACCAAATATCTATTCACCCAAAGGATCGTGAAAAGACTGCTTTTATCACACCTTGGAGCACATATGTGTATGTAAAAATGCCATTTGGACTCTGAAATGATCCAGCCACCTTTAACAGGACTGCCAACCTCATTTTGGACCCTTATTGCTAGAAACACTCAAAATTTTCATGGATGACTTTTCTTCATTTTCAGGATCTCATAAAGAGACCCCTTTGGATTGCTTGGATCATCACTTGAGACAGCTACAGAATGTTTTTAAAAGATGCAGGAAGACTAAACTAAAGCTAAACCCAAATAAATGTCATTTCCTCGTGACAGAAGGAACCCTCTTGGGACATGTGGTATGAACTAAAGGTATGGCTTCGGACCCTGATAAAATTATTTCTATACTAAAATTACCTAAACCCAAATATCCTAAAGAGATTCAAAGCTTCTTGGGGCATAGTGGGTACCACAGAAGATTTATCAAAATGTATGCAGAGATAACCAGACCACTGGCTAGACTTACAGGTAAAGAAGTACCCTTTAAATAAGAAGAAGAAGAAGAAGAGCATGCTTATCAGACATTAAGGTCCAAATTGGTGGATGCACCAATTCTTATCACACTAGATTGGTCAAAACCTTTTCATGTACATGTAGATACTAGTGCATATGCAATGGCTGTAGTTTTGGCCCAACACAGTGAAGAATACAAACTTGATAGACCTATTCAGTATGCTAGTTGAATTTTGACTAAGGCTAAAAAAAAATTATAGCACCATAGAAAGGGAGGCCCTAACAATGGTTTTCGTTGTACAAAAGTTTCATTATTATTTGCTAGGTGTGAAATTTGTTACCATTACTGATCATCAACCACTTAGATATTTATTGAACAAGCGACAAGCAACTAGGAGGATATGGAGGTGGCTACTTTTGTTTCAAGAATTTGATTTTTTGTAGTCCATAGACCAGGTAAAGAAAATATCATGGAAGACCACCTATCTAGGATCAACATGATGGATCAAGCAATTGGAGTAAATGATGATTTTCCAGATGCTAATTTGTTTGTTGTACAAGCTCAAGGTTGGTATGAGGACATCAAGAATTATATTAAAACTGGATTGTATCTAGAGAAGGCAAGTGTTGTGCAAAGAAACAGACTGCTAATCAAAAGCAGAACTTTGACCTTCATTGAGGGAATATTATATAGACATGGAAAAGATAACAGATTTAGAAAATGCATGAAAGAAGAAGAAGAGGTGAGGGAAGTCCTTAAATCTGCACATGAAGGAATAGGTGGTGGGCACCTTCGAGGATATATTATGAGCCAAAGAATCCTTGATGCTGGCTTTTGGTGGGCTACATTATTCAAAGAGGTAGAGGAATGGGGAAAAGCATGTGATGTTTGTCAGAGGTGTGGACCTAAGACAACAAAGCAGAGGCACAACCCCTTGATTATTTCCACTTCTTGACAACCATTTGAGAAGTGGGGGCTAGATTTTGGAGGGCCCATCTACCCTGCGTCAGTTCCAAAGATAGAAAAGTATCTATTGATCGCCAGTGACTATACAACAAAGTGGACTGAAGCTATTGCCTCCCCTTTTGCACCGCTCAAACTGTTGATGATTTCATTTTTAGTAACATCATTTGCAAATTTGGATGCCCCCTTGAAATTTGTACAGACCAAGGTACTCATTTTGTGAACAAGGTCCTACATGAAATTTTTAATAGGTATAAAATTCTACATAGGACCTCTTGTGCCTATTATCCAAGAGCTAATGGACAGGCACAATCCACCAATAAGGTATTAATTTCCATGTTAAGGAAGGAATGTATGTTACAACCGACTTCCTAGGGCATAGGTTATCAAGGTACCCTATGGGCATGCAGATTAGCTTACAAAGAAGCTACTGGATATTCTCCATTCCAATTGGTTTATGGGATATTGCCTATTGAACCCTTTGAATTTCTACATGGGTCACATAAACTAGCATTCATGCAGGGAAAGAAAGATTGTGGTGTCTTTCAGAGGCTTGGAGCAATGCACAAAGTGGAAGAGATACGTCTACATGCTGCAAAACAATTGATAGAGACTCAAATGAAGAGGAAGGAGGCACATGATCGGAATCTGTGGAACAATAACTTACAAACAAACATGTTAGTTCTTCTCCAGAGACCTCAAATCCACACATAAATGAGGGGAAAATGGCTTCCACAATGGGAAGGACCTTATTTAATTAAGACGATGCTGAATTGGGGTGCAATGGAGTTAGAGACTCTAAAAGGAGAGGTCCTACCATTGGTCAATATATCAAGGCTCAAGGCCTATCATCAGCACAACTGAAGATTTATGGATCACCTAGAACTTGCAAAATCTGTCCAGGTTTTACATAGCCTTCTCATATCATTTTGCTCAAGTTTTAGTAGTTTTTATCCATTTTCATGCTTGTTTCTTGATTTTTATGCAACTTAGAAGCCATTTCACAACGTTTGTATAAGAAAAATCTTTAGGAAAGTTTTGGGAATTTTTGGGAATTCTAAAGGTATTTTTAGAAAATTTTTAGCATTTTTTCATCTTTTTCATTGCCATTTTTCTTGATAAAATGGTTTAATAATGAAAGCTCTCTGTGGTTTTCAGTGGGAAAGTGGCTTAGAAATGTTGGGGAACATTTTTTATATTTTTTCTTGATTTTTTTTGTAATTTTTAAAATTTTTGTAGATTTTATTAGTACTTTCAGGATCTCTCTCTCTCTCTCTCTCTCTCTCTCTCTCTCTCTCTCTCTCTCTCTCTCTCTCTCTCTCTCTCTCTCTCTCTCTCTCTCTCTCTCCCCTCCCATTTTTTATTCTTTTAATTATTTTTTTATTATTTTAATTATTTATTTTTATTTTTCCTTTCTTTTATTTCATTTTATTTTTACTTTATTTTTTTATTTTAAGTTCCCCCCGCCCCCCGTGCGTTATTTTTCATTTTTTCTTTTATTTTTATTTTTTATTTTTTATTTTAATTATTTAATTATTTATTTTTATTTAATTTCTTCTTTTTTCTTTTTTTTTATTTAAGCTTAACCCCACGTACATTTAACCAACAAAAAAAACAACTATATATATACAATAATATAATTACTTTAAAAATATATATTTTTTATTTTCCACGGTCCAAGGCTTTTGGCTCTAGATCGTGCCTCGGATGGCCTTTTTTTCAAACTTGGAGTCATTTTCATGTCTTTTGGCACCTCTCGACTCATTGTTTGACTTAGTTTTTTCAAAATTCCATTTTTTTTTTTTACTTTTGATCAAAACCCACATGTTTTGAGCATATTCATCACATGTTTTTCTTTACGCACATGGTCCACATGGTCTATTCTCACTTTATTTTACCATATGTTTCAAATTTTCCCTTATGCACCCTCTGTAGCTTTAGTGTTTTCTCATTTAGGACCTCTCCAGAGCCCATAATCCTACTCCCTTACCCTCCCTTTACCCTTCTACCCAACCCCATCCTTACCCCTCCCTACCCTATCAATCTCTGCCCCCTCAAGCCTCCCTTCCCCCTCCTTCCTACCCTCCATTCGCCATCCTTTGCTTTTCTGTGCAAAATTTTCACTATTGGTTCTCCTCTGGTGTTTGTTCTCTACTGCTCTAATAGACTTGGTAGCTGCTCAGGTGCCCTTTTGAAGATTTTGCAATGCAGGAATCATGGTTTCATCTTTGCTCAGAGTTTTGGTTGTAGCTCTCCGGGACGGAGAGCCCATTAAGTGATGGGCAACTGTTGAGCCCATAAAAGTCATATTAGTCAAAGTCAACCACAATCAAAGTCAAAAAGTCAAAGTCAAATTGATCAAAGTCAACATGTTCAAGATCAAAGTCAACATGGAAAAAGTCAAAGCGTTCAAAGTTCGGGTGTCAAGGTGTATAGGTAGTGCACAATTAATTGTTCACAAAGGGTATAATTGCAGAAAGTTGGTTGCAGGTTGTAGAGGTATTTCTGTGATTTCTCTAAGGTTCAAAGTGTTTTTAAAAGTGTCTTGGAAGGTTCAGGTGAACCCTCTCTTAGGTGCACATTTGAAGAATTAAAAGGCGAAATGTGAAGGTATGTGAAGCGGCAGCATACGCAGAAGTGAAAGTATGGCCCCCAAATTAAAATTTTTGTTTTAGTCTAAAGTCACTACATGAAAAAACAGGGATTCATTGGCTGCCCACTTTTTGAGACAATCTTGGGATATCAAAGTGAGCACCAAGATACTCTAGCAGTTAAGAGTGTACGTGAACCGACACTCAAATCAAGGAGTCATTATTCTTTGAAGACTAAGCAAGGTGAGCATTATCTAGACTAGGAGAAGTGTGAGAGACTTACAGTGAGCATGCGACACAAAGAGTGAAGTGCAAGGTGTGCAAGAAGAGTGACTTAGAAGTGGGCAAAGAAGTGCTAAGCCATACAATCAAAGGTCCCAAGGTCCCATTGAAGCTGTGCACGCGTCCACAGAAGGTGTCCATACCTCCCCCTATTGGAAGCTTGAGAGCAAGGTGTGCACAAGTGCAAGCTTGGAGAAGATAGAGGTTTGGTGCAGAGAAGGTCGACAACAACAAGAACCTTGGGTATTTTGTACTCTGTGATTGTGCACTCTTTGGGATTTCTGCACAGAAAGCATTTGGATTGTATTGTACATCACCATTGTACTTTTCTCCTAATAATCAATCTATAGAAGCTTCCAGTGTCTGTATCTTTCTTCTTATCTTTCTCCCTTCTCCTACAAACACTCAGATCCCTTTCTGCACAAGAATCCCCCAACAAATGTGGTTAGTGTTGAAATATTGACTATTAGGGTTTCCTTGAGGTTGAGCCATAATTGATCAAAGATTGGTCATGTGTTCTCCTACACAATTGTAACATCATTTCATTGAGACCATTCTAGGGGTGTGTTTGCTTGAGAATCCTAACTTCTAAGCTACTTTTTCCGCCCATTCGTCAATGGAAGGTGATGGTCTTGAAGTGAGATAGTAGAACTATCTCAATCTTTATAGATCTTTGAAAGGTCTAACTCATTGCCTAAGTTGTCCTCGATATCTATGTACATGCATATGCATTGCTCTATGTTCCTAGGTTTCTTCAAGTACACATATGATCATAACTTTGCACATAGCAAGCCATCCAAAAACAATGCTACTTGTTTGGCCAATGTGGGCAGTTCTAGGATAGGGCATCTTTCCAAAGGTGTTTGCTTAAAACTATGAATCAAGGATGAGGTGTTAATGGTCAATGCCATTGTTTGAAAACTTAGTGATGAATATTTAGAGCAACTCGTCTATGTTCCTAAATTGACCTTGATGCACCATTTGAAACCATGTCAAGGCTATATTCTTCAGATTTAGACCAAAAGCATTGTATTGAGTGAATAAATCATCAACTTGTTCTGCTCTCAACACTCATCTAAACTTGGCTACATGGTCATATGGGTCTCCAATGCCATCAATGTAATTTTTCATGGACTTTGCCAATTGATTAGGCCTCAATATCATAGGATGTTCTCTAGGTCTTGGTAGGGGAAATTCATCCATGCCTCTTTGATGTCTTGGGCCTCTATGCCTCTCCTGATCTTCTCTATCTGTCTCGAGTCCCGATCTATCTCTTCCTAAGAGGTTTACAAAGATTATCTCTAGTCTTTCTCTAGTTATTTCCTTATGGCTAACATGAATATGAGATTATCCAGCTCGATGTTGACTATCAAATGTGTTAGATCTTCTTGGAGGAAGAAATAACTAACCCTTCCAAGTGTATGCATGCCTGCCATGCTCCATCACCAAGAACATTCTTTCTGAAGTCTTGTCTAAGTAGACAACCTTCCCTAGAGCCTTGGGTCTTTGAACTTATATAAGGTGAATCTACCTACCTCACCAGGTTGAGCTGGTTTAAATCTCAAAAAAGCTTCGTATGTGTCTCTGCTCAAGAAAAGATTGATGCTTTTGTTATCTTGGAGAATCCATTCTCGTGTTATTATTGTTGGTGGAAAAGAATCCAAGCCTACATACTTGGAAAATTAGCATTTAATTCATATAGTCACATATGACTATTCCCTTGTAAAAATCAATTATCTTTTATCCTTACCCTAAACCATTGTAAAATTTTTGGGTGCATTGCTTATGCACATATACCCTCACATATTAGAGGAAAGCTTGATCCAAAAGCTGAAAGGTGTATATTCATTGGCTATGACCAGAACCAGAAAGGATATAGGTTATACAATCCCACTAACAAAGGATTTATAGTTAGTAGATATGTGGTGTTCGATGAAAATAACTCATGGTTTGAAGATGATTGCAAGAAAATAAAGCTACCCTATGACTTGGAAAGTGGTTTTCCAACTCTGACTCAAGAACCACAAATATCAGAAGATATCGACTCAGAAGATGAAGAACAGATTAACTATAAAGCTTGGAAGCCCAAGGACAAGACAAAATTCAAGCAATTGGAAGACATTCCATAGTCATAAATATAATTTTGATTGCAAGATTCTATTGAGCAATGACTTGGTCTCTTCCTGAGATACAAAGATATAGGACATCCTTCGAAAAACTAAAGACTAAAGAAAAGAGGAATCAACTTCCTTATCTATATAGAATTCTTAGTATATGTAGCGTTTTAAAACCTTAAAAAGATCTCAAGCTGTAGAGAAAAGCCATCCAAATGACAAAATGACATTTCCTAGATCTTACCTTCTTAAAAGAAAGCGGATGTAAGAATCATCAAAGGATACATGAGCTCATGTATGGAAAACAAAGATAAAATAACAAAAATAAGAGCGGAAACAGCTTTGCATATATGTGGTTAACAATAAGCGAAAAATAGCTCAAAGCAAAAAGAAGACATCTTTGAATGGTTGTAGTCATTCCATTGTTTATGCTTGTCCAAAAGAATTTTTTCATCAAAACCACCATTTACAAATGATTCAATAGAATTTAAGAAGGACGTTTGTGGCCATACACATCCATAAACATGATCAAAAGAGAACTGCAAACATCTCATTGATATTAGTAGATCAAGATCATATCGAGAAGCTCAAAACAAGAATGCATAGACAAGTATCTATGGTTATGGTCAATGATTGAGAGAAGAAAATAAAAGATGGACTTGCATATTAGTCCAGGAATAATATCTATCCATGCTCATCCTCTAAGATCAAACGAAACTGAAGATTGCACTGATCTTATGTGTATGTGGGGACAGCATGTTTTGGACGTGAATATGTACCAACGTATTTTATTTCTTGGAGGGAAAACGGGGACACCCCAATCATGTCAAGGGGGAAGGGGGGGGGGGGGGAGAGAGAGAGAGAGAGAGAGAGAGAGAGAGAGAGAGAGAGAGAGAGAGAGAGAGAGAGAGAGAGAGAGAGAAAGAGAGAGAGAGAGAGAGAGAGAGAGAGAGAGAGAGAAAGAGAGAGAGAGAGAGAGAGAGAGAGAGAGAGCTCATCGTTAATACATTGATGGTAAGAAACAAATTAATAAAATCTGTGCACACGAGCATACGATAATGTAAGTTAAGCTTTAAGGTTTATTAAGGCGCCTACTTGCCATTACTCAAATTAAGGTGGCTACCTGGACCTTGAATTAATAATTGGGACAAACTTCCTCTCCAAATTATTCATTCCTTCATTAGAATCCATGGATCATAATGAATTTTCGAGTAAAATTTACACTGATTTCCCGTCAATGCTGTGGTCATTACCCACTGCAATGGCGTGTCTTCGTGCAAGGGGTTCAGTTGAGTTTAGAAAATTGGCAACTGTAATGGGACACATCTATATCAGATACACTTTATTAATACCTTTCATTTCCCTCAAAGTTGAAGCCGAAATCCTCATGCATCTCAGTTAATCTGCATTTTAGAGGATGTAACTGAGAAATACTCAAATAGTCACGTGTACGATTTTGAGGCTTGTCAGACATCAGGCATCTTCAAGGAATCCTTTATCTTTACATGGTTGGAAGTTTTATACAAAGTACAGCAATCATGTAGCCCAAACTTGTGCCTGAAGAAAACCTTCAAATCCAGGACTGCAGACATTGGAAATCAGAGCTTTGCTTATATCATGAAAAATGCATTTCAGGAGCAAAAATGAAAAATCCTTCTGACATGAAAATTCATCTTGCCTGCTCTGCCTCAGCTTGAGGCTTAACCCTTCTGTTAAGCCTTTGTCCATCCCATTTCCCTTGGCATTGGGCAATGAAAGATAACATGTCTTTCAGCAGAATAACTTCCATATTTATTTAACCATTAGCACCCTTCCAAAAGGGTGGCGATGGTCAGCTTCACCTTGAATGCAATCTCTTCAGTCAATGGGATGGAGTACTGGATGTATGCACATCAAGAGCTTCAACTACAGCCACATCAACAAAATCAATTAGTATAATCT